>JPKY01000005.1:228456-529114 GCA_000769265.1 Hapsidospora chrysogenum ATCC 11550
CATCCCCCCCCCCCTCATACTGGGCGAAGCCAACACAACGCGACAATGGACCACGGACACATGGATCACGGCGACATGGACCATGGAGATGGTGCAATGGACGACATGTGCAGCATGAACGTGAGCATCCATCCATACATCCCCTTCCCCTCTCCTCGCCGAGGCCACCCCCAGCTAACTAGCAGCCACTGCCGCCCTCCAGATGCTCTTCACATGGGACACGACAAACCTCTGCATCGTCTTCCGCTCATGGCACGTCCGCTCGACCGCCTCGCTCATCTTCTCCCTCGCCGCCGTCGTCCTCCTCGCCGTCGGCTACGAAGCCATGCGCGCCCTCTCCCGCCGCTACGAGACCGCCGTCGCCCACCGCATCGACTCCGTTCCGAGTATGTACAAACTCACACCCCTTCCCTCCCTCCCCCTCGGTCTCAACATGTCGCTTCTTTTGTCCCCGCCACCCCCTCCTTTTCACAATATGTACCACGAGCGCTACCTGCTACGGCCGTATATGCTAAACCTGTCGTCTTCTCCCCCCCTCGAGGTACCACTGATGGACAAGACGCTGTTACTGAGACGACCCCCTTCTTCACCTCAGGACAAAACCAGACGCCGGCAGCTCAGCGGGCGCACCTTATCAAGGGCTTGTTGTACGCGCTGCAGACCTTTTACGCCTTTATGCTCATGTAAGTCCCCTTTCCACCGGACCGTCAGCGCCCGTGGTCCCTCCTATAAGTGGGGAGGTGGGTGGGAAAAGATATGAGAGGTGCTGACCAGGAATCAGGCTTGTATTCATGACGTACAACGGCTGGGTCATGTTGGCTGTCTCTATCGGGGCGTTTGTCGGGTACGTTCTCTTTGGACAGGCGACGCCTGCTACCAGGGATAATGCCTGCCACTGAATGTCTTTTTATTTCTTCCCCCTCCGATGTCTACCTAGCCGGCGCGTTACGGAGTCTTGGACGTCGTTTTTTGCAGCACACACGGAATTAAACAGCACTGAATTTATTATCGTCCTGTCAACTCCATGCGGTGGGTGGGCACCCAGTCGTAGGTGGCCTTTCGTCTTAAATACCCAAGGAGGACGAATAATGCGAAAAACTTGTCTAGTCATCATCAGGTCATGAGGCCACAACACAGTCTACTACATCTTGCCTCGCTCGGTGCCGGCCTCGTCCTTCTTGGGTTCCGACACCTCCTCAAACTCGCCCTCCTTGGCGGCCCTCATAATGATCTTGGCGTCGCCGTAGTCCTGGTTATGCTCCATCTCGGGCTCTTCGCCGTACGCCACGCGCGCCGCGTCCACGAGCACCCGGGCGGTCATACCCCACACCTTGAAGCGGCCCTCGCGGTCTTGCTCCTCGTCCAGGGCCTCGGCCATGTTACCCTGAGCGCTGCCCCTCCGCGGCTTGGACACGCGCTGGTTGTTGACGGGCACGTGAAAGTTGTGCACGCGCCAGGGGTAGTCCTTCCACATCAGCCACGAGCCGTCGTACCAGTGGCCCTCGGGCAGCACCTGGCCGCTCTCTGGCGGCGGCGGCAGATCGTCCGTCTTGAGGAAGTTGTAGAAGGGTGCGCTGAAGACGGCGGCCACCTCGCGCGCGTCGAGGCGCGGTATCATGGACTCCTCGACGAGCGGGGTCGCGGTACCGGGATCCTTGCGGTCGGCATGGAGGAAGGCGACGCAGGGCGTTACCACGAGATGCGTGCGGGCGAGGGATGGTGGCAGGCAGCAGAGCTGTTCTACGCGGAAGGGCTTGGGCAGGCCATAGTCGTCTTGCGGGAGGCCGATCTCCTCGGACGCTTCGCGGCGGGCAATCTGGTCTACAACGTCGCACAGGCTTCATGTGAGCATCTCGTGAGTGGTCATTTGTTTTTTGGGGGCCGAGGAGTCTTTGCGCGCGCATCTTACATGGAGTCTCTTCGGTATTGTCCGCCTTCCCGCCCGGGAGCGCGGCATGCCCGGAGAAGCTGCGCAGGCTAGCCGCGCGCATGGTGATGACGACACGCAGGTCACCCCACTGGTCGGCGTACAGGAGTATCAGGACGGCGGCGCGCTTCCGTGCGGGGAGCTGGTTCCAGAAGGGGAACGGGGGAGGTTTATACGCCCGCAGGCGGGCAATGGCGGCCTGTCAAAGGCCCGCGCCATGGTAAGCTTCAAGCACGGGGGAGAGAAGGGGGGGAGTGAGTGATCGGGGCACGGCGGGTGACGAACCGCAGCGCGAGGACTCAACGGCGCCATGCTGGACGCATCGTAGTACAGCGAGGCTTGGCTGGTGTCGGGGCGATCGAGGGGGACCTTTGCGATGTCCCTGAGGGTCTCCTGAATGGCGCCAACGTCGACCTCGGCAGAGTCGTCGGCGGGGTCAGCACCGCCGACGTGCTCGGGGAAAGGCGTGGGTTCCGATTCCGTGGGGTCCGTAGCGGGCGCGTCGGTCATGTTTGCCCGAGGGGCAAGCTGCGGACCACGGAGTGCGGGGCGGTCGAGTCGCGGAGGTAAGGGAGGGGGATGTCGGAGGGAGAAAGGACAGAAAGAGTGGTTGGGCTGTTGAATTGGTTGTAATCATGTCATGTGCATCCATCCGGCCATCGGACCGTGTGTCGGATTGGATATCTGCATACGTACTACCTACTAGTACTATACTTATCGATATGCGATCCAGGTAGGTAGGTAGGTATATACCTGGCGGTTGGTACCCTCCTGGTACGTATCCGCGGGGGTGGCAGAAGCCAAGTCCGAGCCAAACCCCAGGTCCCCCACTTTGTAAGTAGGTACTACTAAGTACTTAGTAGTAATTAGTAGTTGATGTACTTGGTACTACGTACTTTTGCTCCTTGTGACATTGACAACATTAGATTCATCACATTAATCTATCGTACGAAACTCACCAAACCACTTCTCCTCCAAAGATAACGGAGACAGCCCCGTGGGTATCTGTCGAACCGTCTCCAGCCCGAGAACGCCGTCCACTGTCCCATATCGCGCAACACCCGCACGCCTCCTCAGCACATGCGTCTCCCGCTCTTGACCTCGATATTATTCTTCAGCTGCTCCCTCCACCTCGTCTTTGGTTCCTCCTCCTGGGACGCGTCCCTCCCAGCCTTATCCGATGCCCTACTGGCATGCCACTCCTTGGCTCTACCGAGCAAGCCCCTCGGACTCTGATCCGACTCCTCGCCGTGGCGCTTCGTTCGGGAGGACGAGCGGCTCTCGCCGCCCTTTCTGATACTAACAAACCCCCTTATAGAGTCCACGATCTTGCCCTTCTCATCGTCATCGTCCGAATCGCTCTCGAACGCACTACCCGGCCGCTCGTCCGGATTCGAGGAGGACCCATCCCCGCCCTGTCCCTGGCCGGCGAGCAGGGGCGAGATTTGCGATACGTCGATCGGCCTCGGCGGCGAGCATCGCCGTCCTGATGATGACGATGAGGATAGCACGTTCAAAGTCGCGCTAAAGCCCCTAGAGCGGCGGAAGAATGACGGCTTCGTCACGGCGAAGCGTTGCGGTTGTTGTCGTCGTTGCTGCTGTTGTCGGTGTTGTCCTTGGATGCCTTCTGATGTGGACGGGCGGTCTACGGCCAGCTCGGTGGCAAATCTGTGATAGTCGCGCGCTGCCTGGGCGTTGCTGAACCGCTGATGGCTGCTGCTCTGTTCTGCTGGCGTCGGAGGCCTTTGTGCTTCGTGTGCGATGTGTCTCCTCGTTGCCTCCCATGACATCTCCGACCCTAGAGTCGACGGCGTGGGCAGACCTGTATACAGAGGATCATCATACTCTCTGCGAGCCAACGTCGGACTGCCGCTCTGGCTCTGTTCTGATGATCCGGAGAGATAGCCCGACTCGGGGCGACTGCCCCGGCCATCATCGTGGACGTCGACGTCGCAGCCCATGACCTTCTGTACCTTCTTGTGTGATCGATGGCCGGTGGGCAGGTTCGACGGACTCTGGCACCTCCTCGTGTACGACCGCGAGCCACGACCACCGCGACGGATGAGAGAAGAAGAAGATGATGAAGGCGAGGGTGGGAGCGGCTTCTCCGAGCTCAGCTTTCCTGCTGCTGCTACGGCTGCTGGAGTTGCGGGAGGTAAATCTCTACGCCGTCTGAATTGGACGGGTGTTCTGGCTCCCGTGATGTTGGGCTGGGGGGACCGGAGGGACCGGCGCGGTGGTGGGACCGGCGGGAGCGGTCTGCTGGCGTACTTCTCTGCCGTCTTGTCGTATGCTTCGGCGCCGGCGAATACGGCACCGGGAGGTGTGGTGATATTCAACCTCTCCAGGGGAGAGGTTAAATGTGACACGTCGTCGTCCACGGCACCAGCAACGGTGGCAGTATGCCGCTGATCTGGACGATAGTTGTATCTCGAGCGCAACATGGTGAGTTGTTTTGCAAACCCAAGGGGAAAAAGAGGCAAGATGGGAATGGTGGGAGAACAGCGCGCGTCCATCGTCATTCAGCATTAATATGTTCGTTCATTCACTCAGCCCACACACCGTCTTTGTTCGCCTTTCAGGTGACAGGTGACAGGATAGGGGGTTCCGTCAATCATGACAATGTGATAGAACCAACGTGGCATCCTGTCCAGTGGCAGGTGCCGACTCGACTCACAGCCGAGTTGAGATGAGTCTTCTTCATTTGTTTGCCCGCCTCTCCTCGTCTGGGCTCTCCTCCGCATCCCACGTGTTGCACGGCCCTCTCGGTGGGTGGCATAGATGGGCGTAATGGGGGTTGGGGGCTGGGGGGAAGAGAGCAAGCAACACAGGATGAATGAATGTCGACTTCCTCGACAACAGGACGCCACGGCAGGGAGAGAGAGAGACTCACTTTGTTTGTCGAGTATTGATGGTCTGTGTTGCTCTACTCTGTGTGTGTGTATGTGTGTGTGTATGTGTGTGTGTATGTGTGTGTGTATGTGTGTGTGTATGTGGTGTGATGATGCCTTCCGGAGATGGCCGAGTGTTGGGAGGAGGAGGCGTCACATGGAGGGGGGGAGCACAGCACAGGCGGTGGCGGCTGTCAGTCCGAGTCTGTGCGGCAAGGCTGCAAACATGGTCTGTGTACTTTATTAGTCTCTGCATGGCCACATGGATGATGGATAGGAGGGCGGGTAGCATTGCTGGGCTCCCAGCTCCCGGCTCCCGGCTCCCGAGTCACCGTCCGAGCGGGAGGATGCTGTGTCGGGGACACTCGATGCTCAATGTGTTAGAGAGGGTGTCGGTTTAATCAAGGTTGCATGATATGTTAGACTCTAATATGCATATTGGACACTCCACTCTACCTTCGAGAATCCGTGGCTGTATGTAGGCCATGTTGGCCAGGCGGATCGCCCGTCAACCCCGATCCCGACAGGTTGGTTGCCCGCGACTCTGTGGACGCTCCCCGGTGTCAACCAAACTGTCGATCTACGTATATTTTCTTCTGTCAGTTATTCCAATACCACATGTTGCCTGTTCCGGTCAAGTCCCCCCTATCTTGCGTTGGCCGACGCGAACGGCTTCGTAGAGTCCTTACAAGGACTACCAGTCGGTATGCGTATCGTACGGAGTATTGGTATCATGGACGACGGAGAACATCCCCCGTATACAGATAAATACCACCAAGAGGCCGAGGGGGGTTCTAGTATGGGTTCCTGAGACATCTGGATATCGGCCATGTGAATCGATATACCGATCATCCTTGGCATCATGATATACGTTGACCAGGGGTGGAACTGGTGATGACCTACAGACCATCCTGCCACATTAGTACGAGGGAAACCGACTTTTTCAACGGTGACAGGCTGTGTACTCTGTCTTGTAATCGTGTATGTCCAAGTAGGATCGACGCTGCTCCACGTTTCGAGATGGGGGAGAATGAGCCCCTCGATACCGGTCTCCGATGGTCGGTAGCACGAACAGAGAGAGATGGCTGTATGCGCGTATATATGTGCTTCAGGTCTCTGTCGAGTTCAACCTGGTGTACAGGTGGCACAGCGTCCTGTCCGATCGCGACGCCCGCTGGGCCGCCGATGAGATGAGCCGGCTCCTCGGCGGCAGAGACCCCGAGTGTGTCTCGTTCCACGACATGACCGCCGCCCCCTCTAGGCGTGGGAGACGTCGCTCCCCCCCCCCCCCCCCCCCCCCCCCCCNCCCCCCCCCCCAGGACCCCCACCAGCGTGAGTCGGCGAGCCGCGGCCTCCAATGCCGCCCGGATGGCGCCTACGACGACGACAGCTTGGTTGCCACCTTGCGCGGTGGCATCGAAAACAAAGCGGGCAGCTTCGGCGCCAACCAAGTCCCAGGTTGCCTCCGCCCCGTGCTGCTTTAGGTGAAAGGCCAGGAGGCTCCTGTCGAGTTGACGCGCCGTAAAGTCCACGCTCCATTCCGGTGCAAATGCCGTTGATATTCACTATTGATTATGTTGATTCAACCTCGCCATCTATGCGAGAATATGCCTTTTTGCGAAACACCGCTGCCGGAAATCCCATCGCCCAAGTCTATGCCGCATACCATTTTAGAAAAAAACACCGGCCGCCGAGAAGTGAAATCGGAAGGTATGTGCCGGGGGAAAACGCCCTCGATCGTCTGTCAATAGTCATCGTCATCGTCGTCATCGTCGTCCTTCCCCTGGAAGTTGCCAAGTAGAATGTCGTCAACCCCCAGCCCGGTGGAACTATTCCTAAACCACTCCGCCTCGGTCCGGAAGAAGACCCACACCCATCGCCGGAACACCTCGAGGAACTGAGTCAGAAAGATGCCGCTCTCGAAATCGCTAAACTTGTCAAGGTGCGGGCTCAGCTTCATGGTCCAGGTGCACCGCAGCATGAGGTCCAGGACGATGACCAGGTAGTACACGTTCACGGGTCGGAAGAGCAGCCGGTCGCGCAATGCCCAGGGATGGTGCGGGGAGTCGCGCTCCCTGCGGCTGCAGAAGAGGGTGAGGTCCCAGTCCTTGGTGACGTCCCAGTAGAAGGAGTACAGGGAGTTGATGAGGACGGCGCAGAGCCAGGCTCTGTTCCAGGCGGCCTTGGCGGCGTCGTCGCTCGCGCTTCTCAGGGCCGTGCTCGTGATGATGACGGGGAAGGCGGTCGAGTACTTGAGCGCGTTGGCCAGGTGCTGGCCGCCCCAGCCTGTCGACTCCTTGTAGGGTGCTCGTCGGACGCGCAGGTACTCGATTATGCACTGCCGGAAGCGTATCATGCTGGGAATGGCCATGAGGATGGGGACCATGACGGTTCCACCACAGTCGCGGTCGGGTCGCTGTGTCGAGGAGCCGCCGGGGGTGAGGAACATGCAGAGGGCGACGTACAGGTCGCCGCCAACTTTCGCATACGATGTCAGCACATCAGCCATGAGGATGTCGCCGAATTTGCCATCCTTGGCCTCGGCGATGCCACCGATGGAGACTCGTCGGAGGACGGAGAGGAGCCGACGCCTTCCGGGGCCGGGTAGATCTCGGATGGGAAGAAAAAAGGCAGCGACCAGCGCGGCGAGGTAGGTCAGGGGCAGCCACTCGTAGGCGACGACGCGGGAGGGGATGCGCCAGGTGAAGAGCCAGAACAGGACGATAGACACGCCGAAGAGGCCCGAGAGGACTGTGGCTAGTCTGTACGTCGAGTAGTGGTGCGGTTTGTGGTGCGGCGAGGCTCGGGCGGGATATCGTATCAGGAAGGGGACGTCGACTTTGTGGAGGTAGAGGTAATGCAGGTTGAGGCCCCAACCCCAGACAGCTGCATTTCGTCAGCATACGAAAAGGGTCTTCTCCAATTCTTGGGAGGGGCGGGTTCGCCTACCAAGAGTGACAAGGAAGCCGACGCGATACGGCAGAGGAAATGTCAAGCTGAAGGAGTCGAGCTCCGGCTCAACCGCAGGGTCACCGTCCATGGCGGGCGTACGCCGTCATCGAGTGACGGGGAGATGGAATAGATTGTTGGTGGGGGGAGGATCGGTCAAGGAGATGGCCCTCTTGCGACGCATCGAGAGAGCAATGGCGAGCAGCGCGGGCTGCGGGTAGTGGTTTGCGATTGAAGCTGATGGGTATGACGGAGGATGTGGAAAGAGGTTGGAAATTCCATCTGTTCTTTGGCTTGTGGTGGCACTGCTGGCTGACAGCTATGACACCCTGTATGTCATTGCTGCGACCCACTGCACTGCACCAGATTACAGTAACATACGGGTACCTCACCGTAGCGTCAGGGGTCGGTCAACCACGACTTCACACCCCCAATTGTCAAGATCATCAACCCATGTCATCTACTGTCATCTATACATTTCTAAGGTATGATGGTATTCATTTACCCTTGGGAGAGGATATCGGGGCAGTCGGGTACTCTGCTGCACTTGCTGGAGCCCTCAACACCCCCCAGAACCCCCCTTTCTCGACGGAAATTACCCTCATCGCGGCTCCCGGCCATGATGAAAAGCACCGTATATCGCCAGACTCACAGCCGGATACCCCATGATCCTATCATGGAGACCATTCTTGAGGATCTGCTCCTTCACCAGGCCCCGTGCCGTCCGCCGCTCAACCGCCCACCCGCCGGCCCCCATGTCGACCCGCGACTCCGGCTTCTCCTTCTCGAGCTCCTCGAAGCTGATCCCCGCGGGCTCCGTCGCGTTGACGGCGTGCCAGAAGAGCTGCTCGCTATGCGCCCAGGGGATATCGTAGTCGTCCTCGCCGTGCAGGATGCTGACCCAGTACCCGGGTCGCGGTGACCCCGATGACCCCGATGATGCCTCTTCATGCAGCCGGATGAACTCTGCCAGCCGGTCCTTGGTCGGCCATTTGTCCCGTATGAAGCGGTTGAGGTAGGCAAGCAGCTTTGGGAACTTGGCCACCGGCTCCAGCAGCGGGATCGTCCCGGCCACTCTGTACGTCGCCGTCAGGAGCTCCACGTCCGCAAAGGGCGCCACGAGGACGAGCCCGGAGAAGTGCACTGGTTCGGGGAGCTTGGCGTAGTGGTTGGCCATGTAGACGGCCACGGCTGTGCCCAGGGACTGTCCGAAGAGGACGATTCGTTCGGGCGGGATCTTGGCCTCGTTCATGGCCCACCGCGCTAGTGTGAGGGCATCCGTCTTCAGGCCCTGCTCTGACGGTGACCCGGTGCTGGTGCCAAAGCCCCTGTAGTCGATGGCAACGGTATGTATCCTGTTCGGCTCCATCCCGTATATCGCCTTGTAGCTTGGCGGGCGGTGTCCCGAGCCCAGCGTGCCAGCCGCACCATGGAAGTAGAGCACCAGAAGGGCATCGGGGTCATCCCGTAGCAGCTCAAAGCTCTTCCGGGCGGTAATGTCCGGAGTCAGACCAGCTGGCTCCTGGATGAGTTCCTCAGCATGCTGCTGCCACAGGCCCGGAGGCAGGATGTGCCAGGCGTGTAGAGTCTCGCCATCCCCAGTGCGAAGGTGGAAAGGCGTGACCTGGTTGTGGAGGAAGCCCCATTGCTCCGGGTAGTTGACATCTTTGAACCACGTCAGTGTCACATTGTTGAGGTAGATGACCTGATTCTGGACAAAGGGCACGGTCAGGAGCGCGACGAAGGCGAAGTAGCTGGCCACAGCCCCGGCGACCGCATAGGCAACGGACTGCAGCGCAGTCGCGGTGACGCTCATGACAAGCAGATTCCCCCGTCCGGGCCACACCTCCTTTGCAGGGTGAAGAGATGGCTTGACGCCCTATTCGTTCGCGTCCAGAGTGAGTATCGACATGCACATGAAGGAGGGGAGTGTGAAAGAGGTGACTGTGCCTTCGGTTGGTTTGGAAACCTCGAAATGAAAGCTGAGGGCGGAAACATGACCCGGTCTCATTCTCGTAGACGGCCAACCAACAAGGTCACAATGGGTGCTGCTCCCTGCAGGCGCTTGTGTCTCCGCTTGGCCACTCTACTACTACTAATAGTAGTCTATACACCGGCATCCACGTCGCCCTCTGGAACCTATCCTTCCCCTCTCAGACGGAGAGGATCCTGTCGAGGACCGCCAGCCTGAACTCCCTTGTGCGTGATAGGCTGACAGCAGCCTCCTGGACCCTCGAGATGTTGGCCCCCCTGGGTCCCCATCAAGCGCTGCGAGTTGCCCTACATCGTGATGTACTCGGGCAGGAGTTGAAGGAGTTGAGCAACAGTCGGGACCACAATTGCGGTCTTGTATGGTGTCACGAGGATATACCAGCTGATGGAGGGTTTCATGGAGCTACGCGAGATTGACGCGTTGGCGTTTATGCATGTCACTGGAGTCAGTATATTCCTTACGTTCTGATCTGGGTACTGGCGTCGGCTGGTTTCGCAAATGTGTTTATGAGAAAGTAGATGCATTTTCACACGAGAACTGAATAATACAAGTAGAATACGATGACTGATGCGAGTGGCCAGCTAGTAATTAGTACCTACTAACTTAGTACCCCTTGGTGTTGTCGAGGTGCAGAGGTCCGCGGCCGCAGGGTGCCTGGCTGCCTGCCATGACGCACATGGAATAGCGCGCCCATCAAAATGTCCCGAGGTCCAACGTCCAACCGAACCGCCAGCAACGAGTCAACGACCTCCCCAATCTTCCTCCAGTCTTGCCGAAAGCTTCCGCCATCAAACAATCTACCAAACAGAAGCCTCGTCAACTGCCATTCCACATCGACACACAAAGCGAAGAACTCAAGTACGACTTTCCCCATCTCACTCATCTCCCATCGAACCACCATAGCGCAGCCCGACGGCCCACGCCGGCCGGCCACATCTACCACCACAACCACCACCACCACAATGCCCGCGACAACCTCCTCCCCCATAGCACCCTACCCCTTCGCCGCCGCCCCCGACATAATCCGCTCCCACCAGAAGGACGCCTACTACACCGGCCACCTCACCAACACCCTCACCGACCTCCACCGCCGCATCCTCGGCGCCCGCTCCGCCCACGCCCTCGCCCCAGAGCTCCGCACCGCCGCCTCCCTCCTCTACTTCGCCCTCACCACCCTCCCCGGCAACCGCACCCTCGGCGAGGAGTACTGCGACCTCGTCCAGGTCGACGCCGCCACCGGCCGCCTGCCCTCCGTGCGTCGTCGCGCCGGCTACATCGCTGGGTCCATACTCCTGCCTTACCTCGTGTCGCGGACACTGCCCGGTGGCCGGCAGCGGTTGCGCCGGCTGCTCGAGCGCCGTCTCGAGACCCTCCGCCGGAAAGACGCTACCGCCGCCGCCGCCGCGGGTGTAAAGACACCGCAGCCATCAAGGGAGACGCGCCTGTGGGAGTACATCCTCCGCCATCTCCCCTCGCTCACGTCCACGGCGCCGCTCCACGCCCTCACCCTCGCCGTCTTCTACTTCAGCGGCACCTACTACGAGCTGACCAAGCGCCTCCTCTCCCTGCGCTACGTCTTCACCCGCTCCGTCCCCGACACCCCCGACCGCGCCGGCTACGAAGTCCTCGGCGTCCTCCTCGTCACCCAGCTCGCCGTCCAGACCTACCTGCACGTGCGCTCGACGCTGCAGTCCGCCGGCACGGAAGCCCGGGAGCGAGCCGCAGCCGTCGCCGCTGCCGGGGCCTCCGACGTCTCGCTCGACCACGACAACTCGTACTCCGCCAACAACGAGCTGCTGCTCCCCGGCGCCGCCCAGGGACCGCAGGCTACGAGGGTGGACATCGCCGCCACGACGCATACACCCGTCGGGAGGACGCCCAAGTTTGAGCTCACGGACGAGAAGGTCATGGGCTATATCAAGGGCGCGCAGCAGCGCAAGTGCACGCTGTGCCTTGAGGAGCTCAAGGACCCCGCGGCGACGCAGTGCGGGCATGTCTTTTGCTGGGAGTGCATAGGCGACTGGGTCAGAGAGAAGCCCGAGTGTCCGCTGTGTCGAAGGGATGCAATGGTCCAGCATATCCTGCCATTGAGGGCGTTGTAGCATAATAATACAGTATAGAACTCCGTACGAGGAGTGATGGAGTCCCCATTTCACACTAGGTACACAGCGAAGCGAACCAGTCGTGATGCAATTTCATTCAAAAATCATGATCAGCTGCTGCTACTGTCGCGCAATTCTTTCCCAAGGTATCCTGTCCAAGTCAATTCGCCCCCCACCGTCCATTATCGCCACGCCCGTGGCCTCCTTTGCCCCAAACATAAGTCCCAAAATCTGATACAGAGCCTCGGCCCTCGGGCTCAACCCCTGGAAAGTAGATGGTACATGTTGTGCCCCCGCGCATGGCGGTGCTCGCCGTCGACATGCTCAAGTCCAGCTTGGAGCTCCATGCCATGCGCCAAATGGCAAAAGAAAATCTCGACAGTACTCCACTCATGTTCATTGCAAGAATGAGTACAGAGTCGTCAAGATGCACCTCCAGTCGGGTATCTTGTATAACAAGAGGAAGCCCAATCGGCTTGAATGAAAATGACCGCTCAACTCCATTTTTTCCGCTGTATGTTCCGCCCAATTCATTTGACAGCACATATGAAACAAAGAAGAAGAAAGGAAGGCGGCTGTCTGATGCTCATATAGAGAAGAGGACAATCTCACCGCGCTCATTCCGCCTTAGGCGAATCGACCGCCACAGCTCCTTTTCTTCCATAGCCTTGGAGAGGTCTGTGCCGGAAGCTTGGCGCTCACGGTGGAACCGCTTGAGCGCCTTGTTCATGCTGCAACCACGCTCACTCTCGGGCCCCTTGTTGACAAAGCTGAAAAAGACGTCGGCTCGAGGCTTGTAGACAACCATCTCGCCGCCCTCAGTCCCTTTGCCGTCCTTGCCGTCCTTCGAGCGGGGTCGGTACTCGATAAGCTTGGGGCTCTTCTCGCGATGTCGTGACGAGCTCTTCTTTGAGGACTTGCGCTTCTTGGTCTTCTCTTTGGTCTTTGATGTGCCCGCGATCATTCCGAAGAGGCTGTTGCTGACTTGACCGTTTCTGGAGTGCTTCGAGTGTTTTGTCTTCTTGAGCGGACTGGCAGGAGATTGCTCGGCGCCATCCCCACCAGAGTAATCCGGGGACGGGGGCAGCGCTGGGCGCATGAGCCCCTTGAGACCACCAGTCAAGCCAGAGTGGAGCACCGGCGGCGCATCAGTCATGACTTCGTCGCCAGGAACTTCCACATGGAGCCTCTTCCTCTTCTTGTCGCCCTTGGTTTCTCCGTCCCTCCTGCGACGCTCGCTCTTGGAAGCCGCGGGTGTTTCATATGGGCCGTTGCCGTACGAGACTAGGCGTTCTTCTTCCATCAGGGCCGCCGTGTCAAAGTCGTCCTCGGGTTGCTCATAGCGGACTAATGACTTGCTTTCATCGGCCTCGGGGAGTTGCGCGAGACCCAGGTTGGACGCATTCGGGGTCTGACCGGTCGCGACGAGGAAGTCAAAGACGTTGACGTTGTCGTCGTCTGCGGCAGCGGGAGGGGTGGGAGCCTCTGGCGGGGGCTCGGCGGGAGATCGTTCGTCGTCTGTCTGCCCCTGGTATTCCTTCCACGTCTCATCGATCTCCTCGACGTAGGCAGGTTGGGCCATGGTGTTGGATTGCTCGCTGCGCGTCTGGTTGGGGTTGTTGTGGGTTTTGACCCTTTTGTTCTTCTCCTTGTAGAGGGCGCCTTGGTACTTTTGGTCTTCGGTCATGCAACTCTTGGTCGGGTCAGCAGGAAGCCAGGCGCAGGCTGGGGACAGGCGCGACGTACCGTATGTGATCGATACTCAGTTCCGGGGAAGTGTACCATGCAGTCGATGCAGGTGAAGGTGGCACCGTGACAGCGGTTGCGATGAGGATCGAGCTTCTTCTTGGTGAGGACGTCGCCGCAGGACTATATGGGGTCGAGTGTCAGACGACGTCGAGGACGAAACGGTAGTCGCTAAAAGTAGGCGGTCGTGATATTCATAGATGCAGGACAGTGGGGGGATATGTGACCAGGGAATGGAGGTGTAATAAGGGGCAGAGAGGCAGAGAGTGGTGGAGAGAAAGGGAAGTGGACCACACGATCAGCGGACCGGGAAGGATGACCTCGGAAGGCAGGAAGGGGCGCAAGCGTGAGAGATGTGGTGTGTTCAGACGTGATGTCAGGCGCTGGAGCGTCTGGGGGATGGTGGGATGGAGGGTGGTATGGAGAGGGATACCTCCCGGCTACTACGAGTGGTAGCGCGGGTTATGGGGAGCGACAAGGGTTCAGTTGAAGGACGGGGGGGAGGGGGGACCAGGGGAGCTCAGACGTGGGAGGTAAGGAGGATATGACGGGAATGGAGAGAGACGCGAGGGAGAGTGCGGGTGAGGTGAGGCGCCATGCCATGCCATGCCACACTACGTCCGTACTACCTATACGTAAGGTACTAGTAGGTAGGTACACATGGCAGGCTGGCGCTCATGTGTTTTGCTGGTGCTAATGCTCACAGCTACGTACCTCGCACGAAAACGAGACCATGATGTCGTTGGTTTGACACCTGGGTCTTTGTTGATTGGGCGTCGACTTGGGCAATAAATGCTTTCTTGAGTGGTGGCGGTATTTAACGGAGTCCGTCAAGATGCTTTTTTTCCTCTCCGGTGCAGATGTGCGCGTTCCTGAGTGGACGCCAGCAGGACCACAGCGGCTGCGATGCTCATTCGACAGAGGCGAGGGCTGTGCAAAGGGCCACGAAGCGCCGTGAGGCAGAACGCAACAGGTCCGGCGAGTAGAGCAGTTCAGGTGGTGGTCTGAGGCCGATTGTTGGAAACAAGAGGGGTTTATGTTTCCAAGGGGGGTAGAATGCGTCTCAGGACGGGAATAGGGACGGGGAGCGAGCAGGTAGCGCGGTAGAACGCGGTGTCTTTGAGTCGACGATGCTGTAGTTTAAGAGGATGGGATGTCAGCAGACTCTCGCTGGTGAGGAGAGGAGGGTTGTGTTGTGTGTGGGGGGTGTAACGGGCAGGGGAGAAACCAACAAAGGCGCAAAAGCGCAAAAGAAGGAACGATAAACGGATGGATGGAGGGGCGGGAACGGTGCTCATGATACGGTATCAGGTGGGACCAGGTCGTATCCACGGCAGGCGCGGCTCGCCAATCGCTAATCGATAATCTATAATCGCTATTCCCAATATGGGACGCGTGAGACTGACAATGAGACGGTGGCACGCGGTTGCGGATGAAGGATGCTGGGGAGATGGTGCTTATACAAGTATTCAGAGCAGGGCACTGACGGCGGCTCTGGTGAATTTGCACCTCTCCCGCGCTGCTGATGGTGTGGTGTAGTGGTGTCGTGTGGTGGTGGTGGTGTGGCCGAGGATGTCGATGATGGTTATTGGTGGGCTACCTGGTACGGACTACGGACTACTAGTACTTCTGTTTGAATACGACTGCTGGGTTTTCTACAGACTAATACACGCACGTATGTCTCTGTTCCTTTGGGGCTCCGCTGGCGTAGTAATCTGTACTACTTCTATGTATAGGACGGATGCCCGACGGACTGGGCTGATTGGGTTCCAAGTTCGCAAGTCGTGGGGCGCTGCCTCTATTGGGCATGAAGGCCAATTCAGGGGAGAGTGATACGCAGCCACAGACAGGCAAGCCCGTTCTACAAGCCGACGAGAATGCATCCGCTGGCGGTTGGACGGGAATGAAAAAAGCAAGTGTCGAGACCGTTCCGCCGGGCAGCAAGAAATTTTCTGATGGAAGCCATCTTGCAGCGATGGGCAGACGGCTGTAGCAGCAGCAACCGCGCCCCGGCAGCAATCAACTGCCAGAGCAGCCGTTCAACGTCCCTTGATAGGCTCACAGCTCCTCTCTTCTCCACCTACTCCCCGCGAACAGCCGTGGCCCCACAACCACCCACGCGCCAAAGCGGCCAAACTGCCAAAGCTCGCGAGAAAACGCGTAATGATTGGTCAAAAGGCGCTAGCCTGCGTCAATTCATTAATGCCCAGGTCACATGAGGGGTCATCATCCTTTCACGCCCACCTTAGGCGTGCCCGCAGTCAGTCAATGGGTGGTGCCCCCCTCCCGCTATAGCATCGTGCTATACGATAGGATGTTATATTATACCTACCAAGGTACTACTGTAGTTCCAAGCTGCGTACAGGCACTAGGTACAGGTAGTCTGTACGAGTAACAAGCAATACGATTCCAGCGGGGGAGTTGGTGTGACGGTTTGTCGGAGCCCCTCGTTGAGACACTTGTGATACACTCTTAACACTCTCCTAGGGTCCGTCGACCCAACTCCTCTCCCGACCAGGCGGTTCGATCATCAATCGCGGCCCAGATCTCCAGGCCCTGGCAAACCAGAGGCGCATTGTCAGTTTTACGGCCACCGGGCGCATACAGTACAGTCGCTGCAAGGGCACCTACGCCTGGATGGCCGCCCTGGTGGTGACGGGCGGTTACTTGCATAGTGATTGGCGACATCCATCATCCAGGCCATCATGCCAAGGGGCAATCACGAGCAAGCTCCAACCAGCGATCCAGCATTGGTGCGGTCATGACCCTGTGCCGCCTTCCCCATTCAAAGCACATCGCTGTTGCGTGTGTTGCCCTTTCCGGCGCTGTGGCTGATCGTGACCGATGGTGCCTGAAGCTGTATTATTAGAACCAGAATGGCTGTCGCGTTGATTGGACATACAATCTGCCCGTACATATATCGGGCGATTGGGACGCAACGCAAGTGCCCAGGCGTGCGCCTCACCATTCCTCCAAACTCACGGGGCGAGTCAGCGGCACAGCATTATTACCCAATGGACTTTCCTGATCACGGGCAGCCTGCATGATGGCGACGACCGAGGGACCCTTTGGGCTGAGACGAGGAGTGTTTCAGGGGCGGTTCCTAGCCATCGGATGGGATGTGATGCTGAGCAGTGCATGCAGCATGGCTCTGACCTCGCCCGACAGGCGATCTATACCGTCGCTCATTTCCCTACCTACCCTGTATCCGTAAATGGGAGACGGTTGTTGGAAGACCTTAGCGATGGCATCGACAGCAACGAGACCAGGGGGGCCCCATAGGCCTCGGTCCGCTGGATTGGAGGGAGTAATAGCTTATTGTAAAGACCGGATGCACTGTTTGTTAAATGCAGGTACCCTGAGAAGTAACATGCGAACGCGCTTTCCGGAGCCAACTAGGACGAGTGGTATAACTTAGGGGCGGTACTCGTAATAAAGGTTGGACTCTTGAATTAATACGGTCATGGTCATATGAACAAAGCGCCGCGCCCACGTCTGCTAGTAGATAGCTCGCACTTCCAATAATTGTTGCGAGTGTCTGCGTGCATATTGATAAAGTCAACTTTCAGTCCATACCCCTATTATTGGCATGTAGACGGTGACTGTAGACAAAAGCGACCAAATTGCATTGGAGTTGAGGGGTTATATTCTTGAATAAACGAGCACCACTCAACAAACGTACTCAGCATCGTCTAGTTGGTTTATGGCGCCAGACTGTAATTGCAAAAGCACATCTGGATGTCGGCGGTTCGAATCCGCCTGCTGAGATACTTTTTTTTTTGTTTAACCACCACCCCAACTGGTTGGATTGTACAAATTCCACTTGATGCTCCAACTGAAACTCAACAATCACCTCAGCATCGTCTAGTTGGTTTATGGCGCCAGACTGTAATTGCAATAAGCACATCTGGATGTCGGCGGTTCGAATCCGCCTGCTGAGAAATATCACCCTATTCTTGGGATTTATTTTTTTCATCCTCTTGCAACCATATCCCAGCCTAGGGAAGAAGGAAGTTTTTTTTTTCCTCCACCGTTATTTTGCCTATTTGTTACCAGATGTCGAAGACTTCCAGATCATTTGAAATCCCAAGTGTAGCGCCTGCCCCGGCACCGTCTTATAGGTAGCTTCAGGCAACAGACGACCTCGTCTGGCGAGACATCATGAGGATTTTTTTTCGTCTCCCCCTCACCTCCTCTGGATCTTGAACGTGGACACAAAATAGGCGGATCACCGCCTGCCCACATGGATCCGAGGCTGATCTGGAATCACCCAAGTCCGGATGGTAGGACGGAGACCAGAGTTGCATCTTCCGAATGAGCACCTAGGAGACAGCCGTTGTCGCGCACGAGGGCTTTACCTGGGCCATCGTCCCGCAACAATGCTGCAAGTTCCACTCTCCCTCGTGACCTCTCTCCTAGGCATGCGGGTAGACATATACGGCCGTAGCTAGCATACCAACCCAAAAGTCGCCATGACCTCCCCGAGTGTATCTGGCGAAGGGCGGTATCAGATCACGAGGACAAGGACCGATGCGGGACATACGCATAGTTTGCTCCCTCGCTCCACCGTCACAGACGATCATCATCTGATCTCACCCTGCGTCTCTCCCTCCTCTGGGTCCCTGGACGACCGATGGGTACCCGCTGTCTCTCGGTACGACTACCGAGGCCGTCACCGGATTCGTAAATGGTGGGAGCTTCTATCCGGGAACGTCAAATGCGTGCTTGCGTCCTGGGTTCATGGGGGCTGTTGTTAGTAACACGGGAAAGTTCAGGAAACTGTTTGGCCTGCACATGACAACGTTGAACTGGGAGGCACAGTGTACCCGAAAAGAACATGAATGTAGTCATACTGTCCAGTTGTAAAAGTAAAACTCCCGAAGCAGATTACAGTTTGCGCAGTTTTCCCCAACATATCCCGTCCTAGCCAGAATGACCGCCCAAAGCCCGCCGAGGGCATGGAGGTACATGAGCATCACCAAACCACCGGCGGATGGTCAACTCCTCGTCATCAACCCATCGAGCCATCCCGGGGTCGGTATGACCGCCCACGACGTCCTCCTCCGACCCTATGGAGTATGGAACCTGTGGTATGATGTGACACACGGCCCTTGTTGGGAACTACAGGTACTCCATGATCTCCGCAATATCGGCGCGCACAGTGATCCCTTTTATAGTTGTGACGACTCTGTCGGGTATCCCGTTCTGACCAAATTCAGATTACCCCTGCTGGTCCGTACAGAGGCAATACCCATGGGCCTCGAGTGGCCCTTTGAACCTGGCCGAGAATACTTGTGTATGAATCGAAGAGGCAAATGTCCCGGTGGGTAATTTCGAAGTTTCCCCCATTGGCCGATGGTGAGGGAACCCGGAATACCCCATGATGAATTGCTTAATTTGTCCGTAGCATCAAGACTCCTTTGTAGGGAGGCCTCGTCAACCGCAGCAAATGGGGCAGGTCTCGGGAAGAACAATGTATCGCTCGTGGGGTCCCTTGGGGCAGCGGTTCTCGCGGGTCCCGTCGGTAGACGTCTTGCAAAAGTGCAGACCGGGGTCCATGCAGGCCGAGTAGATGTAGTAGTTCCTGGCAAAGAGACACATGGTGGTGACGATGGCAACGACTATGGGGTGGCTTTGGTGGGGAACTGGCGGCGCGAGTAAGTATATGATGCTGATGGGAAGATGGAGTTGCACTTACTAGTTGAGTGAGCTCAGGAGCGATTCAGATGGATATGGAATTATTTGATTATTGGACAGTTTTGCTTTGCGAGAGACGAGAGAGGCGCATAGAGGAGGGATTCATGACTACCTTATATCTCGTGTGTGCCATAGGCGATGGGAAGAGGGCATCAGAGCTCTTTCAGAGCTTTTGGATCATTACCTAGTAAAACCATGGAGTAAAGTAGAACCCCCCGGGGTCGAACAGTCAAGGTATGTGAAACATTTCGGGAGCTAGGGCAGGATGTGTTCACACCGACATCAGACAAGGACAGCGTGGGGGGAAGGAAGCTCATCGGTCAGCTCCCTAAGGGGCGGGTGGAACAAAGGAATGATGGCGGAAGTGTCTCTAAGTGGTAGATGATGCTGCGACTAGTCTATGTCTGAGCGACAGAGAGAGGGCATGGTACCTCGTACCTGCGTAGGTAGTGCATGCGTCTACGGTGACCCACGTCATGATCGGAGAGCGCAGAGGTATTGAGGCGGATGAGCAGGGCACATGCAGTCGGCGACCAGGGCTCCAGGAGAGCCAACGCGGAACCGGACAAGGCGCTTGATGCTCCGTCTCAATGTAGGAGGATGGCCGCCTAGATTTAAGCATGCGGGAGCTAAGAGCTGTCAGACAGACTGGGCAGATGGCGGTGTCCCTGCGTGTGAAGCGCAGGACTCCGGGCCGCGGAAGGCGAGAAAAGAAGGCCGATGGATCGGGGCCGATGAGCGGCGTTTGTCTCGCATGGTTCATCGGCCGAGGGGCGGGGGTCATCAAGTTGCACAAGTTGCACGGTGCTCCCGGTGTCGTATGGGTACCATGTATTTGCGGAATTGAGGTGGACAACATAAGTGCGCGGAAGCAGGGAGGAATTCTGGAAATGAGGTCGTCTGAGGACGCATCCGACAATGGCTCCGACCATCAAGGTGCACCGCTGCCCCTCCCAATAGAGTTCCATCCCAGGAATTCAAATGTGAGGTCGTCGAGGTCACCGTCGGTTGGATGGCAACGGACGGAGAATGGGTCGGTGGTTTGCGGCGGGCATTGCTTGGTTGCTTGGTTGCTGGTTTGCTGGTTTGCTGGTCACCGGACATGGCACCACCATCCCAGGCGAATCAGCAAATCCCGAGAGGTGTCAAGTATGTGGCCCCCCCCCCCCGTGCTCCCCATTACACATCCGAGACTCTCAACGGTCTGGGAGGCGCCGTGACAGGACAACTGAGACAGGCTGCTGGGGCCAAAATCCGCCAGGAGGTATGCATTTGGGATATCTGGAATTGTTACGTCCGTAGTCGACCTAGAGTTACATAGTGGGCAGCAGTCCCTGCATCGCGTGACAAGAGTCTGCCTGCATCTTCATGGCCGTCATCTCCCGACAACCAAATGCTTGGGGGTGTTGTCGATGACCGGCGACCCTTATTGCCGTGCAGCACATCTACCCCAGTTACACAGACCTATTGCGATTCGAGTTGACCCCTCACCAAAGCCATTTGCCGAAGGATCACACCGTGACACCAGCGTGGTGACACCGAGTTGTCGTGCAGCTTCCATCCTGTCCTGGTATACGAGTACCATCAGCAAGGTGTGTATGATGCGGGGGATGAACGGCAACATCTCGGGGCGCTTCTCGTCTGCTTCTCTCCGGAAGACACATGTCCCTTTCACACTCTCCGTGCTTATCACTACTACTCGTAGATCACGTACTAATTTTTCCTGGTCCGTCCTCGGACTTGCTGTTGATTCCCAGTCTTCACTTTGACATTGACGCTTGACCTGGCAGTTTACCGCAGACTACTAGTACGGATACTAGTATTACCCATCTACATTTCGACCAGGGTGGAATTCTCTGCTCGCCCGAGGCCCGCTGCAGTGTCACGAGTCATGACGGACACCTTCGCTATTAATTCGCACGAGTATGGAGTCCTCTCAACGCGCAGGGTACATACGTGCAAGAACCTCTCATGTACCGTGCACCAAGAAGGACTTGCCACGACTCCGCAGACTTTGGTACCTACATACAGACTGGCTGGTCTTAGGCAACTGGTAGGTAATGCTCTCGTCTGAGAGGTCCCGTACCACGATCAAACATTGCACCTGTATGCATTGGGGGGGAGGGCCAGCCGTGAAACGCCCGAGTCCTGGTTGTCTCCATCTGCAAGACAGAGACGGAGAAGACGAGGCGCTGACAGGCCCGACGTGACCAGGCTCTTGTCCTCCTTGTAGAACTGCATCGACGGAGTGAAAGGTGCGAATTGCAGAGGCCGCGTACGAGGCAAATTGTCCGGTGGCGTCGCCAGCGGTAGCGCCACTCATAATACGGACCGGGCTGGTGCTCCGGCCCAATCACCGTTGAGATTCCCGGCCCTGTGCCACACCTCCCAACGCCTCGATGGGCAAGTGCGATGGTAAGGTACTAGGTAGGTACTAGCGTTTGTTAGTAGCTCTTGCACTTGCTAGGTCGCCTGTTCACCACTTGCCTGCTGTTGGGCGTCTGGGACCATCGCATTGCAACTTCCAAACCATTTCCCCCCCATCGATCACGGCATCCAGCAGCATTCGTCGCCGCCTCCTGGTTCCGTGCACGCGCGGCACCGAGGTCATTTTCGTATCGGCCTCGTCGCCATACACATCGTTCTCTTTGCTCCACCCATGCTGCGATATCTCCTCGTCTCTCCCTGACCCGTTGCGAGCCAAGCCGCCCGTCGCCCCTGGGGTGCGGCTCGAGCCCGCCAGACCAGTCATTAATCATCCCGGCCAATCGAATCTGTCCCGAAGAGTGCCATCATGACCGAACCCTCGCCTCGGGGCGTGCGGTTCTCCCACGGCGAGCTCGATTCCGATTCCACCGAGACGCTGAAGAATCCAAACCCGGCCGTCGACCCCATCGATCCCCTCGATCACGACGAATCCCCGCCGGACTTCCCGTCTGGCGGCGACCTCCACGACGCCGAGCGGCACGATGAGGTTGCCTCACTCTCTGTGTACACAGACCAGCCCAACGGCTCCGCAACCTCCCTCGCTCCGGCCACCAGCGTCAACAGCACCAACAAGAGCCCACGTGGAGCTCCCGCTGATGACACTGCCGCCTATACTAACGGCACCAGGCCTCAACGGCCTCTTGGCCCGACGAGGACTCCATCCAACACATATAACCCCGCGACATCGCGCAAGCCCCTGAACCAGCCAACCCCATCATTTGTTGATGCGATCCGATCGTCGTCCAGAGCTCATCCGAGGGCGAGCAACGATAGCAGATTCCGAGCCCAGGAACGTGCCTATGTGCAGAAACTTCGCCAGGACTATGCGGGGGAGTACTTCTCCCCCTACCAGAACCTTGGCAGCACCAATGACTCGGACTCTGAGGGCGAGACGCCCTCTTCAGAAGGCCTCTACGATGATCGTTTCGATCAGGAGACCATCATGTTCTATGGCAACGACGACCTACAACCGACCGAGGAGGATCTAATGGATGGAGACAACCGGGAGCGGCTCGAGTGGCACGGTATGCTCGAGGCTGTCTTGACGGGCGACGTTGTCAGGCAGGAGAAGAAGCGCCTAACTGGTTCCTCGGACCCGCAGGCTGGAAAGGAAGCTCAAAAATCAGAGATATGGTTGGGTATCCGATCCAAGGTCTGCGGCAGACATCTGCCCGTGCAGAGGCGCATGGTGGAAGAGGCCCGCTCCACGCTCGACCGCACCCTCGACGAGATCATCAACTTCCAGGTCAAGGGCGAGAGCGAGGTGGGCAAGCCACCTCATGAGCAGGTCAAGGATGTCGTCAGGAAGATTGAGAAGTGCGAGAGCCTCTACCCGTCCTGGGCGTCGCTGGCCGCCGAGCACAAGTCGGCGGCTTCCCCTCTGTTCCACGAAGCGTACGACTCCATCATCTCGTGGTACAACACGAACGAGATGATCAACACAGAACTGGCAATCCTCAAAAAATGGGTTGGAAACGAGGAGCTGGATTTCCATCGGACGCAGCAACGGTCTCCTGCTGTCAATGGCATCAGCAGCGACGAGACCTTCCTCGACCGGCTGATGAAGGAGGATGCGCTGCAGTCTCTCTACCACGACAGCCAGGGGGCGCCCCAAAAGGGGATGCTGCGCCCTATCTCCTACATCATCCAGAAGGCCAAAGAAACTCTGATTCACAACTCGGCCACCTTTCAGAAGCGACATTTGCCGCCATACCTCGAAGAGTTGCTGACCTTGATCAGTTTCCCCTCCCGCCTTATCGAGGAGATCACCAAGACGCGGCTTGCCTATGCTAGACGTGTTAAGGAGACGGTCCAGCAGAACCCGCTGATGCAGGACCAGATGATCTCGCAGTTCCAGGTGCTCCTAAAGTTTGCCATCAGGATCAAGGGCGAGTTCTTGACCATTGCCAACCCTGAGCCTGGCTGGGAACTCCCGCCCTTCATCGACGAATCCTTTGACCAAGTGGTTCTCGAGGCGCTGAAGTACTACTTCAAGATGCTTAACTGGAAGCTTAGCGGGAACAAGAACACATTCAAGGAAGCCGAGCTCCTATTTCAGGAGTGGGATTTTGCCAACGAAATCGGCAGCCATCTCCAGCGCGGCCACATCGAGGTTGCCGAGCAGTTCAGCTCGCTTACATGCAAAGCATTGAACCGCCTCAGCCAGACCTTTGAGAAGGAGCTTCAGGTGAAGCCCAAGGAGAGTGCGGCAGAAATGAGCAAGAGGTACAAGGCCTGTCTCGACTCCGTGCGTATCAGGCAGCGAATGCTCCAGCGCTTCTCCCGCATGCTTAGCGACAACTATGAACACGCCTCGGACTTCAGCGTATCATTCGCGCCCGAACGCATGCGCAAGTTCTACGACCAGCTTGCGGCGACTGGCCACTTCCAGGTGGACACCACCGTCTTTGAGCAGGATGGAATATACGTGCTCGCATCGCCTGGGCTTCACGGCAGACTCGACGATATTCAGGCCATGATGGCCATCACGTCCAATGAGCGCTTCTCCGAGGAAGTGGGCGAGCAGTACATCCTCATAATACGCCCCGAGGACGCGTTCGACTGGTTCGCCCAATCCATCACTGTGCCGCTGCAGCACCAGAACATCGACCTCAAGCGGGGCCAGGCCCGGCTCTGCGCCTCCGGATCACAGGCACTACCGAACGCCCGCAAGGCCTTCCTCGAGGCCGTTGACATGCATGTTGACCTCGTCCAGGAATCGAGGCCCAACATCCACAAGGTCAACACGCGACTGATGGAGATCCGGAGAGTCGCGTACAAGCTGTCCAACACCTTCATGGACAGTGTGGAGACTATCCGGAAGCAGACAAAGAACAAGGACTGCCAGGAGCTCATCCAGACATGTTTCGTATTTGCCACCGAGTTTGGTCAACGGTCTCTCCTCTACATGGATAGCAACCGTCGGCAGATGAACAACCTGAAGCTGACAAAGTTAGCCCTGGACTGGATCAGCTTCATCTGCGACGACTGTGTAGCCTCGGACCGCAAGACCTTCCGCTGGGCGGTGCTCGCCCTCGAGTTTGCGATGGGGATGACCCGCGGGAGACACATTCTAGCCCTGGGGGAGGATGAGTACGCCAAACTCCGGGACAAGGTGGCGGGTTGCATGTCTCTCCTGATCTCGCACTTTGACATCATGGGAGCGAGGTCCAACCTGGCCGCGCAAGCTGAGAAGGACAGGGTTGAGGCGCTTGTAGGGCAGTTCCGAAGGCTTGACAAGAACAGGATGCTGGACGACGAGGAGGCTTCGAGATGCATCACGGAGCAGCGTCTGGAGGAGCTGGAGAAGGTGGACAACTTCCGGAGAGACAAGGAAGCAGAGCGACAGGCACTCGGAAGAGTTCTGGAGGCCAACACGGAAGCCGAGCGCTCGCTCGCCTACCTGTCGTCCTCAGCGACTAATATCACCATGCGTTGGCAGCAGGGCCACTTTGTTGGAGGCGGGACTTTCGGCAACGTCTACGCGGCTATGAACCTCGACTCGGGCCACTTGATGGCGGTCAAGGAGATTCGTCTGCAGGATCCCAAGCTGATCCCCACGATTGCGGAGCAGATTCGCGAAGAGATGGGTGTGCTGGAGGTGCTTGACCATCCGAACGTTGTGTCATATTATGGCATCGAAGTTCACCGTGACCGCGTCTACATCTTTATGGAGTTCTGCTCCGGCGGCTCGCTGGCGAACCTGCTGGAGCATGGCCGTATCGAGGACGAGCAGGTCATCATGGTCTATGCGCTCCAGCTGTTGGAGGGTCTCGTGTACTTGCACGAGAGCGGAATCGCCCATCGGGATATTAAGCCAGAGAGTAAGTGGATATAGGAGCACTAGTGCTAGAACCTGGAGCGGCACACTAATCTCATCGACAGATATCCTCCTCGACCACAACGGCATCATCAAATACGTCGACTTTGGTGCTGCCAAGGTGATTGCGCGGCAGGGCAGGACTCTGGCGGCCGACGTGCATGCCTCGAAGGCGAACAAGTCCATGACCGGCACGCCCATGTACATGTCGCCCGAGGTCATCACGGGAGAGAACCCCGGCCGGGCTGGGGCCGTGGACATATGGTCGCTCGGTTGCGTGGTGCTGGAGATGGCGACCGGCCGACGACCGTGGGCCAACCTGGACAACGAATGGGCCATCATGTACAACATCGCGCAGGGCAACCCGCCACAGCTCCCGACGCAGGACCAGCTCAGCTTACAGGGCATCGACTTCCTCAGCAAGTGCTTCGCCAGGGACCCCAAGCGGCGCTCGTCGGCAGTGGAGCTCCTTCAGCACGAATGGATCATGACGATCCGCAGCCAGGTGGTTGAGCCGGCGACACCGAGCGATAGCAGCGGGTCGGTGCAGTCGACGCCAGTGACGAGCTCGAGCCGAGGAAGCGCGGGAGTGGATGGCTTCTACTAGAAATCGAGACCAAGGGCTCTCTCCTCTGCGGCTGCAGCAGCTCCTCGCCCGAAGCTGCTTGACGGGCCGGCTGGGGCCGCGCAGGGACGGGGACGGGGGCGAGGCCGGCGCCTGACGACCTTCAACTAGGACCAGGCACGTGTTTCAATATTAGAGCTTGCGCTCTACTCCGTATACGGAAGAGTACTCTGTTTTGTTTGGGCCCAGAAACACGCCTCTGTGGCGAGCACGGCGTTGATAAGGAGTTGTCATTATCCCGGTGCTTCTCTTCCTTCATTTATTGTTACTAGGAGTTGTTGTTTTTTTTCTCTCTTCTTTTTCCTTTCGAGGGGCCTGGCATGAGAACAACTACTAAGGGATGGATAACGCAGAACATGCTGCTCGGAACATAAGCATGATAAACACCACGTACCAAGATAATGCATGTATGTAATGAAGATACGGGGGGAGGATGCCATCACCGAGCTGGGGCCTACTGAATGTGAGCTATGAGCTAATACTAGTCTTCTGCCCGAGGTGGGCGTTTATCATTCAGGCAAACCTGCTACGCACTGGCAGCCTTGCTTAATGATGGGTGTATCGGCTTCCTGCGGTCGGCGGTCCGGACGGCGGCGTGCCCCGCCGTGGGGTACAGGTACATACCGGTACATGTACTCCGTATTTGTAGGTACTAGTACTACACCTACGTACCTCTAGCTTGACTTCATCATCTATCATTGACTGACTCCCAGCCCGACACATACCGTCCGTCCCACTGACACCTCTCTTCCATTCTTTCATCTTTTACAGACCTACACTTGCAAATCGGCTCACCCTTGTCCCATCAACCATGTCCCCCCCAACGCCAGAGACCCTCTCCTCCACTAACCCCACACACGTATCATCAACATGCAAAGCCCACAACCTCACGCCCGACGAATTCGCAACCCTCTCCCGCCGCGCAGCCGAAGCTAAGCAGCTAGCCTACTGTCCCTACAGCCGCTTCCGCGTGGGCGCGGCCGTACTCACGGCGGACGGCAGCTTCGTCACGGGGTGCAACGTCGAGAACGCGAGCTACCCCGTCGGTACGTGCGCCGAGCGGGTGGCGCTGGGGAGGGCTGTCGCGGAGGGACATGCGGCGAAGCAGGAGGGTGGTGGTGGTGGGTTCAGGGCGCTGGCGGTTGCGACGGATGTGACCCCCCCGGCTAGTCCGTGCGGGATGTGTCGGCAGTTGTGAGCTTCTCTGTCCCCCTTTGCTGCTTGCTGCTTCTTCGTTTCTGGGCCCTTGGGCTGACCTCTGCACGTTGGGATAGTATCAGGGAGTTTCTGGAGCTGGATGCGCCCATCATCATGTTTGATAAAAACCGGGACTATGTGGTTCTGAAGCTGGGAGAGGTGAGTTACTCGTTCTAACCCCTTCCTTCCCATCGGAAAAGAGATGGTATGTGTCTTTGAGACGAGAGAGGGGAAATGGCTAACTTTGGCTGGGGTGTAGCTTCTGCCCCTATCTTTTGGACCGGACAAGCTACCTCCGCCGGGGACACCGGGAGCAATGGGCTAAGCTATGTATGTACCTGTTGGGGCGTTGGAGTGAAGTTCCATTCCATAAGACCTGAGAGCGCTTTCTGGGAAGCACCGGATGAGGACGAGCACCTCGCCAGAAGCATGTGTATGATGTAGCAGCTACTACCGAGTGCAGGATCCGGGATGCTGAGATGGTCTAGATGCAAGGCAAGCATGGGGTTCGATTGACCAAATATTCAGGAGCAACCAAGTAAATAATATGTTATTCGCGACGATCCTGGTATCTAGAACAAAGGAAACAAACCCATTATCCGGCGGACTCGTCGACAGCTATTCCTCCTCATGATTAAGTGTCCTGTCCATCCCATTAATTACCGCCTATTAGTCCTTCTGTTTGGTGTAAGTATATATTAGCGCGTGTGTGTCTCTCTCGGTAGCAGCGGCGTCTACCCATATCTCCTCGGTCGAAACCTTTTGACCCCAGCTTGTGTGTGATGGGGTGGGCTTAGCTTAGGCTAGGCCGCGGAGGTTGCTGATGTTGATATCCACCAGGTTCGAGTTGGTGTTGCCCGACTGGACGTTGCCCGAGTTGACACTGTCCGAGTCGACGTTGCCGGAGTTGACGCTGTCCGAGTTCAGGTTACCCGAGTTGATGTTCCCTGAGCCGACGGACCCGGAATTGTCGTTGCCCGAGTTGACATTGCTCGAGTTGATGTCACCCGAGCCCTCGTTTCCGGAGCCGACAGAGCCAGCATTGTTGTTACCCGAGTTGGTCGAGGATGAGATATTGGCGTCCGGGTCCACGGCCCCCCCGTCAACGATGGCGATGGTGGGCTGTGAGGTCGGGCTGCTGGACTCGGTCTTGGTCGGCTCCGAGATGGGGTTGCTAGTATCGGTCTCAGTCGGCTTTTCGATCTGGCTGCTAGCCTCTGTCATGGTGGGCTTGGCCGACCCGGGCGTCGATGGCTCAGGGGTAGGAGTCTTGCTCAGCGCAGTGGTACTCTTGGCGGACTTGGTTGGCGACGGCTCGGAAATCTTGCTCGAGGTGGGCTTGCTAGACTGGACCGTAGTGGACGACTCCTCCTCGACGCCGACGGCAGAGCACGTCTTCTCAGACGGCGAGCCGCACGCGAGGTCATACCATGTGTCGTCCTGGTTGTCATCGAGATCATCCACCACACGGGAAACGGGCATGCCATACAGGGCGCAGCGGGGTGCACCTAGGTCATTGTGGTAGAAGCGGTAGGACTGGCAGCCATCCGTCGACTCCATGACGCTCTATATCCAATATCAGCCACCACACACACAACACACACATACAGTTATCAATCCCTGTTGCCAGGAGTTGGGGGCCAGGGGCTTACATCGCAGAACTGGTAGCAGCCCTCCTCCGTGACGGGCACACCGGAGCGCTCCTCGATGAACTCGGCGATGAAGTACACGCCCGCGGGCTTCCCGTGAACGCCGCAGTAGGCGATGGCATCCTCGGGGCTTCCCTTCTGGTGGTCCTCGACGCAGACGGTGCGGGTCGGCTCGGGGGGCGGGGGTGCGGTGATGGTCAGCTTGGAGGTGATGACGGGGGTGATGGTGGTGTCGATGCAGACTGCGGTTGGGGAGGGAGTGGTGGGATTGGTGGTTGGGGTGGTGGTAGGTGTAATCGTAGGCTTGGTGGGCGTGGTGCTTGGGGTGGTGGCCGGAGTAGTAGAAGGCTTGGTGACTGGTGTATTGACGGATGCCGTAGATGGCGTGGCGACTGGCGTGGTGGTCGGTGTGGTGGCTGGTGTCGTAGTCGGCGTGGTAGTCGGCGTGGAAGCCAGAGTGACGGTGTAATAAGACTTGTCAGGCGTAGGGACATCGGTATCAGTCTCGCAAAGAGTCGTGGAGGAGGCGTCCGGGTCGTCCGTCGCAGGAGTGCTGGTCTGGTCAGGGGAGGTGGTGGTCTCAGATGGGTTCGGGAAGAAATCCGAGGAACGGAGCGTGGTGACAGATGTACCATACTCGTCTGTCTCACAGTCCGTCGTCGTGGAGTACGGCTCTGTCTCGTCCCCGGTGGGAGTGCCGCGAGGCGTCTCGGTGACGTACACCGTCACATCGACAGTGGTGGTCCAGATCACGACACTCGCCGTGGGGCAGTCCACGTCGGCTGGGAGCTTGATGATCTTGTTGACGTGCTTTCCCTGATTCCCGGCCGTCGTCGTAGTCGTCGTCGTGTTGGTCAAGTTGTGGTGGCCGCGCGGGTGAAGAACATGACGGGCGCTCTGTTCCATCCTCTGCTCACGGTATCGAAGGCGCTCCCGGTCCTCGTGAGACTGGACCGCTGCTGCCCGCGTCCACCACTTCAAGTTTTGTCAGCATCAGGTCTTGGAACAGGGGGGCTTGCTCGCTGCTGGTCTAAGTACTCTGTTGGAGGTGGTGCCTCGAGGGGCTGCCTCCACCGCCGAGGCGGCGAAACTGGCGGCGGCGATAACGTCGGTGAAGCGCATGTCGTGAGGTATAAATTAAACCTGGGGACCAAAGGTGAAAGAGAACAGTCGCCAGCCAGGTGTTGCTATCGAGAGAGGAGTGAAGGCTGGATTGATGGTCCATGTTGAGAAAAACCATCGCACCTTATATATCGGTGGGTTTCCCTCGATGTTTTCCCCAGGGACGAGGAGATCGAATTGTGAGCCATTCGATATCGATACCGGGCCGCCTAGGGGAAGGTTTATTGAAGAGGGATAGGGCTAGGAGGGGATGAGACATGCAACCATCGCCAAGGGGGAAGCAGTAGAAGCAGCGGCAAGCAGAGACATTGAGACGAGGGGGAGGCTCATCTTTAGCCTCCCGCATTGACAGGCAGTGAAGGAGCCGAAAATAGGGCAATCGGCAACAATAGCGAATTCGATGAATATCCCTTGTCGGATTGAGTGGGACCGGTAACCTATGAGAACCTGCGCTCTTGTAAACCACAAGCCGCACATTACCAGCTAACTGCCATCGCCTCGTATAACGTCAAACATGCGGAGTTGGGAAAACGAGGGTATCAAAACAGGGAACGCAAAACGCCACCTCGCCCTTTCCCTGGATATCAGGGGATTCAAAAGGAGACGGAGAACGAGAAAGCAACAACCGGGGGTGAAAATGAGCCCAATGCGATACCTCCAAACTCCGTCGTGGTGCAACTCCGAGTCCGCAACCGCCCTCTTCAATCGTTGAGCGCCTGCGCGAGGCGGTTGTTCTCGTTCTGAGCGAGACCTGCTGCTGCTTCAATCCTCCCATATCGTCTCCAGATCAATATCACCACGCCGTTCGGCCCCACACACACTCCACCGCTTCCGCTTGTCCCTAGATCCAAAGCTCATCGTACGGCCACGGGCTGGGACGTCAATACTGCTGCGGCCCTTTGCATCAGAAGAATCTCCGCCATCTGCCGCCTCTGCGGCCGCCTTCAACTGGGCGATCCTCTCTGCCTCCAGTGCCGCCTCCTCCGCGTCTGGCGAATCAGGTATGGTCTCAAGACTCGAGATGCTGGGGCTCCGTGACCTGGTAGAAGTAGGAGTGGAGGGCACCGAGGACAGGCTTCCCCCGTAGCTACCAAAGGTACCCGACAGAACATCGTAGGCTCTATGGGACGGGGACGAAGCTATAGAGGACGGCGTCGACGGCGGAATGGATAGAGACCCTGTGCTCGAGTGTGACACGCTACGTAGGGGCGAAGAGGGTCGTCGAAGTCGGTGAGGGGTATTGGTCGAGACTCCTAGGCTGGGCGAACTGCTCCTGTCGCGATGGATTCGCTCGGGGTCGAGGACGGAAGATCGGACCGGGGACGACGGCGGGAAGATATCCTCGACTGGCTTCCGTTGCACCCGGACTCTGCTGGGAGAGCCGGACGGGCTCTGTGGCCTCCGTAATTGAGGAGATAGGAGGATCTGGCCAGAGCTGCTCGAAGCGAAGCCCGGCATGGACTGTGTGCGGGACATGGGCGGCGCGAGGCTGGCGACGGACCGTGAACGCCCGTGAGCGCCCACACCCGAGAGGGGGGAAGCTGTGCGCGGCCGGTAGGGAAGTGTCGTGACGGGCGTCCAGGACGGGGTGGCGGGCGACGAGGGGCTCGGATCGGTGCTTCGTCGATAGTTGGGGGGCTTCTGAGGATCGGGGGGAGCATCGAGGTCGAGCCTGGGGATCACGGCGCTGCTGCCGGGGGTGGTGAGGGTGTTGAGGCGGAGGGAGGGGACAGGCGAGGACCTGAACTCCTCCATGCGCTCCGTCTCAGGAACGGGCTCCATGTCTGCTCGCGGGGAGCAACATGTGGGATCGGATTTTGAGGCTTTTGAGGCCGTTGGTGTTTAGGTTGTCTGTCGGGGTCTGCGTGAAGTGGGTGGTGCTGAGTGGGCATAGGAGTGGAAATGCCACCTGACCCGGACGGTGTCAGAGCCAAGGCGCGCGGGGGGTGGGGGTTGGTTGCTCTTGCCACCCGCCGCCGTGACTCCTGCCGATTCTTTCTGTATTACTGTACCGGGCAGGCAAGGCGTACGGTTGCCTGAAGCGGAGGAGAAGGATTAAAGGAAGGAGCAATGCGCGGCACCAGGTAGGCACCAAATGCAGTGAGTTCCTTGGAAAGAGGCACAGGTCGCTCCTACTTTGTAGTACGTTAGCACTGGCACTATTGTACTATTAGTACCAGGTAGTCGTATGAGTAGGCGCCCCACCGTCGGAGTTGCAGCTGTGCAGAGATGAGACGGAAGTGAGGCGAATCGAAGAGAAACAGAGCCGAAGACACATGGGCTCGTTCGCGAGTTGTGAGAGGAGAAAAGGGAACTCGCTCCGCCAGGCCCGGCACGGAGTACTTTAGATACCAAGTAACAGGTAAGCATTCGCAGACCACTCACGACTCGTGAACATACCATATCCCGTCGTCAAACCCCAGACTTGAGGTAGCGTGGGCGCTTCCATGGGCCCCAATAAAGCCGCCCAACCGGTACGCCGCCCCGTGTGCAAAGTAACAAAGTACCGGGCCACTGCCGTGGCTTTCACAGCTGACAGAATAACTCAGCAGATTTTCACAGCAGGCATGTGTGGCTTGGTGTCCATATTATTGTGTCAGAACTTCTTGGACGGGGTCCCCGAAACATTGGCGCTGACGCTGCCAGTAGCCCCGAGAATCCGCAGTGGAGCCCCGGCGCGTGTTAGCGTTGCTCCCGCTGTGCCACCTCCGAGTCAGGTTGTCAGCAAGAGCATTCCAGTACATAGCTCTGGAACAGAAGGCGTCTGGTTAGGCATGTTACATGTTGGACTTGGGTTCTGTTGTTTCCTCTCTTTTGGCACCAGGAGCATGCTTCACTCCATCCGAGATCAGACACAGTCCTTCAGCTGATGGTTACAGTCGTACTGCTTAACGGTCAAGGTACTTGCTACACTTTGCCAGGATGGATGTATAGGGTGACCATTCAGCCTTTAGCTCCTGCCGTGGCCCCACGGATCTACTAGGTTGCTTCCGCTTGTAAGTGACCTAGGCTCCGGGGCCCTTTTGTACACAGTAAGGACGTACACGCTGTCCAATCAATTCCAGTGCACACGTTCCTCCCAAGGGTCATTCTGGCCGACCTTGAATTTGGCCCGCGGATGCCCATTCATCCAAGCCTGGGAAGCACTACTGTAGGAATCGACGACCTCCTCTCCTCTTTAGGCTACTCGTCAGGGGATGACCTTGCGTTAAAGGTTGCAGATCTTGTGACACGGCGATTGATGCGCAGATGGTCCTCCCAAGGGGGATACCGAGTCCTCGCAAAATGTAAAGAGGACTACAGACCATTGGACTTCCCCCGAAATGCCCGCTGCCCGCACATCACCAGCTCTGGCTTCGACGAGACAGTTGACATCGAAACGATGCCGGAGTCTCAAGAAGAAAGAAAAATAGATTTATCTGTCGTGGCATCATGTCGCATAATCTCGTGTCGCTGATTGTTGTATCTGCCGTGGCCCCATTAAGCTTCCTCCATCTTGACATCCTCCTGGCGAATGGGGAGCTCTTGTTGCATCGCGGCCTCGTCGACGCCATTTACAGCCTCGACTTTCCCATTCACCTCGCCCGTGTCCCGAATATGCCTGTGAATCCTGACTGTCTGGTCCTCCCCGCAGCTGACCATTGTGTCCCCATGGACGTCAACCCAGAAGCAGACGCCCTTGTGCCCCTCCACACGCTGGACGACCTCCTTGCTCTTGACATCCCACAACACGATGCCCCCATCTTCGCTCGCAGAGGCCACAAACGGCTCCCCGTCCAGTACACCGAAGCAGCCGCCCACGGCAAACTTCTCGTTGCGGTGCCCCTGGTAGGTCTTCTTGACGCTTCCGGACACGTAGTCCCACAGTCGGATGCAGTTGTCCAGATTGGAGGCGAGCACGAAACGTCCGTTGGGCGAGAAACAGACGTTGGTGACGGCAGGGTTGTCCTCGTGGACTAGTGTTCGCAGGCACTGACCTGTCTGGGTGTCCCAAACCCGGCTACTACATATTAGCACTGTGCATCTTTTTCTTTCTTTGAAAGATGAAGGTGTTAGAAGTGGCTCACATCAGACCGTCGGTAGAGCAGCTCACGACCAGGGTCCCGTCGGAGCAAAAGTCGATGCCGCTCACAGGGTCACTGTGGGCAGGCAAGCTTCTCATCAGCCTTCCGGCTCTCACATCCCACAGGAAGACTGCCTCGTCGTATGATCCACTCGCCAAGATGTTGCCCTTGGGGGAAAAAGCGAGGCAGTGGATGTAGTTGTGGTGCCCCCGCAGCGGTGCCATCTCCTGTCCGACCATGGATTTCCTTGTCGTCGTCTTTGGCCGTCCAGTCACCCTGTCCCAGAGGCGAATGGCCTTGTCGTCAGACCCGCTCGCCAGAGTGTTGCTATCAGGGCTCCAGGCGACGCAGCTGACTCCAGCCATGTGGCCGACCAGGGTGTCCATGTGGCTGCCTGTTGCAGCATCCCAGACCTTGATTGTCCCATCAGACGACGCGGATGCAATGAAGCGTCCGTTAGGCGAGATGCGGACCTGCGAGACGGCGCCTTCGTGGCCGCGCAGGACCCGACGGGGTCGGTAATTCGGCTTGAGGAATTCGCGTGGCGGCGGTGTCGGTTGGACCGCTGGCGGGGAGAAGTACTGTGATGGGGAACGGTCGGATGATCGTGATCGTGATCGTAAACGGGAGCGAGACTGGTGGCGGGTGCGCGGGCTGCCGGAGCGGGAACGGGAGCGAGAGTCGTACCGCGACGGGGATGGTGACCGCCTTCTCGACCTTGACCGCGAGGCATCATCTCGCCTGCGCGAGCGCGATCTCGACCGCGATGGCGAGGACGCTTCGCTGCCCGAGTAATATCGCCTTCTCGAACCCCTCTCGCTGGGCGTCCTACTCCGGGGGCGGTCGCCGCGGGCATCGTCACCGTCACCACCGCGTCGTTTCCAGTCGGCGTGGTCGTGGGAACCGCTACCGTTTCGTGATGGAGATTCGCTGTCCGTCCTGCGTCGCTTCCGTGGAGGAGTTTCGTCGCGGTTCTCGGCGTCTGACGCCATGGCTGGGGAAGGGTGTTGAGAGGTGGCTCTGTGAACAAGGCCAAGCAAGATTTGCCCGTCCAAATGGGAGCTTGTGCTTGATGCTCGTGGAAAACCCAATGTGGGGCTCGAGAGCCATTGGAGGAAGGCGCTTTGACTGGCCAAAGATCCAAGAGGTTCGTGCGATCCGAGGGACCCACTTGCCCACCTACCCGGAACCCTTTGACATCATTCGAATTACAATGGGATGAGTCTCCTGTCTGGAGACAGAGGTACCTAGGATTCAACGGTTCGTCTTTTTTTTCTTTTTTTCTTTTCTTCTTTGCCTTGCGTTACTCGTCTCGCTTTGCTCTTCCAGCGCCTGTCTCAAGGGCTGCCTCAACCGTGCTGATTAGATCTGCCCCGAGACGCACATGGTCGAAGTTCCAATGACGGGTTGACAGGTATTCGATCGCTCTCCATTGGCCCCCCCAGAGGCAGCCCATCTCGTTGGGCATGTTCTTCGATGCCTTGGAGAGTGAGACTATTGAAAGAGCAACGGATTCGTTCGCCCATCGGCCGCACTACTGAGGGCACCTGTGTTGATCTCCTGAGCGCCCTGGGTCGGGCATCAACTTTGGGAGTCCTGTAGCCCAAAAGGTGCCGTCTAGATGGGCCCCAAGTCGAGTGCAATTGGACGGTACACAGACGACCCATCCATGTCTAGGTGCTGAACAAGAGCTTGCGCGCCGGTAAATGACAAGGACGAGCGACGTACGTCTGTAGAATTGCAGGATTGATCACGACGCGCATCTGCCTTGGATGCAAAGCTCAGCCAGGTGCAAAACCAAGGCAAAATTCCCCACCCCTCGTGTGTGCATAAATGCATGGAAGCCACCATATCGTCGTCATCCACGTTGGCTGGTTTATTACTACGTACGAGTAGTCGCATTACTAGTACTCACTCGTGCGTGCAGATGGGTTGCGGATGTACGCCAAGTGCTGACTACCTACTAGTACTGTACCGACACGAATACATGTATCATGTGTGTTGTAGTATCGTTGGCAGCCAACTCCGTACATACGGTGCGCTATATTTAAAAACTGTGATCGCTTGCGCCGCTGCTTGTCGTCATCGATGCGCAAAGGTAAGGTACAGTAATACCGTGTTTTATAGTACTTGTACTGTTAGAGCAAGTAAGAATATCATACTATACAAATGGCATTGATGCGATTCATAAATCCATTCATCAAGTTGAAACAAAACAGCAAATGAATCCCATCGACACGAGACGACAGCACCACCGGCTCGTCAACTTCCTCGTCAACCAACCCAACTGGGTCTCCCCCCCACCCCTGGGCCCTGGTGCAAGGCACGACATTCTGTTTGGCTGGTTCCTTCCTCGACGGTCTCGACCCCCAGGTGTGAGTGGGGTCCCAGCCGCGATGAGCGCCAAAATGGAACTGCGCTATTGGGTCTCCCCATTTCTGTGCCTGGTTCCCGCGCACCAATGACGCCTCGCCCAACTACTAGAGAATTGCTTTCCCCCTGACAGGGGGCTCCGCTTTGGGCAGTGCAGACACACCTCACATACGGTAAGCAGACGGTGACACGCCCCGAAGCGGTCAACGCCGGACAGTCAGTCAGGTACTTTAATTACAGTGTGAGGGCTTGCGTTGTCAGCAGCAGCAGTGCCACTGCCACAAGGCGTCGAGCGAGGGCTGCGCGCTACCGGCACCGGCAACAGCCGCTCTGGTACGTCTGTACATGGGCGCGAGACAGGCCCGCCGCTCCTGCTGACCCCATGTCCAGAGTAGTACGTACCTGACTCTTCCTCTCTCTTATGGACCTTTTCTCCTCCTCCTCCTCCTCCTCCTCCTCCTCCTCCACCAAGCACATACCAGTCGGTTGTCATCGTCGCTCTCTTACTCAGGCATTGTTTCGCCTACCACGCTCTTTTAACCAGACAACTCTACTGCTTTGACGTTCTCTCCCTCCCCGGACGACTTTTCCCCTAACTCCCACAAATCGCCTGAAGTTCATTCTCGGCTTTGCGCTTCTTCCACCATGCGTTTCTTCGCTTCTGCCTCGGCCGTCCTGGCCTTCGCCGCCTCGGCCATGGCCCAGACCGCCGACTTCAACCCCGTCTACTCCCCCAAGGATGGCGAGGTCGTCCCCGCCGGCTCGACCTTTGAGGTTACCTGGTCTGCTCCCGCAAAGTACAAGGACGGCACCGTCTCCATCTCTCTGATCGGTGGTGCCGACCAGAGCACCCTCGTCCCCATCACCGACATCGCCAGTATGCAACCTCCTCCCCCCCTTCTTCCCCCCCATCGCGTATTGTGTGTTGCTGTGTCGCGCGTGTCCCGTGGCAATCTCTAACGTATTGACAGGCGGCATCGCCAACTCTGCCGAGACCTACCAGTGGGCCGTCAACCCTGACCTCGGCGGCGAGCAGCTCTACGGCCTCGTCTTCAGGCTCGAGAGCAACCCCGACATCTTCCAGTACTCGCAGCCCTTCACGATCAAGAAGTCCGGCAGCGGCAACGGCGGCGACAAAGCCAAGACCTCCACCGTCGTCACCGCCACCGGCATCAAGACCGTCACCCTTACCTCGTGCCCCCCCGAGGAGACCACCACCACCCCGTCCCCCATCGAGACCACCACGCCCCCCGTCGTCACTCCCACCTTCACCACCACCTACCACCAGAACACCACCACCACCACCCACAGCACCAGCAAGCCCCTGCCCCCGCCTACCACCAGCATCGTCGCCCCCGAGCCCACCGTCCCCGCTCCCGCCCCTCAGCCGGAGGTGCCGGCCCCCAGCCCTCCCGAGAGCGCTGGCGCTCGTCTCGCTGCTGGACCCATCGCTCTCATCGGCGGTCTGGCCATGGCCTACCTTGCTCTGTAAGGGAGTTCTCGGGGCGGCTTTGGTCATTTACGGCGCGGTTTTCTTGCACCTCTTCCATGTAAAGGGGGAGGACGGAGGAAGGATATGCACATAGGTCCATTTGGAAGAAGACGAGCGGAGGCTCACTTCGGAGGATTATTAGGTTCTGACTGTCTATATATGCAATGGCACTCATAGCTCACCCCCGGGAGCCTGCGGGGACTATCGCATATTAGGGAGTCGCTCCTACTTGCTACGAATATATTTGGGCGCGTGTGACGATAGTCTGATCTTCTTTGATGCTATGTTTGGCTTTCTTCCTTTTTTTTTCTTCTACTTCGTTCCCAATGTACATTTCACGTCTCGTCTCTGTTTCGCAACGATTGCGGATCATACATGCGTAGTACCAGCATTCATAGGTCTTCCTTCACTTAGCAAATTACCCGTACACTGATGGGTTCACAGACCTCATTCCCAGCAGCAGCGCGTACCAACTCATCGCGGCGATAATATGGCGGTCCAAGGCAACCCACCACGATTTGTTCCCCCGCCACCCGAGTTTGTTTGTGTGCATCGTCCAGCCCGCGACTGATATGTACATAGACGCCGTCCTGGAATGCGAGACAGTCTGGCGGCCGGTGGTGGGGGTGGGTGGGGGTTGGGGACCTAGGCGTGATCTCACGCGCGTCATCGCATATCAAAGTCACGAGGCAAAGACAAAAGTGTCTCGGCAGAAATGACGATTTCCCTTCGAGAATCGACAAGGCGTCGTTTCTGTTCGTCTCGGTGGTTGGCTTGGGAATTGGATGCGTGCGTCATGTGAAGAATATTCGATGGTATTCAGCATGCTTGCTTATATGCTACTGGATTTTGCATTCCCGCGAATTTCAGTGAGTCATGTAGAGTCCTGTGAAGCCGTTCATACCTATTCAAGTTTCTTGATAAGATTCTGTATTATGCCGTGCACCTATCTGTAGTAGGATCCGAGTGCTGTCTATGAACGCTAATAAAGCTAATGAGTCGTCGCTCAAGGTTATCCCAGAACCAAGGCGTCACCATCTTTGAAATATCACCATCACATTTAGTGACCCCCGATCTGGCCCTTGGGAATCGGCGGGATCCAGCACACGGCCAAGTTCAGGCCAAGCTGGATGACGCCAATGACCCAGAGCCCCGTGGCGTAGTCCTTGCCCTTGTTCATGAAGCGGAAGATGATGGCAAAGATGACGCCACCAAAGTTTCCGCCGCCACCCGTGACGCCGGAGAGGATACCGTTGGCGTACGGGTGCACGTGGGGGACGAGAGCAAAGTTGGCGCCGTTGCCCGCCTCGTGGAAGACGGCCATGAGGGAGATGAGCCCGACCATGAGGTCGATGCTCGAGCCGTTCTCCTCGGAAGGGTCGATCTGGCCGATGACAATGAGCAGCGCACCCGTCAAGACACCACACACGGTGATCCAGGCTTTCTTGAGCCAGAGGTTGCGGCCGAAGCGCGTGTAGAGGATGTCGGCGACGACGCCACCCATCGGCCGGGTGATGAAGTTGAGGAACCCGAAGGTGGAGGCGTAGTTGCTCGCAGTGGTCTGGCCCAGGTGCGGGAAGTTCTTCTTGTAGTAAGAGCTGAGGATGGCGTTGATGGCCAGCTCGCCGCCGAAGGAGCAGGCATATGTGATGACGTGGAAGAAGGTCTGCGGTGAGAAAATCACGGGGAGAGCCTCCTTGAAGGTGGGGTTAACGACTGTCTCGCCGTGCGCGGTCTCCAGAGCCTCAGTCTTGCTGATGGGGACCTCTCTGTCAGAGAGGACCTGGACGTTCTTCTCCGAACCAGCCTCGCCCTTCTCCTCGTCTGAGGGGCTTCCAGGGGAGGGGGATCGGTCGGCGATGGACCCAGGGACATCGACGACTCCAGCGCCGTTCAGGCCGTGGGCCTCGAGGTTCTCCTGGATGCGCTGTGCGCGCTCGGTCCACTTGCCAGTGGGAGTCTCCGGGCATAGGAAAAGCATACCGACGCCGCAGGCGAGGAGACAGACGAGTGGGACGATAAAGGTGACCCTCCATGCTTTGCCCTCACTCAACCCCTGAGAAGCGACGAGAGAGTCGAAGACGGCCGGCATAATGACATAGGTCAAACCACCACCTATATGCGGTAAGTCAGCGAATGGCCCTGGTAAAGGAGGAGAATTTCTGAATCGACGTACCAGCATTGCCCCAGCCCCCTGCAAAGGCGTTCGCTGTGCCGACGACATTCTTATCAAAGAAGCCCGTGCACCACACCTGGCAAGGAACAAAGGTAGCCCCCAGGATACCAATGAAGAACCGCGACACGTAGAGGCCGTTGACGTCCTTCACCAGCGGGGCAAGACCGATGGGGAGGCAACCCGTGAGAATCAGGGAGGCGTAGACGTTGCGGGAGCCGAACTGGTCACACAGCGGCCCGGCAGCGAATCGCAGGAGAAACGTGGCCACCAGGGACACGATGTTGGAGTTGGCGACTTGTGCAGGCGTCAAGCCAAGATCCTTGGATATGGTTACGGTCAAGAGCGGAGGGAATGTGTACCTACCATCTTGTCAGTTTCGGACACGGGAATGGCTTCAGCGGAGAGACCAACCAAGCCCAGAATGCAAGCATAAACCCCAGCCATGAGAAGAAGAACGCACGCCCGTAAACATCGAACGGGTTGAGCACAGGGATACTCCTGGCCTTTTTGTTGATGGGGTTGACCTCCGGAGCCTTCCACAATACTGTGATGTCGAACCTCATGGTTGGATATGTCCCGTCCAAAAATGCCAAACCAAAACTCTGGTAACTGATTGACAACAGCTACTAAGAATAGCGAGTTCCTAGAGATTGTTGCACTTTGACGTGCTTCGAGATGATCGACTTGGAAGAAGGGTTGGCCATCCATTCTGCTTTATATGATGAGCCTCACCCACGACAAGCACTTACAGTAGTATAAGGTGACGGGGTATCACTCACCAGGAAGTCGACACAAGCATCTCCGGAGTGGAGCCAGATTAAACCAAACAGAGGATAAGATCAAATGCAAGACGACGGGTGCTGGGGTCGGCGAGGAGGAAGAGTATCCCCCGCGTCGATAAGATGTAGGTAACTAACGAGTGCTGGCCGAACCCGTATCAGCCACCATACGGAGACTTCTTGCTGATCCGATAAGGACAAAACTAACAGGGGGCTTGTCTTAATGCCCTCGTCTGAACAGCGGAGACCAATATAAAACAGTCCCAGGCCCTGCCCACTCATTGACGTCAAGCCGGCTGGAAACCAAGTGAGGCTCAAATAGAGTGATGGACGGAGCTCCTCGTCAAGAACCTTTGCGAGGCGAACGCATCACTGGATCGGATGGCGTCCCTTGGCCTCCTGACGCCGGTGTTGATTAGAATGGCCATAGACCAAGCTATAGATCCAATCCCGTGGCGTTGTAGGTCAGATAAGGTGAGCGCACGCTTCAACATCTGCCCCGTCAGGGTGGGATTTGCGGGACGGGGTCTCGCAAGGTACGTAGTAGAACTCTGTATAGGTAGAGCTAACGTCACCAAGGGAATACCGCCTTTCCCAATGATACGCCCTACCTATCGGCCACTGACACTGGCTGACAGACTGCCACTTCGGCGTGGAGAGGACGGTCCTTATCACCAGGCTGCGCGCGCAGAAGTGGACTGACGGCAGGGATCCACCCGTTCAGAGATAAGGCTCCGGGAGAGGCGCGCGGGCTATCCCTTGCAGGATCTCCGCGGAATGCATTCGGTTTCCTGGATTATGAAAGTCATGAACAATTCCGTATTCCGAATTATGGCGCGCCCTTCCAGTGCTGGGGAGAGGTGGGGGTTGGTGATGCTTGCCGGACTCTGGAGATGGCTGAGGCAAGGCGAAACCGCCCTTCAAGAACAGACGCGATCAAACTCTCGGCCTCGGGCCTGGGCTTCCGGACGCCCCAGGACAGAGAGGCCTTTTCAAGGTTGCAACACCCATGCTGGATGTCATTGTAATCAGCGATGTGTCCGGAATGACGTCCACCTCTCGCGAGTTTCACCTGTGGTGGTCCGTAGAGTGGGGGGGGGGGGGNGGGGGGGGGGGGGGGGGGGGGGGGGGGGGGTTTACGAAAGCAGCCACAACATGAGGCTCGACAGCTGACAGGCATACCATTGCGAAGACAGCTGACAGGTATGCCACTGCGAAGACAGCTTCCTTCAGATCCAAGGTTGCAGGAGAGATGGAAGCCACGAGACCCATGGGCCATAGCATAGCATAGAGCACTGCACCGCCCGAGTGCCAAGCGGAAGCGGCCAACCACCGTGTACCTGTGTGTTCTCCGTCCGCCGTAGAATGTCGCACGGGTCAGAGGAAGCATCTAGGCAAGATAGGGTGGAAGAGTTGGTCACGGGCCCCGAGATTTGTCGCGTGTGGCCCTTGGGATGAATCTGATGTCGGGGAGGGTGTCAAGAGATCTGGCGCGCGCACGTCTTTTCGATGAACCGAGGGCACCACAAGTCCACAACTCAGAGCTCCTTCCTGCTTTGCGCCTGCCAGTCGTGCCTTCCACAGGTAAGGTAGCTTAACACCTTCTTAGCCCGTTGAGCGCACCGTACCTTACTCTTACAATCTATTAATGACATTTGGAAAAAAAAAGACGTATTATCTCACGCTTTGATATTGTGATATTAGCGGGTGAATACGCAGGATCTCGAAAGCGCACCTCACATGGTAGGCGCAGGGTATTTACTAATATTTATCTAGCCTGAAGAATTCACGCAAGTCGCAAAACTGACATGGACTCTTAAAGGTATGACGCTAAACTACATCCGGTAAGAGGGGCACCCGGTCGCCGGTGCACGGAGCGGGCAGGTTCCGCTGAGACTTTTTTTTACCTCTTTGTCCCGCTACTTCGGCGTCAAAGTCATCAAGTGGGACGTCGTCGATCCATCCATGACTCCCGCTCAAATTTGAGGGACCAGAGCATGCACCGCAGCCTCCTCCTGGTCTGTTCATCCTCCTCGCGATTCGGCTTTAAGGCGGTTCCGGTCTGTCTTTCCACACATCCCAGACGCTCTCTTGCAAGCCCTTGACCGACGTGCGTCTCCAGGGTTCCGTTAGACTTACACCTCGCAGCGTAGTGGGGTGGTCAAGGGTCCCAGCTCGCGTCTTTACAACCTCATCGTGAGTGTCGCAGAGACTCGTGGTACGATCCGTTCTTGGTGCGCCGCTAACATCCGGAGCGAGCGCAGGTCCCATCTCCTTCCCCGCAGACCTAGAATGGCGTCGCAGGAGGTTCCCAAGACCTGCAAGGTCATCACGGCCGAGACGATCGCCAAACACCTGCTGAGTGAGGTCCGCGACACGCTGGCCAAGATCCAAGAGTCTGGTAGCGGCCGGCCTACCCTCGCCGCTTTCCTGGCCAACGGCGACCCGCACGCCGAAAAGTACGCCGAGTGGTCCAAGAAGACCTGCGAGGAGAAGTGAGTGACTTGTGTCCCCCGTGCGCACCCCGCGGAAAGCAAGCTAAGTAAGACCTGTGGAGTGGCTTCAATTTCGACCTGCGCAATGTGGAAAAGGAGATCCTCGAGGAGGAAATCATGAAGGCCAACGAGGAGGATGATGTCGACGGCATCATCGTGTACTATCCGATCTTCCCCCAGAACCCGACCCACGACAAGTACGTCCAGGAGACGGTCGACCTCGCCAAGGACGTCGAGGGGATGCGCCACAAGCACCTCCACAACATGTACCACAACATCCGATTCCTCGACCCGCCGGAGAACCGCAAAAAGTCGATCCTCCCTTGCACGCCCCTGGCTGTCGTCAAGATCCTCGAGCACCTCCAGATCTACAACCCGATCCTGGCGTCTGGGAACCGACTGTTTGGCAAGACCATCACTGTCATCAACCGATCCGAGGTCAATGGCCGGCCCCTGGCAGCGCTCCTTGCCAACGACGGAGCCACCGTGTACTCGGTCGACATCACCGGCGTCCAGCTCTTCACCAGAGGCCAGGGCATCAAGAAGCCCCGTCACCAGGTCGAGGACAAGGAGGGCTGGGGCCTGGAGCAGTGCCTACCGCAGAGCGATGTGGTCATTGCCGGCGTGCCGTCTGAGTCTTACAAGGTGCCGACGGAGCTGATCCGGGACGGCGCCGCGTGCATCAACTTTTCGTCGTACCGGAACTTTGATGGGCCTGCTATCAAGGAGAAGGCTGCCATCTACGTGCCCTCGGTGGGCAAGGTGACCATCGCAGTGCTGCTCCGGAACCTTGTGGTGAGTATCTCGCCCTGGCACTGATTCTGGTGTATCGATGGCGGACTAACTCATTCTCCAGCGGCTGATTGCCAACCGTCCCGCCAAGGCCGAGGCTGAGAAGGGCGACATTGTCCAGGCCCGAAACGAAGCCTTTGCCGACGACTGAGCAGTGAGCACAGGCGGCAGTTCTACAGGACGGCTACATGGCCGGGGCACGCGGGCGTTGTTTAGGCGGTTTATGTCCTATCGATCTATTTCGACTATATTTTTTGCGGCGTACAATGGAGTTGAAAAGCAAAATGGAAAAATTGACGGTTTGGCAAGACCCGACGATATATAGGCCCACGTTCTTGGAAGCACAGCACCAGGACACAATTGGAAGATATCCCCGAATTTGGCGATCGCCACAGGCAGCAAGCAGATGGCAGTTACCGACATGGAGGTTTCTTAAGCTACGTTGCGTGGTGTTTTGGGTGTCTCATTCGACGGCACTGCGCGTGGGGAAATGAAAGTCCCTCCTGAGTTTCCGGGGCGCGTTTCGAGAAGACAACTGCCGGCGATGGAGGGTCTTGCGAAGTTGCGAGCGGTGGGTCGGGCAGGTCCAAGGATTGTTTTTCGAGTACACCTGGCCCCTGAAATTCGAACGAACTATTGCTGCGACTGAGAGTGCGTACTCGTACAACTATGCAGAGAGATTCGTGAGAAATATGATAGATGACCCGGGGAGGCCGTTCACAAAGTCGCAACGGAGAATGGTGATTGGATGTGGGACGAAATGGGATGGAGACCGTCCCGCATCAACCGGAATCCACACACCAAAACGGATGGACGACGACATCCACCACCGATGCATGGCTGACGGCGAGCGCAAGGTATACTTTCGCACTGTAACACGCCGAAGGTACAGTACCTAGGTAGGTACTCTGAGGAACAAAGAGCCGAGTCTAAACTGGAAAGGAATATTAGCACCGAAACTGAGCAAACCATCCACGCTCACCAGCGTACGTAGGACGGCGGAGCGCCTTAATGCAAGCCTCGGAGTTCGGAAAAGGCCACGTATGAAGGTTGAAACATTTTTCTGTGAATCAATCTCTAGGTTCATGCGGGGGTTGGATCCTGGATCCTGGGTTCGGTGTCAAAGCGCAGGTTGAAGGCGACACGAGAAGTTTACGGACTGCGGATGGCGGCGGGCTGCAGGCTGCAGCGCCTTATACGGGCCGGGATTAGCCCCTGAGCCAATGCATCGTTCCTTCCTTCATCCTTCCAGTGTCTTTTCGACGCAGTACTACCTACCTGTAGTGTCCCAGGTGGGTTGTTGGGTGGTCGGTCACTTTATTCAAGCAAAAGAATCCGAAAATATTCAGCATGGAAAAAAATAAAATAAAATAAAATCGCTGGATGAAAAAAAAAAAANAAAAAAAAAAAAGAGCAAAGTGAAAAGGAAATACACTTAAAAGAAAGAAGTAAAGACTACGAGTACAGTCGGGATGGCGCTGGCCAGGTCCCGGTTGCCAACCACGTAATAGTACCTACTCGTAGCGGCAGTCGCGAGATCCTAGCGCTGTATCCGTCAGGTAGTCTGCCAACCTTATTGCCTTCTCGACCCCCCCCCTACCTCCATAGTAGTACTGTATTCCGGACAATTTCTGTCATGTGGCCTCCCTTCACCCGCCTCGGCTCGCACGGCGGATAGATTGGTTGTCTTTCAAGGTGTCTCATCCCACCTGCGACCCTGACGAACTTTTCGACATTCGTTTTCTTCACGGCCATTGCGTCCCATCATCAGTTGCTCATTCACTGCCCTGAGACGGGGGACCACATCTCTCGAGCCTCCGGCGCTGACCATCGATCTATCAAGGTCGAGCATTCTCTGCGCACGGCGTGGCAGATCGACAAAACTATCGCTCTTCTGCGTCTCTATGGCCCTGAACAATTGGCCAGTATCGAACTCGTTATATACGTCTGCTGGGGAACAACTGCGCCCATTCGCGACCTGGACGAATCTTTCCTGGGCGCACCACACCGAAACCAACGCAGCCATCGGGACGAGTAAACCTGTGCGGCTGAGAAGAAGGGGCCTCCTATTGCCACCATCGCCGCGGCGTGGCACCAACAGCAAACCCTACGGCGCCCCATCTCCCACTGCGCAGCCATGGCCGCCGGTGTCAGTCACAACCATCAAGATGGCAGCGAGCAATCCTCTGCGCCGTCGCACGGGCCCGTGCCTGGATCGCCAACGTTGACCAACCCCGATATGATCCTCCCCGACTACGAATTCCCAGACTCCCCCGAGGGACGCTCCCAGTCGCCATCTCATATGCTGTGGAGGAACGCCAGCGTCGACCAGCTAGATTTTCAGCTGCCCGATTCCAGCAGCTTCGGATCGAAATACGCATCTCCCACGACCCCAATTATATATGGCAATGGAACCATGCTGTCCGACATTGGTGAGGTGACAGAAGTGGAAAGCACGGTTGGGCCTGCGTCAAGGAGGGCCTCCTCTCGCTACTCTGCGTATACAGAGAGCGAGACGTTCGGGCCCACGGTTGCCGTCAGCAACAAGGTAGCCCAAAGGAGATTCAAGGTGGCGGCGCGGGACCGTGAGCGGCGATACTCCAACGATTCCAGCAGTACCATCACAACGCAGGATCACCGCGCCACCTTTGGCGACTTTGACGACTCGGTCAGCGTCGGCGACAGCAGCTTCCAGGGCGACGATGAGGAGAGCATGGCGTCGTCCTATGTGGAGGGCACGATCCCCAAGTCTGCTCGCATAAGGGAGTCGGAAATGGACCAAGCCAACGGCGACTACTCTACCTCGTATATCAGCAACAGGGCGGAGCAGATCTTGGCCAATGCCAAGCGCAGATTGACGGTAGGCAGCCCCGATGTATTATTCGCATTCAAGCTCGCTCAATTAATTCCTCTTCCAGGCCATGGAGGGCAACTTAAATAGGGCGCGAAGCTCTCTCGGCTATTCGGACGCGTCCACCCCATCGCCACAGCTCGGCCGCCCGGGCAGTGCCCTACGAGAGAGTGCTGGTACCACTTCCCAACCCACAAGTCACTCGAGGATAAAGAGCGAGGACGGTATCAGGGATATCTCCAACCGGCCCGCCCCATTTCCGCAAAGGTCAGCCAGCGCCTTGGGTGCGGCGGGTGGCTATCGGCAGCCCACCTCCAGGTTTCGGCGCGACGATACCGGATCGCGAACAGGCCACTCCGCATACGGAAACCCCTATCATCCGTCGGATTCGACCCTCGAACCACTCAGCGAGGACGATGCTCGTGACAGCGCCTCCAACACCGACAGTCGACGTAGCAGCGCGCAGTATTCCGGCCTCCTGAGTCCGACTTTTGGAACCTTTTCCGACAGGGGCCTGACCCGCTCAGCATCTGTAGCGCAGATGCGAGACATCCAAGACCAGATGCAGGGCCTCCGGGGTAAGATATCGACACTCAAAGAGCAAGCGCGAGCCGACAGCTTGAAGCGCCGAAGTTTACAAAGCTTACGGACGCCGAGCCCCTTCACGCATGCTCGTTTTGACCAGAGCCTCATGGAACCCCGCGAGATTCGGACGTCGGTAAATTCCCAGGACGGCATGCCGACGAGTCCTTGGGTCGTCGAGGAGGATGGCCGAGAAGGAGGCGGCCATGGCGCACAAGAAGTCGCAGTCGGTGACGGCCCTGGCGCAACAGAAGTGGAACAAGAATCAAGTGGTAGCGAACGCCGTCGCAGCGTGAGTCCACCAGAGGATCGGGCCACGCCGACCCAGAGCCACGCTGCCGCGGAGAACAAGGCCGACGACGCCGTGGAGGATGGTGCGGACGATCTACGTACCGAGAACGGGGAAGTGAGCGACGAGGAGTACGGGACGGACCAGTTTGATGATGCCCAGAGTGACATACGCGACTGGGAGAGCGAAAGCGGTGAATCCACATACCACGACAGCCAGCAACATCAAATGTCGCACGAAGATCGCGAAGACGCCTTTGACTACGAGCACTTCTTCCTGCACTCGGCCCTGGGCAGCATCAGCCGCCGCGGCCAGAGGGACAGCTCCGAGAGCGAGTTTTCAGACGATTCCGTCGAGACGACGAGGGGGCCGGCGTCGAGCCCATCGAGGCGACGCAGCATCGACACCCTCGCGTCGGACGACACGTTCGCCACAGCCACCGAGGGTCGGGCGAGTCGCAGCTCAGCCTTCAAGGCGGACGTGGGCGGGTACAATGACGGCGGATACGACGAGCTGCCTCCCGTGCAGGAGGTGCGCAGCAACGATGGCACAGAGAGCCCCTATGACGGCCAGGAGGCGCGGCAGCGGCAGAATTCAGTGGTGTATCGTCCTACGAGCGCCGCGCAGGCTGACCGGCTCCACCGGCCGTCCGTGTCCTCTTTCGAGTCCACCGGCACGAACAGGAGCTTCCCATTGGTGAATAAGGCAAAACTGAACGGCGGTGTCCTCACGCCAGGAGGCTCTCCGGATCCGGTTGTGAGACAGCTGTCAGAGACTCTCGTGAACGGCACCTCTGGGGCGCCGCAAGACACAAAATCGGGTCTGTCTTTGCAGGGCCTGCACAAGGACGACCAGATTGCCGTGGAGAGACTTGTGGCGAGCCTCGGAAAGTGTGTGCTGAGCCTCGGAGAGGCTTCCAAGGCCAGCACCGAGTCCCGCGTGATTCGACGCAGGCTCGATGAGGCGCGCCGGATACTCGAGGGCCACGACTAGACATGAAGGGGTTCTTGGCGGCTCCCCGATGGTTCCCTGCGGCGCCAGCGATCTATTCTTGTATACACTATACTACTTACTATATTCATTCTGGCAAGGCATGGAAGCCTTTTTAATTGGTTGGGAGTAACGGTGACAAAGACAAGGAGCGAGCGCTTCGTTTTTGTACATGGCTTCTCATCCTGAGCGATGCTTTGTCGATACCCTTTTTCTTCTTCTTTTATTTATATATAGTTCTAGGCCAGGGATAGGTATGCAAACCTAGGCATCCTGCTTTGAGCAAGGCATCGGTCCAAGAGACTTTAGCAGGCCTCTTATCTGAAGATGTGATCAACCATAAGGTACCTATCCGCATAATGTTCTCTGGTGCAATCTTCGAAAGTCTTGGTGAGTTGCGGATCGGCTCTAGAAAACTGTGTGTACGAAAATGAAGTGATGATACTACAGTCCTGGATGACCTGGCAGTAAAGTTTTCCTCGCAACTATTTTTGGTCGTGGCATTGGGTGGTGGCGCGCGTCAACTGCTCCTTTGTTGTTGTTTGGTGTCGGTTTGGGAGTTGCGATGCTGTGATGGTGGCTACCTGGCACTTAAAATCAGCCAGACCCTGGACCCCACCAAAAATCTGAGCTGAGCTGAACTGACCCCTTCTTCTCCTTACACCAGCCAACCCCACCGCCCCCCCACCGCCCACGCGACTCGCGACTCGATCGGACACCTCAACCCCTTCACGAAGCGGGACGAAAGAAAATAAAAGCAAGAACCCAATAAACCATCGTATTATCATTCTTTTATCTTTTCGAACCAGCACTGGCTTTCACTCATCATGGACCCATTCACTAGCCAAGCGCTCTCCGCGCTCCTCCCGCCCGAGATGGTGGACTACCTCTACACACACGTCCTCCACCCGAGCTCCCCTGTGCAGTCTTTCCTACGAAGCGCCTCGCTCTGGATCCAGCACGCCGTCAGCGCCGCCATCCCCATCGTCGGCCCGCTCCTCGACCGGCTCTTGGATGCCATGTCAGAGCACCAGGGCGCGACGGGGCTAGTCGTCGCCCTGGCCGTCGTCACCGCCGTCGTCGTCATCATGAACTGGGTCCGCCGCCTCGTCATGTGGTGGACGCGCCTCGTCGCGCGCCTCACCTTCTGGACCGTCGTCGTGCTCGTCGTGGCGGCGGTGTGGCAGAGGGGCCTGATGATAACCGCGCGCGATCTTGTTGTGTTTGCGTCCAAGATCCTGGGGTACTTGGCTGCCCTGAGGGATGTCTGGGTCGACGAGTATAATCACTACGAGAGTCAGCAGCGCACCGGCGCGTCGGGTGCCCGAGGCTCTCGGAGCTCGCACCGGTAGTTTGGCGTGGAGTGGCTGCACCGCCTTGGGGACCAGACGCGAGGTCGAATATTCACGAATAATGATGGACTGTACGGGAAAAACGAAGGCCGCCGCAGATATGGTTTGCAAAGCATTGTTGTGCTCTGCGTCTATGTCGACACTCGATACTACGCAACCGAGCGAGCAACGCGCGACACCCTTTTCGAGCCAATACCCAAGTTCAAATCGATTCCACCAACGCCCTCGCTATGCCAGAGTTTTGTTTCACTACCACCGTTTCCGTGAAGGGAAAAACAAATAATGCGATCAATCTACAACCCCCCTTTACTTCGATGCACCACGAAAGCCTCGGACGTGGGATTTATTGCATTTCCGGATCCTCGAATTCTTCGTCGTTGGGCTCCTTGGGATCCTGCGCCTCGTGGAACTGGATGCAGTCGTCGATATGGCTCAGGATGGCCCCGACGCTGTCCTCGTCCGTCACGTCGAGCTTGAGGAAGTTGACCATGCTGAAGCTCTCGATCAGGCCTGCCACGGCGCGGTTCAACCGTCGGAAGCTCGCGCCCTTCATCATCTGGTCCTTGTCGTCCGGGGGTTTCGACTCGTCGTCACCACCACCACCACCACTACCAGCATTATCGCCGACGCTGAACTGCCTGCTGGCCGGATCGTCGTCCAGCAGCGTCGTGTCTGGCGTCAGGAACTTCTTGAGATCCTTCTTCTTCACCTGGCCCTTGACCAGGTCCATCTTGGAGAGCACATTGATGTGCGGCACCTCCAGCATGAGCATGGCGCTCATGGCGCTGAGGGTGCCGGCGAAGAACTTGGCGCGGTCGACGACAAAGGTTGCCTCGAGGAGGTACACGGCGGCCATGCGGATGTCGAGGGCTCCCGGCTGGGAGAGGAAGCGCATGAGGGTGGGCAGGACGGGCACATGTGTGTAGAGCTCGATCTGGCCGGGCATGTCGAAGATGATTAGGTAGTCCTCGGGAAGCGAATCCAGCGCCTCTGTCAACCAGTCCAGGTTCTCCATCAGGAACTCGAAGCAGTAGATGAGGCCGCCGTTGGGACCCAGCCCAACCTCCTCCATGGCGTCGTGTAGCGAGATGAGCTCCTTGATGTCGAGGTCGGGCGTGTGTTCGAAGGACTCGGCGGCCGGGTCGAGGTTTACGTAGAAGGCGGATCGGCGGTTGAGCTGTAGGTGCGTGATGAGGGCGGCGCAGAAGGTGGACTAGTAGAGAGCGTTCGTCAATACCTATTCCCCACCGTTCCATCGTACTCTGCTGCTAGACACATCCTTCTACCAAAAGTTGCAGGCAGGCAGAGAGAAGAATTTACCTTGCCAGCCCCCGCGGGGCCCATCACCATGGCGCCAAACTTGCTCATGGCGGAAGGAAGCGCTGAATGGACAGGGCAGCTCTCTCTCGGGTATTTCCGTCTATCCGGAGCGACACCCGTGGTCGAGTCCGGTTGTGTGTTGGCCGGCGGTTGCAGTTGCGGTTGCAGTTGCGGTTGCAGTTGCGGTTGCAGTTGCGCGATCTTGGGACAAAAGACGTGGACGCGCGGAGCGAACAGGTTCAGGCGACAAGTTCAGATTTTGTGATGGGTGGAACGGACGGGATGGCGGGGGCGGCGAGAGAAAGGGTGGGGGCCCCGCACTAACACTGGGCGGACTGGATGGACTGTGAAGTTCAAATTGGAACCAGTTGCGACACAAAAGTTCATCGGCGCTAGGTTATGAGTGAACAGTCCCCTTTGAATACACGGAGTATAATGTAGGTAGATTTATAGAATAATGAACAGGATTGATTTAGACAGAATAGGAAATAGTATCAATCTGGCCATCTGGGCAAAGGCTAATCCAGTGTATGCCAATCCGTATGATCGCATGACAAAAGAGCGTGTCGTATCTCCCAAGCATATACATCCCAAGGTACAGGTAGTTGTGGTATCTCATATCTCCTCATAAAAAAACACATACACCCCTCTCAGCCCAATCGCCCCTCACCCCGGTCGCATTCCTCGATGAACCGATAGATCCCCTCCAGGCCTTCGAAGTCGGTCGAGCAGCGCTCCCCGGAGCTCAGCGGCGGCGACATGCTCTCGTAGCCCTCCGGGTCGGAGAGCCAGGGATTCTCAGCTACCTCCACAAAGGCGTCACGGAGGAAGCTAGCATCGTCGTCGTCCAGCGAGGACGTGTCGTCGAACTCGTGACCAGTGACCGATCGAGCAGAACCACCAGGCGACGTCAATGTCTTCTCTGCGTCTGGGGCGAAGGGGAACTGGAGGGCCATGGGAACACCGGCGGCAGCATTGAAATCCGGGTCCTCGCCAACGACACCCCGGTCGATACCGATGTCGTCGCACAGCCTGTTGACAGTCTCCTCGTCAACCCCGGGGAATCGAACTCGAAGGACATTACTCCCCTCCATCGCAATGGGCAGGTCCCCTAGCACTGACAATCGCCTGAGATCGGCGTAGACAGCAGTCAAGTCTTTCAGGGCGCGCCCAAAGTCGGCAGACAGGACGTCGAGGAAGCCGTCCGTGTTGAGGCTCGTGGGAGAGGCCATGGTCTCAGCCTTGAAGCCGTGGGTTCCAGTAGCGCCCGTGATGGCGGCCGCAAGGGGGCTCAGAGCCGTAACGGTAGGGCTGAGCTTGAAGTCGACAAAGGCGCCGGGCGCGGAGCGGGAGATGGCAGCGAGCCTCTTCATGGCCTCGTCCTCGACACCGGATACGGCGCGATACTGGCGCTCGCCCCTGGGCCCGACACCATCGTAGCGAAGCTTCTGTCCGGACAGGAAGAAGGCCCTCATCGCCTGAGAGACATTCTGGACCACTTGCGCCGGCGCGGCCGGGGTGTGGGAGAAGTATCGCGCGCCCCCGCCGATGCTGTATCCACCGGCTGTCCGGGGCATGGCACCGCCGGTCAAGTTGGGTCGCAGGGCGCTCGCAAAGGGAGCTTGTCCGGAGAACTGCGCGACGCGGCGAGAGGTGTTCGATGACGGGAGCTTCGACCGATCCAGCCGTGGGCCGGTTGGGCCGTAGGTGAAGTACCTCCGGACAACGCTGTTGATTTGCTTCGCAGTTGCACTAGAGAACCATCGTGCGCCCCTTTTCTGCTGCTTAAGCAGAGCTGCGGGGTGAAGAGGCTGCCTTCCCGAGTTTCCGGCTCGAATAGGGATATGCTGGACTTGGCCGAGGGGTCCTCGCGCTGATGCGACTTTCGCCCGAACTGCCGTTGCGGTCCTAGACACGGCGACGCGGAGGAGACGCAGGGTCGCTGGACCCCATATCGCCCCCACGGACGTCATGTTTGGATGGATTCGATGCTTTGTCGTCCGAAAAGGTGACGGGAGGAGAGAGTAGATGGAAGAGAGAGAACGAAGGCCGAGGAGGGTGGGCGGTTCAGCCGGTTATCTACACCAGCAAGACACCGATAAGGTAACATTCGCCACACCTCGACAGTGTCCAAGTGGCGGCACAGCCACATAATGTGGGGAAGGGATGACGCCAGTCCGATTAGGCTTAGCGTGGGCTGCTACCTACCCATATCTTCCCACCAAGAAATTTTCGGATTCGATTCCATTCTCTGCAACCACCTTCTCTTCACATCTCTCCAGCTCGACCTTCCAACTCGGCAGCGACGCGGCGCAAGTGCGCCCGCGTCTTCTGCCCCTCACGTTTGGTGACGTGTTTCTCAGGTACGTTCAAACTTGCGTCTGATCGCTACGCATTTCCAATGATGATCTTTTCCAATGAACAATCCAAATCCTACAAATATCATGGGGACTATCAAACAAGAAGAAATTTGACCTGAGCACCATCCCTTCTCCCGATACGTTTGATGCAAGTTCGAGCTTGGGCGTTGCTGACCTGATCAGTATTCTAGTGATGATTGAATTATTCTACGCGTCGATGCCCGAACCGCAGCCTTCCAACAACAACAAAAGGTTAGTCGGCTTGATTCTCTTTCCCTCTGGCGTTTGTCAACGCAGCACTTCTCTTGTATGATGAAAGATTCGACACACAGGGATTCCTCATTCTTAATACATCATGTGGAGTTTGTCCAAACTTAGTTTCAGCCTTGTCTGACAAGATATCATTCCCGTCACGTTTACTCTTGCTTGCGTCTGTCCAGACTTTTTGCTGACCAGAGGATTGTGGAATAGGTACAACCTCACCTCTCCGGGCCCTTGTCGGTCTTTGCGAACCTTCCACCACTTGATGAAAAATTGAACGAACGGGCGGACTGAAACGAGCCCCGCTACCTTACATCCTCGAAAGCAAGGCGTACAAACCTTGTGGTGGAAGGCTGGCGGGACCTCTTGCTGAGATTTCGTCACCTGACTGTGGCACGATGGAGCCGAAGTTGTCATGACTGCTGCCAGATGGACTCGTCGACTAACGAATGCTTCGGTCTTCAGGTACATAAATATCCCACGCTGTCATTCCTTTCGAATTGATACTGCCATCGTGATGAGATGAACGTATTCACACTGTCCGATCCTCAATCTCGTATTGCTGGACGTGAACAAACTATCACCTTCTGACTTGGTCGGTACGTACTGGCAACCGTTCCGGACTTGATTTGGATGCTAAAATGAACGACAGTCTCTCGACCAAGGCAGCAGTCTGCACTGTTCATATCAAACGTGTGTGTCTTATTGATGCTGACATCACGACCAGGTAAGAAGCCTGAAGCAGTAGCGAAGTATCAACCGCTCCATTGGTAGGTGACTCTCTTTTCTCGCCTTCTTTCTTATCAAAAACCCCCCTACCATGATGACTTCTTTGTTATTAGCTCTATCTGAGTTCATCGTGATGAACACAACCAATTCACCTTGGAGAACTGATCATTTCCCCCTCACTTCACTTCTATACCGGACTTGACGTGGAAGGCGGCTGCTAATGCTGTGTGACAGTAACACAATGAACTTCGACAACATCCCATATCAGAATAGCCCATGCAAATAGAAAATTCCATTTCATCCGAAACCTCAATCTCCCATGAAAAGCCCGTCGTCTCTCCCGTGACTACTCCAGAACCGTGCGCCTTGTCTATGTATATATCTATCGCTTCAGCTGCAGACGCGCATTCATGCCCACGATGCACCGGACCAGGTCCCAATCGTCGTGGGCGCCCACCCAGTCCGTCACCACGATACCCGTGCCGGCGGAGCCGACCTTGAGCTTCTTGGGGCCCTTGCCCTCCTCGCCGTGCCTGATGCAGAGATACTCGATGATGGCGGGATTCACCTTGGCGGCGATGCGCTCCGGCCAGCACGTGGCATTGAAGAAGTTGCTCGCGGTGAGGAAGTTGACAAATAGCGGCGGCGGACGAGGAGCCGCTTCGCGCTTCTCCTTCTTGTTGTTGTCGTCGTTCTTGTTATCGTTCTTGTTGTTGTGCTTGTTGTTGCCGTTGCTGTTGCTGTTGTTGACGGAGAAGCGCTGCTCGGCCGCACGCTCCAGGTGGCCCCGCGAGAAGTCAATCTTCTTCTCGACGTTCTGGCTCTCGGTGACCTCGTAGAAGTCCTGGACGCGGATATGCCCGTCGGCGCCGACCTTGCCATCTTCGCAGTTGTCCGGCCAAGCCTGCGCGTCGATGCCGTATCCCTTGCCGCCGTGGCACTTCTTGAGTTCGTCGTCGAGGCCGAAGCGGCGCATCAGGACGATGCGGCCGCGGACCTCGCCCAGGCGCGGCACCCGGGGCTCTGTCCACCACCGCTCCTTCTTCTTGTCGATGTAGTTCTTCTTGAGGTGTTTGGCCATCTGCTGGTCGGTGCCTTTACCGGTGCCCTCTCGCTTGACGCTCATGATGACGGTCTCGCTGGGGTTCCTGGCGAGGAAGTCGTAGACGTCGTCGAGCATCTCGCCGAGGTACTTGTTCCCTGTGAGGGAGACGGGGAATGCACTGTGGACGAGGGCCAGGTTGGCGTCGTTAGGCTCGGCGGACACGCGGATGTCGAGGAAGCGGACGCCGTTGCGGAGCTGGTCTGGCACGCCGACTGCCTGGCAGCGGACGGAGGGCAGGGCCTTGTAGCAGGTGGGCGAGTTGTGGGTTCCCGGAATGGAGAGGATCTGGAGGGGCCACTCGTCATGCAGCTCCCTCATCCAGGCCTCGAGGTGGGCGGAGGAGAAAACGGCGAGGAAGGAACCCGTGGGGACGTACACGGCGGTGAGCTCCTGGCCGTTGCTGCCGTCGATCCTCTTCATGGTGCTCGACTTGTTGTTAGGACTGGGGACGTCGACCTCGTACTTGCCGCCCTCGGACCGGAAGAAGAGGCGGATGACCTCGCGGCCGCCGGGGTCTGCCGTGCGGACGTCGGTCTCCTTGGCGCGGAAGGGGTCGACCTTGACGCCGACATTCTCCTTGTTGAGGGCCTGGCCCTTGGCGACGGTCTTGGAGCTGGAGAAGTCGGTTGCGTTGAGGAAGCCGGAGATGGCTCCGAGAGTGTTGGTGATGGCGTCGCCGGTCTGCTCCTTCTGGGCCTCGAAGCGCTCGACGGACTCAAGCTCGAGAGGGTGGATGGTCAGGTTGCGGATGGTGAGGTTGGCCATGGTAGCGACGGGGGAACGGGGTTAGCAACCCGAGATACTACTAGTAGGGGAGTAATGCTTGTCAACCCGGAGGCGATTAGGAGACTCAATGAATATAAGCATCAAGCACCTACACCGAGTTGCTTCTTTAAGGGAGCTCCCTTCCCTGCAAGGGTGTGGGTGTGGGTGGGAAGGAGGGGCAGAGTGGGAGGGGAATGGAGGGGTTCGAGATCGCCGAGGGCCTAAACGCAGCTGAATTGTGGGTTCCATGACGCGGCAATTGGCGGTTATTATTGGGAAGGCCCGGCCAGAGCTAAAAAGATGGTGGCGGTGATACTAGATCTTAGTACAAGGAGTACATAAAGGACGATGGACGCACGAGGTGGCGGCGTAGGTAGTAGTAAAGGGTTCCAGATACTTTTACAATCGCTTTCTTGTAATTTACATGCGCTCGCTGTAGTAGACATTCGCTTTAAAAATGTCAACCCGCTTCCTACTACTTAGTGCCTGTGTCTTAGACTCCGGGATTATTCTGTACAGTACTCAAAGTAGAGCGATCCTCGATGGATGTACCAGCCGGGCATCATGTATCTTCGGACGAGCACTCTGATGGCTTCCGACCAAAACCGTATGACTTTTATAACATGCACCACGAACCTCGCCATCTGCCGTTGCTCTTCGATGGTGCTGCCCCGGTCCCTCGAACGCCTGAACTCTTCCTCGAGGAGCAGCCTCTCTTTTTTATAGTACCGCAGGGATTCCTCGATTTGTATTCCGCCGTGATCGCCTCCGTACAGCGCTCATCGTCGTGTGGCGGAACCATGTCGCTCAATAATATGCAGTCTACGGAGAGTTGGATAATAAACTCCTCATCCCACTCGTCTTCTTCGGGGCTGCAAGAGCAGTTCTCAGGAAGTGCGGTTGTCTGGGCTGGCTGGGATCCGTCGTTGGCGTCCATGTCTGTTGAGACAGGCGTGGAATTGGGAGCTCGTCAAGGGGAGCTCGGGGTGTGCCTTTTCGTGGAGGATTCACTGGGGGCGCAGTTATGCCAGCGCATCACAGAGAGGTCGTGGGTGTCTCTGAATGTTGATTATGAGTAGCAGATGGAACTCAATATAAAGTGGTTCAGGGGCGTAATATGGGTATACTGTAGGTATGTTCGGATGGCAGTGTATCTGGAAAGGAGCGGAAGAAGAGGAAAGTTGGAAGAAGTAAGGATGCTCGCTGGAGATGTAAATTTACAGCCTTCATGGCACCTGTCTTTTGAGGTCGGATCACTTTCTGTAATAAAGCTCTATTGGTATCTACAGGTAGCATTTGAGCAAGAGCCAGTTTTCAAGGTACTAATATACCTTATTCTGGTAGTTGTTGCCGAAAGTGTTCAATGTTCCCGCGGCTTGAACTCGCGGTGCACCTTCCACACTGACTTGCGCATGACGATACCTGGTATGTGTTCATACCTGAGGTACTGCAATGAGTAGGTGTTCCATCAATAGATCCCATTAAATCCTAGTAACTAATACTACTAATTGTAGTACTGTCATCAGAAGTAGTTACTGAAGTGGAATGGCTGGCTCAAACACCTCGAGTGACAGTCGACTTGTAAGCTCAAGATAAAGTACTACTAAGAATTAGCGAATATGGTCCACATCAACGGTCGGTTGTAGTGCCCCTTTCAAGTTCTTACAACCATTCTCGGTCAGCTTAGCAACGGTCAATCGTTTGTCCTCCTTTCCCGTCCATTTCTTTGGTGTGTTCCCTTTGCCCGCAACCGCCAGCGTCACCACCACGGTCCTGAATTGGTGGACGTTTTGCATCGCTTGTCGACATCATCGTCAAATTCCGCGACTCTCACCCCAAGGCAGCCCATGCAAAAGCCATATCCCTGGTCGAGTCTTCCCCCGCGACGATGTGTTTGGTCTAGAAGACTATGTGCCTCCATGATTTCTGCCATCGCCAAAAGTGACTGTTTGCGTGCTTGGCCGGGGGTGGGCTCAGGTTGGTCGGGATGGCCAGGTCTTCCGGAGCCGGATGAGGCTGAGTGCAGCGTGGTCGCTCGGGAGATTAGTTGGAGCATGCGGCTTGGCCGGTTAATGAGGGTATGAGCGGTGCTTTGTAAAGATGACTTGTAGATTCCAAGGGGAATAAGTATAAATCAAGTGTAAAAGATGACATAAATACAAAATTCTGCCACGTTTCCCTCTGTGGACAACCTTGATGCCATGCAAGTCTGTGCTATACCGCGCCCATCGTCCTAGCAACGACAGAGATACTTTGCGCGTGCCCGATTTCGGCGAATAAAACCGCCAGCCTGTGCACACATAATCCGGCATTCGTGTTGATCCTTTTACAGAATGATGGACATGGCATTGATCGGAACCTGTTGGAAAGGGGAAGAGAAAAGGTGAGGCAAGGTGCTAAGAGAGGCCTGGTCCCCTATTTACTCCGGCGTTGCTGGCGTTGCGTCGACCGAAGCCGTCGAACAAGCGTGAGATTGCGGGGCCCGGCCAACAATGGCGCAATTCCCCTGCGGCCTTCGGGTGGGCCAGCGAGGGGCTTTCATCCAGATTGGCAGCAATAGAGGGGTACCTTCCAATTGTTTCTCTGTTCCAGCCGGTTCGGAAGTACCTGCCTAACCCCTCCGGTGCCGGGCTCCAGAAACTTTTTCCCTCAACCGAATATTTCCTCCCGCTGCGAATCGGTGATTCGTCCGAAGGAAGGTGCCCCTGTCAGAAAAACCCCCCCCACCATCTCACCAGCCTCCAAAACCATCGTCACTCCTTCTCCTCCACCTCTTGTTCATTCCCTCTTCAACTCTCAATCGTGGTTGGTTTTTGTTTGCGTTTCCTGCCCAATCCCCCTTAGCCTTCGTGGATCGTTCGAGTCTCCTTTTTCGGCATTAAACAATCTGTCACAATGTCTGCCAACGGCATCAAGGGCGTGCAGAAGCACGAGGGTAGCTTCCTCTTCACCGTATGTGCCCCCCTCGTCCCACAAGTCCCTCGTCTTACCGCCTCCTCCCCTCGGTCGCACCGCGTTTCCCCCCCGTTGATCACTCTCTCCCTTCTGCTAAAACGACAATGCCTTTGCTAATATTCACCACCGTAGTCCGAGTCCGTCGGCGAGGGCCACCCGGACAAGATCGCCGATCAGGTCTCCGACGCAATCCTCGATGCATGCCTGAAGGAGGACCCCCTCTCCAAGGTGGCTTGCGAGACCGCTACCAAGACGGGCATGATCATGGTCTTCGGCGAGATCACCACCCGCGCCAACCTCGACTACCAGAAGGTGGTCCGTGACTGCATCAAGGACATTGGGTATGACGACTCCTCCAAGGGGTTCGATTACAAGACCTGCAACCTGCTCGTCGCCATTGAGCAGCAGTCCCCCGATATTGCTCAGGGTCTCCACTACGACAAGGCCATCGAGGAGCTCGGTGCCGGTGACCAGGGCATCATGTTCGGCTATGCCACCGACGAGACTCCCGAGCTCTTCCCTCTCAGCCTTCTCCTCGCCCACAAGCTGAACGCTGCCATGTCCAAGGCTCGCCGTGACGGCACCCTGCCCTGGCTGCGACCCGACACCAAGACCCAGGTCACCGTCGAGTACACCGAGGACAACGGCGCTGTCATCCCCCAGCGCGTCCACACTGTTGTCATCTCCGCCCAGCACTCCGAGGACATCACCACCGAGAAGCTCCGTGAGGAGATCAAGGAGAAGATCATCAAGGCTACCATCCCCGCCAAGTACCTCGACGACGACGTTGTCTACCACGTGAGTCCGATTGTCACCACCTGTGCACAGAAGACAGTGTATTCTGACCACCACACTGCTAGATTCAACCCTCCGGCAAGTTCATCATCGGCGGCCCTCAGGGTGACGCCGGTCTGACCGGCCGTAAGATCATCGTCGACACCTACGGTGGCTGGGGTGCCCACGGTGGTGGTGCCTTCTCCGGCAAGGACTTCTCCAAGGTCGATCGCTCGGCCGCCTACACTGCCCGCTGGGTCGCCAAGTCGCTGGTTGCCGCCGGCCTCGCCCGCCGTGCCCTCGTCCAGTTCTCGTACGCCATTGGTGTTGCCGAGCCCCTCTCCATCCACGTCGACACCTACGGCACCTCCAAGAAGACCTCTGCCGAGCTCGTTGAGATCATCGACAAGAACTTCAACCTCCGTCCCGGCGTCATTGTCCGTGCCCTCAACCTCGACCAGCCCATCTACCTCCAGACTGCCAAGAACGGCCACTTTGGCACCAACCAGGACTTCAGCTGGGAGCAGCCCAAGCCTCTCAAGTTCTAAGCGGGCTCCCGTGGAGGCGGAGAGATATTCAACAACTCTCCGCATGAAATGTAACGCAGAAATGATGTTTACGACTCCATTGTTCGTCGGGCACCGTCGGCAGAGACGGCGGCCCGCGGTTCTCAACGATACCTTTGTACAGCCCGCACTGGGATGTGGGCGCCGGCGGTTTCAATCACTTCATTCCCTATTCCTGTTTTAATGAAGCAACGAAACGAAGCGATTTGGCGTCTTTCAACAAAGACATGTTTTGGGCAACCGGCAAAAGAAGGGGACCGGGAAACAAAAAGGCGAAAGAACCCCCGTGAATTCCGGGGTCATTTGCATACCAAGTAGCGGAGATACCCTTCTTGTTCCGAAAAATTCGAGTGGAGCGTTCATCGGAGTATTTGGGTCGTTGGACATGGCTTGGAAAAGAGTTTCAACATCTTTCCTGATTCATTCCTCCTGGCCGCGCCCCTTCGAACTCCTGGCTTCGCGTGGGGTCCAACTTCCAAGGGGCGGAGCGGAGGAGCCGAGGCTCTGGAGAGAATCCAGATGCGAACGGGGCAGGCCAGGGAATTTGTGCGAGGGGTTTGGGGCACCTTGCTGTCCTTTCTTGATAGATTCGTACACGGCATATAGAACCGAAAACAACCCACGGGAGGACCCGATGGGATTTGCCTCGCCCAACTTGGGAATTGCCTTCGCTGACGATGATGATGATGCTGTCACACTCGATCCGGCGCTCTGCCGGAGTTACACGCGTCAATATGGCATGACGAGGTCAAGGTAGCTCAAGGCAAGAGAGTCAACTGACGAAGGGAGTGTGGAACGGCTACAGTATCCGCCTCCCGCTCTCATACCCCAGCAACGACGACGAGTGTCAAAACACCGAAGGTGGTGAAGCTGCACAATCCCTTGGGATCCGACCCCCTTCGTCGGCTAATATCGCGATGATGGACACCATGATGGACACCATGATGAACACCTCGATGGGACGCTCCGGTGGGCACGACCCAACGCGAGCAAGAGGGCCAACGAGGCCATGAACAGCTTCCTACAGGGCCCGGCACCAAATCATCTAGAGCACGTGTGGTTGAAGATGAGCGCTATGGTGCCGCCGAGCCCCCATCCGTCCGCGGTGCCCGCCATGTGGAGACACCTAGAGATGGTGCCCCATCTGGAGCTGGCGGCCAAGCTTGTGCCAACGGAGCAGGCTGAGCGGAGGGTCCTGATTCTGGTGAATCCCAACATGGGTGAGTGACGGCATGTCTGCATTCCAATCCCGGCCTGTACATGCATACAATACGGCCCCCGTCGAAGGGAATGGGCCGTTTCTGGGGTTGAGGCGCCCGACCGATACTGATGCAACTACATGACGGTTTCTGCTATGCGACGGCCTTCTGGGCTTTCTAACGACACGAGATTTCGTACGAAATGGAAGCCGCAGCTGTATTTCAGGTGGCGTTCTCATGTTGAAAATAGTGTCTACGAAACGTCGTCTTTTCCAATCTGCCCACTGAATCCAGGAGGCGCCCCTCGGCGGCTTTCCATATCCGGGCTCAAGCACATAATAATCACCTACAAACAGGCAGATGTAAGTGGTCATTTTCTAAGAACAACAGCAGTCAACAAGTTGTCTCTTGTGCGCTATACCGGTACCCGCCATGTTTTTTCTTCACTGCCAAACACCGATTATTTCCAAACGCCGATTATTGCCGAACTGCCGACTTGCACGGGTTGTCGGAGAGCGCTCCGCTCCCGCCGAGGATCTTCGCTGTGACTCCCCCCAGGTGTCAGAGGGTAGATACATCCCGGTGTCAGACATGTCGATATCAACGTTTGAAGTTTAGTATGCGGGGTTGAGAGAAGATTCGTCTGCTTGACGTACCTACCTCCCCGTGATGTCTTGTTGGACACTGTGAATTGTTGTTGGTGGGACTCCCGACAAATGGTTCAGCTCCTTTGACCTACTGGCTTAGTACTGTACAGGTTGCATGCACCTCATTGTAGGGCCATCGGCGATAGAACATCCTACGAAACCTGCCCAGTCTAGACTGACTCTGACTCTGTGTGCACGAGTATGTACGTCTGCGAGCTCCATAGCGCGTAGAAGCGAATAGTGCTGGTTTAGAATGGGTGGTCGGTCAGCAGCAGGTTACCTTCAGCTTCGCCAACAGACAAAATGTGGTCAGGAGAGCAGTCAGTTGTTTCGTCGTCAATCACAGGTTCTACCAAACCATGAGAGTAAAAATAGGATGCAATATCGGCTGCACCGCAGAGGATGCCCCCTTCCTTATTCGTCTCAGCCCGGCCACCACCATGGTGTGCCACTCCGTCGGAACCAAATATCTCCATGCCCCTTTGCGGCACAACCTCTGGTAACGACGGCGTGAATGCATGTGCATACAGCTCGTTCACGCGTCAGCTGAACAGGACATACTACTAGTTCATAACCAGTCACGCCACCCACCGACCCACCCCCCGTATGTCGTCGTGGTGGTGGTGGTGGTGGTGGTGGTGGTGGTGGTGGTGCGGATCAACCACAACGCTGGGAGTTGCCACATCCCAGCTGAATGGAAACTCGGACGGCAGTGACGGCACTAATGTGAGGGCCGAGGAATGGAGGTAATGAAAGAGGTTGCAACCTTTCGTGCTTTCCTAAAAATTCATGGATCGAATACCGTATGGAGTACTGAGGTGGGGTACAACTACCTAGGTAGGTATGTACATATCGAACCGAGAACAAATGCCGCCGCCAGTCTTTGTTTGTCTAATAACCCACACCAGACCACACGCTCGCCAACTCCTTCTTCTTTTTTGCCCACAGTATTGCCCACCATGGGCCATTAAAAACCCAGAACCTTGCCAGCCAGCCAGCTGCTTCGATATTGTAGAGAGCCCAGTTGAAAATGCTGATGAGAAAGTGGTAAGAATCGATGCCTGTCCCTGAGAGGAAGAACCCAGATTTGAATGATAAAAAGAATTACCAAAAAAAAAAAAATTGGAAAAAAAAAAAGTGCAAGACAAGAATTACTGGGAGCGCCTGCGCTTGGTGGACGGCTCCGGCTCTGTCTCTTCCCTCTCCACGTCGTCCTCTCGTTGCCGCCGCAGATCCTTCCGTCGGAGTTCTGCTCTCTGTCGCAGGACCTCGTCGATGACCTTCTCATTTCCGATCACGTTCCCCAGGCCATCGACCACTATGCCGGCGTCAACCTCGATCTTGACGTGCCGCGGATTGCCGTCGCCGTCAATCATGGGTATCCCGCAGCTGCCGGAGCTGTTCCTCTGGATGGCTTGCACCACAGCCTCGGCAATGGCGTTGGCATGGTTGGCGGGTGAGTCGGCGAGGCAGACGAGGTTGTTGCTGCTGGAGATGTTGACCGACGTGTTTATCCGCAGATTGAGCGGCGACATGGCGGAGTATGAGTCGTCGTCGGTCTCGTCAGGGAGCACGGTGGTGATGACGGGGCGGGAGAACCTCCTGGGCTCCCCGTGGCCGGCACGATGCGGGAACTGGGCGATGTCCATCCCTCTTGTCGCGAGGCCTGCCAGGCTAGGCCGCCGCGGAGGAGTATAAGGCGGGGGTAGTGTGTCTGGCATATTTCCTGTCATGGCCTTTGGGCTGAGTTGTTGTGCTGTTGGAGTCGGCTGGCTTAAGACGTCCATCTGTATGGGTTTCTGGCTGAGATTTTTCCCAGCCAGATGTGGATTCGTCGAAAAGTGTTGCCCACTACCAAGTCTTACCAAAAGACCAATGGGTATTGGAGATACTCTGGAGTGATGGACTGCTGGACCTCTTCCGTTGGAGAAAGACCGGGTGGGGGGGTCACGCTGGTTGATGTAGTCCTCCCCCTTGGCGAAAACGTTGCACGAGCCAGTTGTAACTGACTTTGCGGTGTACTTTTTCCGCGCTGGATGTCAGGACTAGCGAGTCGAGGCAGGGGTGGACGCCGATGGTCCGGTTGACCCGCCGCGATGGCGGTTCGGGGAGGCTAGGTCAAGAAGCTTCACGCCACCGACACGGGTAGGCAATAGGGTTTCTCGGGCTGTCTGTTGGGAATGCGGCCGAGTTCTCCAGTGGCTTTTTTAGTGAAAGTGCCCGAGAATTCGAGCGAGCAATGTGTGTGTGTGAGAGACGAATGTAAGTGCAGTTTCCAATAACTGCCCATCATGCCCCGGAGTGAGGAGGGGACGAGGATATATACGAAACCCGTAAACCCGTCAGGTCATGACGCAAAAAGTCGATGGACCAGGGATACCTGATCGTACAATGGAAGCTGTCTGCGACCCTGCGGCGTTTATTGTACACCTGTTCCATTGAGGCGGAAGCAGCGTGAGGTCATCGGAGCGAGGTCATCGGAGCGGCGGCCGCCCTGGGGCCGATTCACGACATGTACCTGCCCATATTGACAAGACGAGAGCGGGTGAAGGAGACGTGCGTGGCGGCATTGATTGCCGCGCACCCATCCGACCATTCCCATCGTCACACCCCGTCACAGTTCACACCCATTCATCAATGGGCGGCAGGGAAAACTTGCTCGCCCCGTATCCCGCTTTGACCCATGCCAACGACGCTCTTTCCCATGCAGATTCCCATCCAGGGGGGGTGTGCCGTCCTGTGCGGTGCACCTGCAAGCCTGCAGCTCGGGCGTTAAATGGTCGCGGAGATATGCCCCTGCTCTGAAGCGCATGGACGCCCGCTGCCGTCCGTGGGGCCTGCTATTGATCCATCCAGGCGTACCAAGCTCCATGTCCGTGTGGGCGGATGCATTCCGCGCGAAGGAGATGCCAAATGGAGCTGGGTCCGGTGAGCTAGACCGGAGCGCCCTCGTCTAGGTAGCTAGTCTGTCAGGACGGTCTTAGATCCAGCTGTCGAGACTGCCACTAGCGACTCGCTGGGCGAGAAGCAACTTAGCGAGACGCCCGATGCCCCGATAACCCCCCGGTGACTTCTCCTCGAGGAATGATGCGTGGTACCAGGTATTCTCGTAGAACCGCGTGTCCGCCGGGCACAGAATCGGCCCTTGAGGAGACAAGAGAACGCCGGGCGCCAGAGTGGCCGGACCCGCCAGGCAGTAGCGAAGCGCCCTGGGTCCGACCGAGGCACCCAAGGTTCTGCAGAATGCCACGATCAAGCAGGCGGAAGCGACTAGATCGGAACAAGCGACCCGAGGGGTGTGAGCGTCAGAGCTTTGCGCGGGTGGGTGGATGTTGGAAGGTTGTTGCGAACTTGCTGTTGGTATTGTCTCCCTCGCTCTTGCTATTGTTGTCGAAGCAGGGGTGGGGCCAAGGACTATTCAACCCCCGATCGGGAAAGGCGTCCGTCTTCGGGAGCCCACATGGTGTGGCCCTGAGTGCATGCTGTGTACGTAGCCTGTGTCAGCTCCTAGTGGGGCAGGAGCGACCAATCATCCAACCCTGCAACGCCGCCGAGGCAACCACCACCACCCCATCAACTCAACTTCTGCAACATCTCAAACCTCAACCCAACCTCGCATCTCGAGCTATCTGTATGTCCCGGTCCCGACGTCCTCGGCTTCCAGACCTCCGGTTTCCCGTGTTTTTACCCGTCATCACCGGTCTTTCCGCGTTTTTCTTTTACCCTGGTAGCGCTAGTGAGGGCCTCGCATATGCAAGCCACTCCTCACCAAGTCACTCCTCGGTTCCGCTCGCCTGACTACTACAGGTACTGTCCCGACGGGCATATACCTAGCATACCATTACTGATCCGGCGGTAGCTACTACCATCGTTGTGACTTGTCAGTATTCACACCTCTCTTCCCCGGTCGATTGCTGAAACGATCCCGGCAATTGCCAAATCGTGGCTCCAAGCGAACACACACCCCCCCCCCCCCCCCCCCCCCCCCCCCCCCCCCCGACCCCCTCCATCGGGGGTTTTCAGACTGGTGGCACGCCATCGCTATCCTGTTGGTCCTACACGCAGTAGGCAGTCGATAAATGACAGCAGGCAACCTCATGCCTGAGAAGCAACGTATTCATTGCCATTGTCTACCTACTAACTACTATGTTTTCGCCCGTGACGCCCCACTGGGAGGCCAAGAGCACTCATGGGCCTCGTTTCCCACCTGGGCGGTCTGCCATGTCAACAATATCAACGTCAATACACCGTCAATAGCTTGTCCCGTGATCACCTATTGTCTCCGTCGGTGTTCATGCCGGTTTGGTTGTTGAATGGTGGGTTGCCGTCAGCCTCATCACTTGACAGCACTACCGGATTCCTTATTGGCTCCTGCACTCCTCATGAAGAAATGACACATGTGCTCCTTACTCCAGGAATCATCTTCAATACGCCAGTCCAACAGGCAAAGATCTTTCTGGAAGCGCCTCCGGTTCTCTGTCACGGATATTACTGGGCTGCCCATTCGTTCTTTTCACGCAAAGAGTCACGAAGCTACGGCTAGGACTGAGGTACGTGGTACTGCTCGTGTGTTCGTTGGACCGACCTCCTCCCGAACCTCCGAGCCCCATCGAGTTTGAACTGGATCGCCGATAAATAATCCCAGACGCAACCACTGTGTTCGTGCTGCTGCACGTCCCCCTTCCCGGGGACCTCGGTTGCGCAGCTGGGCCTGGCGCAGCCACCACCATTGACGCTATTGTATACTCGTACATCTCGGATCCCAAGGGTTTGGCTCAGACATAGCGGACCGATGCTAACTCTATGCTTAAAATTTTTAACTTCGAGGCCATCTTGCAAAAAATGTACGCAAGTCTTAAGAGAGGGAACGAAGCGGCCTGGGACCCTGGGGCATCAACAACCTCGGGGATCGAATCTAGTTCGATCCCGCCCAACACTCTCATATTGCGGCCACTGGGATTATCTTCCACGGCTCCAGGGAGGATAACCTTTGTGCGGTGTACCTTTTCGCTACCCTCCCTAGGTTGCTCTTTTCAGTAAGTAATCAGTACAATCGGCGCTCGAGACACCTTCACCCACACATTACCAGCTCCGCGGGGTCCCGCCACCAATATCGTTTGCCTTTAACCGTGCACATGAGGACTGCACCAGCTCGGACATTATCTGTTGGAAATGCCGCCTTGTTGGCCTTATTGGACGGCTCCCGTGCGTCGATACCGCCATGGACCAACCCATTTATCATCGTCACACTCCTCCACAGCCACACGGCCCGTTGGGACGTTTACAAGGCTGCCTGGGGAAACGTAAAAGGCGGCATATCCCGGTTACGAATTAATTTTTAACTGATGCAAATTTCTGCTGTTGGTTGCAGAATGGCAATATTAAGAGGGCCATGTTTCACGAACGCGTGTATCAGTGATGCTCCGATATTCGACTTGAAACAATACGCACCGACCTGTCGTGAAGGACAAGGTTGATATCATCACTCCCATCACCGTGATACGAGCATTTGGCATCCATCTCCCCAGGTCAGCCTCCTGAATACACCACATATCACAACCGCCTGTGTAACCCCCAAGCTTTCCGTCTCCTGTACTCCAGGCATGGCCTCCCTCGTGTTCACCTGAAGGGCCATTGCGCCCAGCCCATTCAATCTCCATTCAACCTTCAATCTCGGTTGCGTGTCAATCAGGCTCTACGGCATCTGCCGTCCCCCATTCATTCCATGATAATTTCTAATTCACCCGCGCGGCTCCTGAACCAGGCTGTCGTTTCTTTGTTGCTAATAAGGGCTAGGCGGTCGGGCCGTTACCGCTATCCGTCAAACATGCGCGTTTGGAGCCAACGGATTTCGCTATCCGACGGTGACTTCCGTCGACATCGCACTCGATGTCTCTCGGGAGTTTGGGCGTCTGGCACCGTAGGTATAGAGCAAAGCTGGACGGCGACCTGGGGAGTGGATAAGAATAGATCGTTATCCGCGACTGCTGTCATGCACTTCTTTGATCGCCGGGGGACGACTCCTAGTGACCTCATCAACTAAATTATACCCACGAGTGATCGTAATGGCTGGGATTTACATACGCACATTTGGTCGACATTCCAAGAGCCGACCTCCTTAGGTACATAATAATACGTACCCTGGAGCTTCCATTCTTGGGAGGCGCCAGTACATAACCTTTGGCTCAAGCATCACGGGGGTGAGTGGTCATTCCTTGACATCGTGGCTTGGCCAGCCCCCGTTGACTGCGAATGATCCGGTCCTCTGCCCGCGTCTGCCGCTCCTTGGCTGTTCTCCTGGGAGTCGTGTCCCGGGGACTCGCGGGCGAGTAGCGAGGTGTTGGTGGTCAGGTCTTGGAGCATAATGCCAAAGGAAATGAGATCGGCGCATGTGAGGTCGCACGGGATGAATGCTCCCCCTTTGCTCGCCATGGTTACTTTTTCTCTGGCTGGGAGTATGGGTTGGTTCTGCAACTGTTGGATCGAGAGTGATTGAATAAAGTGGAGTCGGAAAGAAGCCGAAATGTCCGTAGACGTCTTCCAGTGTGCAAGTGGTCCCAACTTCCATTGTCTGCGGATGACTAAGGTGACGACGACGACTTACGACGACGTTGGTTCTGACCCTCTGGGGATGGCCTCCATTCGACTTCCAACTCGATAGTTCCAAGATGGCCAAAAGGCTGTGATGCATAGCCCGTTTAAGGACGTGCTGGGTAAATAATCCCATGCTTCTCGCTTGTATTTTATCGTGTGCCAGTAAATCGCCAGCTTTTCGAAGAGCTTGCAAAGTAAAAACTGGGAACCGCCGGAAGGTTCAGGATGAAATTGACAAGCAGGGCCCCATGGTCCCGGTGAGCTACAAGCCCAGATTGATAATGTGGCGGCTCGGTTGGATCTCCTTAACTGGCGGCGGCGTGAGGATGAGAGGATCCAGCATCAATATGGGGCTGTACATCGCCATGGCAAAAAGAGGGACCGTCAGACACTATTACAACGATTCTAGTTCCAGTGAGAGCGAGTTCGAGCGTTCTTTTGGGATAACGCTTAAAGACTACGATAATATCCACGGACGGTATGAATGGCTCTCAACACTTGAGAGCTACTTTATGGGTGCGCCACGCAGATATAAAAAAGACGAGATGAAGATCCTGAAAGCTACTTGTCATATGGACAGAAGATGCCGGCGGAGGTGGATGAATCACCTAAAAGGAAAGACCCCGGAGGACCGGAAAGCCGCCGAGAATAACTGGGAATACTTCAAAGACTGGACCCGTTGCCTCCTCAATGACGCTATTAATTTCGGCGCCAATGTCAGTCAACACATCGAAGCCGCCCGGCAAGGCGAGTGACAGCACCCAAGGGGTTTCGACGCCTACCTCGGCATCCTAGAGATGCATCAGCCGGCTCGTCTCCCCGAACCGCTGGACGCCTTCATGTACTTTGCGAAATTGTTACCTCGTCTCCAGGGAGAGATCATGGTCCACGATGTTAATCAACTGCCTCGGACTCGCCGCGAGATGGTTGACGAGGCTACGATCCGCTGGGACTGTCTCCAATTTGCTAGGAAGCTCCAGAGGAAGCGTGCAAGCGACACGGCTAGCTCCAACAAGGCAGCACGAACCTCTCAGAAGAAGGCACGTCGGGGTTAATCAAGGATGGGGAGGTTTGCACACTCTCGAAAGAGAATTACTAGGACGGAGTGCAGAGTTTCTTGCTTCGTAGCAATTGTGGCAGCGAGGGATGCCTTTGGGATATAGGACCTCGAGCCAAGCGCCAAGGTTTCGGAAAAGGGTGAGCCGACGCAAAAGAGACGATGAAGACTGGATGGAATCGGATGGCGAAGTGCAAGGTCTGTCTGGGGAAGTAGTGGAGGAGGGAGGTTGGGGAAGTGGGATAGAGCTGGGCGGTGGGGGTTTGGTGGGCCGAAGTGCAGTGGCCTCGGCCTCCCCAGATCCACACAGGCTTGAAAGATGCCAGGTACGTACTGGTACTACCCTCGTAGTAACCACTACCCGAAGGTAAGTAAGAGGTACCACATTTTGAACCGACGTCCTCGGTACAAACCGAGTCCTTCTGCTTGATCCACATATGAAATCAATAAAAACCCAAAATCTAAATTATGTACCAGATTAAAAAGATGAGAATATATTGAAGTGAACAGAGAATTAGTTTATGAATTTGGAATAGCGAGATGCGAGTATCTCGAACGGGCAATATATCTGTACCAGGTACCTGCCTAACCGTGAACGTGCGGTGCTGTAGCGGTGCAGTGTGTCCCCCTGCGCAAGACCGACGGCAGAGAACATCGGTAACCACTGCAACAAACCTGACGAAGTCGTTCCTTCCCCACACCATGGACCTCGGCTTCACTCCTGCGTGTCGTCCAATGCCAGGCACTACGGACGTACCTACCTTACAATAGGTGCGACGCTGTCGATGGCGCAACATCCGGCCCCCAGCCCCATCATGTAAATACCTTGCCATCCTTCTCACAGCCCGCCCGGCCAGACTCCCGTCTCCCTATCTCAAACCCATCAAATACCTACCCATCATTCTCCCCCCGCCAACATGCCTGATCCCGGAGCCGGCTTCGAGTACCCGCCCGTCGAGGTGTCGTGGCTGCAGCGCGATGTGCTGCTCTTTGCCAACACCGTCGGTGCCACCGCGGACGAGCTTCACTTCCTCTACGTGCGTCCCCTGTTATCCTGCTGCTTCCCATCTCCCTCGAGACCATCCACTGACCCGTGCCTGCAGGAACTCCATCCCAATTTTGCCGTCTTCCCGACCTACCCCATCATCCTTCGTAAGGCGCCACACAAGCTCCTGCCACCCATCGGAGCCAAGAACCACCACCGCTAACGGCAGATTCGCAGCGTTCAAGAAGAACTCGCAGGAGGTAGTCGACTTCTACGCCGCCCAGAAGGCCACCAAGATCCCCGGCGTCCCCGAGTTCGACGCCCGCCGCGTCGTCGACGGCCAGCGCAAGATCGAGTTCTACAAGCCCCTCCCCACCACCTCGGCAGGCCGCAAGTTCGAGTGCCGCACCAAGGTTCTCGGCGTCTACGACAAGGGCCGCCCCGGCGCCGTCGTCGAGACCCAGACCGACCTCGTCGACGCAGCCAACGGCGACATCTACGCCCGCGTCATCGGCAGCGCCTTCTACATCGCCCAGGGCAACTGGGGCGGGCCCAAGGGCCCCCCCACCGAGAATTTCCCCCCGCCCAAGGGGAAGGAGCCTGATGCTGTGCTCGAGCACCAGACTACCCAGGAGTCGGCGCTTCTGTACCGTCTCAATGGCGACTACAACCCTCTGCACGCCACCCCCGAGCCTGGTGTGAAGATGGGCTTCGGCGGCGCCATCATGCACGGCCTGTACTCGTGGAACGCGACCGCCCACTCCCTCCTCAAGAAGTTTGGCGGCGGGGACCCGGCCAACATCAAGGAGTACCAGGCTCGCTTCGCCAGCCCCGTCAAGCCCGGCGACAAGCTGGTGACGCAGGCCTGGCGGACGGGCCAGAAGCACGGCGACTTTGAGGAGATTCGCTTCGTCGTCAAGGTCGAGGGCGGCAAGGTGTGCCTGAGCAACGGCCGTGCTCTGATCAAGGTGGTTGGCGAGACCAAGAGCAAGCTGTAGATAATTTACCTGTCCCAGATCTTTTCTAGCCTCATCTGATGCCGACGGAGAGGTTGGATTACCTGTACCAAGTGAAAAATGGCCTGATCTCAATACTATAGTCCAATGACGGAAGTCGAATTAAGGCGTGCTTGGTTGGTTAATCCTCTACTTGTAATTCTTCCCGTGGTACTGGGCCATGGATTGGTGTTTGTCCTCTTGACCAAATTGGCCCTCTTGAGCCCAGCACCTCTTTCACATTTCACTGCTCCACCAACCCAACCCCACGGCCATCCCGCGGCCTCACCGTCCATCTCCCATCACGCCCAGAGCCGTCCACCTTCCCCATATGCAGCCGTCCCAAAAATGTCGCCAACTCACCATGTCGGACAGCGTCTGTCATTTGACGGAGCCATCTGCACGGTGCGGTACATCGGCGAGGTGACGGGCACCACCGGCACCTGGCTGGGCGTAGAGTGGGATGCCCAGCACCGCGGGAAGCACGACGGCTCGCATAAGGGCGTCCGGTACTTTACCTGTGCGGTCTCCTACCCTTTTCTTCCGATCTCGCCCAGTCGCCCGCCCTCTCTCATCGCACGTCGCTGACCCGCCCACTGCTCAGGTGTCTCCAGGTCCCCCACGGCCGCCTCCTTTGTGCGCCCCACGCGGCGGGCCGATACCCCCCAGAGCTTCATCGCCGCGCTCCACGAGAAGTATGCCTCGGATAACCATCCGGACACGCAGATCTACTTCTCGGGCAAGGTCGCGGAGGAGGTCGGGTTCGACAAGATCCGGCGCAAGCAAGCCCAGCTCCACGATCTCGAGGTGGTCATCGTCGACGGCTTGAGGGTCGCCACCGCGAGGCAGGGTGACGAGCGGAGTGTCCGCGAAACGTGCCCTAGCATCACCCATCTCGACATTAGCCGTAACCTGTTTGAGACGCTGGGACCTGTGGTGGATGTGTGTCGTGATCTTGACGACCTCCGCAGACTCAGTATCAAGTACGTCCGTCCCCTGTAGACTGGTGGCTGAACAGCTGTGGATGTGCTAATCTGGGACCGCAGTGGGAATCGATTCAACGGAGTACTGACCGATGAGGCACTTTTCGACTGCGGCCCGGCTCTGAAGGGCATCCAGGAGCTGTCACTCGGAGATACCCTGCTCGACTGGACAGAGCTGTGCCACATCGCCAGCAAATGTGCCTCTCTGACGTCTCTGGTCGCTGGATCAAACTACCTACCCGCCCTTCCGCCCGTCGACTATTCCACCCTCACAACTACCCTGACCAACCTGAACCTCGAGTTCAACGACTTCACTACTCTGGCTGATCTGAGCAGCCTCACAGAGCTCACCGCCCTGCGCAGTCTAATCCTCAAAGGAAACCGCATCACAGACATGGCACCTCCCGGGACTTCTGCCCCGACATTCTCCCCTTCAGTGTACTATCTCGACGTATCCTACAACGAGATCAAGGACTGGTCCTTCGTTGACCGGCTGCCGACCCACTTTCCCGGCCTCACTGGTCTCCGTCTCACGCACAACCCCGTCTACGAACCGACCATCGACGCCGACGCAAAAGCCTCCTCGTCAGAGGACGCACACATGCTCACCATCGCACGCATCGCGTCCCTGCGCTCCCTCAACTTCACCACCATCTCGGCCTCGGACCGGGCCAATGCTGAGATGTTCTACCTCTCGCGTATCGCCAAGCAGCTTGCGTCCGTGCCCGAGGCGGCTGAGGAGGGCGTCAAGGCCCAGCACCCACGGTACGCGGAGTTGAGCGACATCTACGGCGAGCCGGACGTCATACGCCGCGAGGAGGTTAACCCTTCGTTCCTGGAGGCGCGCCTCGTTACGGTGGGCTTCCACTGCCCCGGTAAAGGGAGAAAGACTACTAGGATTCCGCGGTCGTTTGATGTCTACACTGTCAAGGGAATAGCGGGGAAATTGTTCGGTCTTCCGCCCCTGGGCTTGCGCTTGGTCTGGGAGACGGGGGAGTGGGATCCCGTCGCTGGGTTCTATGATTTAGACGGGGATAGCAGCAGCGAGGATGACGAGCTGGATGTCGACGAGGTGCCAGATGAGATAATGCAGGGCGCAAACGAGGACACGGATGGCGCGAAGCCGGGTCGGTGGGTGAAGAGAGAAGTCGAGCTGAAGGACGGGCCGCGGCAGCTGGGATACTGCGTCGACGGCCTCGATGCGACCATTCGGGTAGAAGAGCGGTAGACATATTACTAGACCAGACTACGACATATCAAGATGTTTGTCTACTACATACGTGGCCCTGTGAGTTCCCGCTCACCTACGCCGGGGCCCAGTCTGGCTCCCTTGTTGCCTGGTTGACAGACAGGTCAAACATGCAGACAGCCGTCAACTACCTAGGCTTAAATAAGCCCTGGCGGCAGAAGAGATCCCAATTGAGTCAATCCAGACAGATTTTTTTATTTTTTTTTTCCTCACGTTCTTTTCAGGAGAAATGCTGGGGGTCTCCTCCGGCTATGGGCAGGCATCCCATCGACTGCGACACCCGAGGCTCTCCCCTGTCTCCATGACCAGACCATAGTTCCTAAACCTCAATTCTTCATCGTCCGTCCCCATCTAAGGGCCCAGCGCGGCAGCTCGGCGTCAGACGACACTGTCGACGTCACCTATGGGAGCACCATCGTGCCCCTCATCCCGGTCGACCTGCTCCCCGACTGGATCGAGATCCAGGGCGTCCCGCGGCAGCTGGGCCTCGAGCAGACGGTCGGGATGACCAACCTGGGCAGCTTCCCCAGGGGGAACGAGGAGGTGCTCCGGCTGAAGTTTCATACTGTATACCAGGAGCGGAGCGGTGCAGACGGATACCCAGAAAAAGAAGACCATGAGGAGCGAGGCAGCAGTACGGTTGCCTCCGGGGAGTCGACTAGCGACGAAGCGCCTTCGAGCGCCGTGTTCCGAAGCCACTACGCTATAACGGCTCTGCATAAGAACACGGGTGATGGGGTCCCTACTCCCTCTCCACCTGTCCCCCATGGCCTCGCCGCGATCCGGCACAATGGCAGCATAGAGGCAACCTCCCACAGGGGCACCGCCAGCACCACGACTTCGACATCGGCAGACTCCCGCCAGCTTCACCAGGTCATCCGCAGCGAGAAACCGACCACGACGCCTCCGGGCCCCGGTCAGCCTCCCCAGACCATTCCCGGTAGGAAGTCAACGTTCCAGAGGAGCTGCCCGCACTGGTGCCGCTATGGTACCTGCGGGTTTGCCGAAACCTGCTACTGGCGTCACGTCATGCCGCAGACCGAGGAGGGTCTTGCGGAGGTTGGACTGGACCGGTTTCCGAAGTGGTATCTTGATGCTATTGCTGCGGGGAGGGTCCCGCTGGGCAAGATGAAGAAGACTGAGGAGGAGAAGAAGGTCGAGAGGGAGAAGGTCGAGAAGGAGAAGAAGGTTGAGAAGGGGAAGAAGGCCGAGAGGAAGAGGGCTGAGAAGGGGAAGAAGGCGGACAAGAAGGGGAAGACGGAGAAGGATAAGAAGACGGAGACGGAGAAGACTGAGAAGGAGAAGGCGTCCCCAGTGGTGCGGCTACCAGGGAACGAGTCCCAGCCGGCGGCGCAGAGGGAGGGAGACGGGGTTCAAGACTCAGAGACAGGGGATGAGCGGGGTGCGGAAGAGTCCAAGGGAGGCGCGGGTGCGGGTGGGAACATTCATCATAGCCAGCCGTTGATAGAGCTGTTGTGAAGAACCTTTGGCACTGCCGGTTGCGCGTTCCTCCCAGAAAGTCCAACATCGACAGGCGATTGTCGCGGCTTGGGCATCCAAGAGTTCTCCGCGGCAGGGATTGATTGTCGATGTCTCTCGAGTCGCGCGCGTTGGCATCTGTCTACTGCTAGAAGAAGAAATATACTCGAGTTGGCTACTTGCAGTTGTATACACAGGAGGGGGATCCCTTCCAAGGTGACGCTGACAGTAGGTTGTCTGCGTACCTGGGTGAACAGCTGCGGCGCCCCGGTAACAGACGAAGTCCTGTGTGTGTGTGTATGCTGTGAACAACCTGGAACCCCAGGAGACCGATATGAGCGGTCAAGGATGACGAGATCGCGGGCGTCGAAGCTGAGCTCAGCATGTCCCGCCCCTTTTCCCTAAGATGTCAGCTTACAGCTCACTCATTGAATTCCCACCATGGGTCCGACAAGCGCCGCCGTCCCAAGGACACACATGATAAAACGACGACGTCTGCTGGGAGGGTCCGAACGGCGGATGACCAAGGCGCCTCAAAGCGGGTTCGTTCCCCTACAGAGCTGTGAAGCTCGGGGGCTGATGATTATCTGTCACATTTTTTTCCCTCTCTTTTTTCGGTACTCATTAGCATACGGGCCGTGATAGGAATAGAATGGGCGCTAACTGAGACAGCATCAAAAACAAGGTTGGACATTCAGCGAGAAGTTTGACCACACGTAGCCAGAGATGCGAACATGCATGGCTCGTTCGGAATTGCAGAATTCTTAAAGAAGAATAACATCACGTCGCAAAAACAAAAAAAAACAAAGATAAGGGTAATTGGAAGAAGCATACCTTGGACATGGTAACCGGGCGGGTTTCAATCAGCTGACATGGGCAATTGAGCTCCCAACTGAGAGTCGGGTCATGAGGTACACAGGGAGATGATGGGGATGGTGATGAGGTTGGGAGGGCAAAACCTGCACACGCCGTTTGATTTTTGTTAAGGACTGCAGTACTCGTACTCGTGCACTGCCAGTGAGTGGTGAGTGAGGGTCGGGCGGGTATTAGTTGTTCCGGTACACAGACCCAAACAGGCAGGGGGCGAGAAAACGACCTTCGTAGAAGACTGGATTGTGCGAACCAATGATTGTCAAGATGTATGGAGTGCCAATTCGGAGGATATGGGTATAGTAGTCGTCCGTTCCCTTGAATAAGATTCACACGGGGGGGATCAATCCCATGCCGAGTCCAAGTGGTGCTGTTATACCCTACCCTATACTATCGTCATACGCCTCCACGGCGCAGCATATGAACACCATGTCCAAACCCATGTGCCATCAACCAAGAATGAAGCGAAGCGACATTTCAAAGATGACGCTATCTGAAGAAATGACCCTGGGTATCGTTTCTCGTCTCCCCGTAACGCCGATAAATCCTTCCCTCCTGTTCCCCCCTTGGTACCTGGGACAACGTCCATCATGTATGATGATGCCATCATTCCACGGGATCCACCGAGACGAGCTCTCCATAGATCGAAGGGTCCACCTTCTTACCTTTCCTCTTCCCCTTCTTCTTCGTCTTCTCGGCACCGCCCTTGTCGCCCTCGTTGTCGTCGCCGTCGTCGTCGGCAAACAGCTCCTCGCGCTTCTTCCGCATGGCTTCTTCCTGCTCGTCGGCGATGCGCTTGCGTTCGGCCTCAAACGCCTCCTCCGCGCGCCGGTGCTCTGCCTCGATGGCCTCGACCGACTCGAACTCGGTACTGGTGAGAGCCTTGTACTCATCAATGTCCATCTTCATGGTCTTCTCGCCGATGAGCGCCGCGTCGATGAGTTTCGGGTTGTGGCGCTCCTCGCGGTTGAACTTGAGCTTGATGTGCCGCCGCTGCTTGCGGGGAAACATCCTGGAGATCATCTCAAACTCGGTGCCGAACATCCGCAGCCCGCGGTAGAAGAGCTCCGTCTCCTCCGGCGTCCAAACGTTGGGTCCTCTGAGTTTGGACGACGTCATAAACGAACTGCTAGTAATGAGTCTTGTGAAGTCGTTCTCTTCAATTGTCTCCATATCCCCTTGCGTGGCCGCCGCGCGCGCGTGCCGGTCCATAACGAGAGAGCTCTGGTCCACAACAATCTGGCCATCAACGATGCGGAACTGCGGGCCCGAGGCGGCTGCTGGCGCGTCGGGAGGACTTGAGGCCACTGCCCGACCTGGTTCACTAGAACGGCCGGGCGTTGAGCCATCGGCCCCACTTTTCTCCTCATCTACCTCTTCGCCGTCCTTCTGAAGTTTGGCCTTGAGCCTCGCCTGGCGTTCTCGCTCCCGCAGTTCGTCATGTCGGCTGAACTTCTTGCCAATGTGGAGATCCCGCGTCAGGTCGGCCATCTTGAGCTTCTGAAGATCCACAACCTGGCTCTCTGCATCTTCGGGTGTCACCGATCGCGTACGCCTAGACCTCGATTCGCTAGTACTTGTTTCTCGTCGGGCTCGTCTCCGCGTTGTTGGGGGAGTCTCATCTCCCTCCTTCTGCGGGGCTCGTCGTTGTCGCTTCTTCGGCCTCACGGCCGCGCTATCGCTGTTGCTTTTGGTGGACCCCGTCGGTCGGGCAGGCGCTGCCCGCTTGCGTCTGATTTTCGGCGCGGTGGCCTCTGGCGCTGTGGCCTCTGGCGCGGACGCTGGAGTCCCATCGGACAGGGGGTTCGCCTCTTGGCTCGCGGCGGTGGCAAGCCCATCGGTAGATGAACTTTCCTCCACTGTATTCGTATGTTCTTGTGTGTTGGTCTCTATACTAGTGGAGATGGCAGGTGGTTGTGTTTCTCCCTCGCGGGTGGTAAGTTCTGTGGGCGGCGGCTCCGTGACAACAAAGGCTTCTGTCGATTCGTCGGCGCCGGTAGTATTCTCTGCGGGTTTCTCGACGGAAGCCTCTTGAGCTGGCTTCGGCTGGGTTTCTGTGCTCGGTGTCTCGCTGGGAGGGAGCTGAGCTGGCGCGGGCGCTGATGCTGGTGGGGTAAATGTTTGCCCCGCCTTGGAGGATTCAGAGCGCGGTGGTTCTGAGCCTGCGGCGTCGTCCGAGATCTCTTGTAACTTCTGGGCCGCTGGAGAATCGAGCGACCTCTCCTCGTGCGTTGTGTCGGTGGTAACGCGACTGTCACAAGCCTTCGCTCTCTGCAGTGCTGCTGGAGGGGCAGCGGGTTGTCGTGGCCTTGCCGAGGGGACTTTGGGCTTGAAGGCAAGACCGCCCTTCTTCTTGAACATGGAACTCATTTCGGCAGATCCAGAGCGCTGTTAGCCCTGGTACGGTCGGTCAGTTACATTTCGCGGTATAGGTAGGCAAGGTTGTTGTGGTATTTCGCCGGCGCGAGGGGCTGAGGTTAAGTCAAACCTGGCGAATTGTGCCGAGAAAGAAAGAGCAAGGCTACTCGGACAGTAGAAAATTGTTATTCGGACAGTATTCTCCACTTCTATGTGTGTCTCCGTCAGGTAAGATAGGTAGGTAGTACTTAGGTACCTTACCAGGTACGTACGAGTGCACCTGGAAATCCGCTATCGCAGGGGTACCAGGCAGGAGTTGGCAGCAGAAAATGGTAATAATTGATGTACGGAGTGCGCCCCAATTATATACCACTATTTTTCATTTCGAGGTCGTGCCTCCTCCAAACTGAGAAAATGGTCTTGTGGCCTTGATGATTGATGTACCCACCCAGTATAACCTTTCCGCCTTAACTTCCAGTCACCCCCGTGAACACCTCTAAAAGGGCGACATGACAGTACGCGAAGATTAACCGGTGGCCACTCAGCAGCATTCCCCAATGCGGCTAGCGCGGAGCTAAGCCTCTTCGAGGCGGAGACCGTGCGTCTTCGGTTTGCGACACTCAACCTCGAAATTTCAACTCCTGGGAGGAGGCAGTTCCCCCCATCATCACCACGCAACCCACCCCCGCTACCCCTTCATGACCGCCCGCGCACCTGGATTTGGGACGAGACCTGGCTCAAAGGCCTCTCTGGCACCAAGGTTCCTGTTGACTGTTCCTTGAGCCGCTATTCGCGTCTCTCGCCACGTCTCTTCTGATGCCTGCTGCAACGACGCTACCTGCCTCGTCCCGTCCATCAACGACGAACCCCAAGATGGAGGAGCGGAAGCGCCCAGCCGTCGGCAGTGCTGACGAGCTGGCGCCGCCTAGCAAGAGACTCGCCGTCAATGGATCCAAGCACAAGGACGATGCCCTCGAGATGAAGGAAGAGAGTTGGGTCGAGGTACGTGCCACACACCGCGCTCCCCTTTGTCTGGTCTTGGAACCCCATGCCCATCGCCCGCCCTATGCCAGTTTCGCGCGTCTTCAATCCCCGCCCCCCCATCGTGGCGTGCCCTTCCGAGGATATCCCTTGAATCTCGTCGCGACGCGCCTTGCCAGAGACATCCGTCGTTTGTCACGGCGGACGCGCCAGCCTGACGTCAATCAGTTGGCCGGGACGCATTGCCAAATCCGTGCCAGCGATGGAAACCAAGATTTCAAGAATTACTCGCTACCTGCCATCATTCGCCCACGATCTGGAGATGACGCATGCTGACTCGCGGAAACAGACATACACCAAAGGAGCCATATACCGCCAGATGCAAGAGTACAGCCGCAGAGCGACGACCGCGGAATCACGCCTGGAGGAGCTGCACAAGAGATCCGTACACCATGACGATCACCTGCGAATAATTGACGCCTGGTGGCTTCAAGTAAGCATCTGTCCAGAAACCCGCAGGATCCAACGCACGCAGCTAATTGGCATAGATTCTCGAAGAGATGGAGCTTTTGGCCGAGTCAAAGGTTTCGACTACCTCGAGCGCTTCAGGTACGCCGTCCCATCAACCCAACACACTGGCCCCATGCTAAGCATACGTCGCGATAGGTCCGCCATACTTGACTGGGGTGACGTTCAAGGACCTGCAGGAATTTCACAATCACATCCAAGAAAAAGGGAAGACCATCAAAACAAAGGCCGAGGCTCTTTTGAACCGACTATCTAGCGCACGCGGAGATGTCTCCCCCGAGGCCGCCAAGTTGGAAGGCCAGATTAACAGTCTCCTCGCGGCACAGAAGGAGTACCTCCTGAAACTGGACCGCCTGAGCAGCGAGAAAGACCAGCTGTCTGAGGAGCTCAACACCGCCACCCTGAGATATTTCAAGGCCGAGAAAAAGCTGGACCGAGCCAAAAGCGCGCAGGTGCAGAAGATGGAGCAGCAGGCATTTGCGAATGCAACTCGGCCTGCGCCTGGATCCGAAGGGTCGGAACCAAAGGAAGCGACGAATGGAAACTCGAGCGAACTGCTGCTGAAGTACGAGGAAACGACAGCTGCTGCTAACAAGCAAAAGGAGCAACTCGATAATCTTCTGGCGGAGATCAAGACCGTCTCTGAGGAGAATTCAGCGCTGAAGGCCAGGCGAGAGGCTTTGACGGACGAGGACTTTATCCGGACGGACGTTTTCAAACAGTTCAAGGCCCAGAATGAGGATCTCATCAAGCGTATCAACAACCTGGAGGCGACGAATAAACAGCTGCGAGAAGAGGCCGAAAAACTACAGGCTGAGAGGTCAGCCTTCCGGACTCAGCTCGAGGCCGACGCAAACCAGGTTACACAGGAGCTGGAGGCAGAGATTGTGGCTCGAGATCAGGACCTGTCACGCGTGCGGTCCGCCCGAGACGAGATTCTGGCCGAAAACACACAACGGAAAGCCAGTATGGACCAAGAGAAAGCGGCCCTAGAGCAGATGAAGGGGCTGTCGGCTGCGAAGGACGATCGTATTTCCGCTCTCGAGTCAGAAATCTCCCGCCTCAAGCCGAGCGAGGATGAACAAATGGCCGATTTGGATGATGCGGAGGAACTGTCACTGGAAGATCTTCGAACCAAGTACAAGAAGCTACAGACGGATTTCCAATCCATTAACCAGGAGCTGCCTTCTATCGAGAAAGCCTACAGGAAGATGAAGGATTTGGCACAGAAGAAAGTCATGGACTTTGCAGCATTGGAGGAGAGGAACGCACTCTTGATAGCCGAGAAGAGCAAGGCCGACCAGAAGTACTTTGCAGCCCGGAAAGACGCCGACACGAGGAACAACGAGATTCGATCGCTCCGTCACCAGAATGGAAAAAGCGCCGAAATCATCGCCCAGTTGAAGGATCATGAGTCACAAAACCGGACGCTGTTGAGTAACTTGGAGAAGCAAATCTCGGACTTGAAACAGACGAACTCGTCACTGGCGACCGAGTGCAGGAGGTTGGAGACGAACAGCCAAGAAGCGGCCCGGCGTGTGGATTCGTTGAACAAGCAAATCGGCGAGTTGACAAACCTCGTCAAATCCAAGGACTCTGCGTCCGCCGTTGTCCGGGAACGCAATGCGATGCAGGAGGTCGAGGTGGAGAAGCTCAAAGTCCGGCTCGACAACATGCAGAAGGACCGCGACAGTTGGAAGAGCAAGGCGCTCAGCAATTCGTCAGAGGAGGAGGAAATGCTACGGGTAAGTGATGTTGGCGATTTTTGCCTTGTTAAATTTCGTGCTAACGCGAGTATAGGCGTTTGCACTCTGCACCATCTGCCGAAGCAACTTCAAGAATACAGCCCTGAAGACGTGCGGACATCTATTCTGCAACCAATGCATTGAGGACCGGATCACCAATCGGATGCGAAAATGCCCGACTTGCTCTCGATCTTTCGACAAGATGGACGTCATGCCGGTCCATGTCTGATCGGACGCACCTTTACAGCTTTAAACTTTATAAACTAGTACGACGACTACTGCACTACTACTACTACTACCACCACTGCCACTACCACTACCACTACCACTACCACTACCACTACTACTCCGTCGACTGCTTCAAAGTCATCGCTTTCCTGCGCTGGAGAGACCGACCGGGTCTGCGCGCCGGCGTAGCTCGTGATCTTGAATCTCACATGCGAACGACGACAAAGCGTGGCCACTGTGGCTAGCTCGGACCGATTCGAAGACTTCGGATGTGACTAGCTGCTGAACCCACATGGGCAGAGCTACCTAAGCACCATGTTTTGGGTGGCGGTATAGGCCAAGCCACCAAATGTACTACTATGAGGCGGCTGGGCGTGAGTCGTGAAAGGCGTTGTTCTGTATAATGCCCATTGCTGTTTTTCTTTTGGGAGTATACGAGGAATACGATGGGCGGGTTCGGGAGTTGGGGGTTGGATACGTGGAACTACACATCACGCTACAATCAACAGTAGTATTATTGCCAAAAGATTTATAAACAGTGCTGTTTTGTATAGGTACCTACGTGTTGACTGCTCATCACCGACGCCTGGTGCTGCCAAATCCGGTGCCACTGTAGGTGCGCCCTGAAGGACCAGCTCCCGACGCTGAGGACGAAGACTCGCCGTTGCCGCGCCTGCTCGACCCCCGGTTGTTCCGACCTCCGGCAGCATATCCGCCGGCAGCGCCAGCCGCGAGACCAGACCAGAAGCCGGGGCGCCAACCTTGCTGCTGCTGTTGGCCGGACGAGGACCATTTCTGGCCGGGATACGGCGGGAGAGGGTCATTGTTGTCGTCGAAGGCACCACCGAAGCGAGGATCGTAACCACCTCCGAAGAAGCCACCGCCTCCTCCTCCTCCTCCTCCTCCACCGGGGCCACCGCCCCAGCCGTCCCAACGACGGCCACGGCGAGGTCGTCGGCGCCAGTCAGGGTTATTGTTCTGGTATCCGGCCCAGGCGGAGTAGATTATCCAGAAAAGGACGGCGAGGAAGAAGACGGCGAAGAGGTAGGACGAGATGGCCCCGGGGACGAGGGAGGATGAGCTCTTCTTACCCATATAGCGGACGAGTTCAGGATAGTGCGCCTCGCCCTTGTCGGTGAGAGCAAGGCGATACTCGACAGCACATGAGCCCTTCAGGACGTAAGGGTCATCAGCGGAGGAGTACCCCTCGCAGATGACGTCGGTGCTACCGAGGCGCACCTCCTCGGGCAGGACGGCGGAGCAGCTCCACTCGACGTCCTCGTCGGCGTAGGAGGAGCCCTGGTTGGAGCAGCGCATGACGTCGATGTCGGCGAGGCGGCAGAGGGACGGGTGGGAGATGCATGTGAGCTGGGGGAGGGAGGGGACGCGGCGGTGGGTTGTGCGGGCGCCGTGGCCGCGGAGGGTGAGGGTGTCGACGTTGGAGAGGAGGATGGCGTCCTTGGGTTGTTTTTTCTGCTTGCTGCTGCTAGTGCTGCTGCTGCCGAAAGCGTGGGTTGGGGTGACGAGGTAGCAGCTCAGGGCTGCGAAGAGGGTGGTTGGGAGCATGATTGGTGGGGGGTGCGTGTGCCGGGCTGGATGTAGTTGTCGTTCGGGGATGGTGTGACGGATGAGGTGTTGACGGCGGCGGCCCGGATGGCGGCGGTACTGGTTATGGGTGGGTTGACGACCGACTCCGGGGCCGTGGCGGGGAGGTGCGTTGCAGGTGTCGGCCGGGTTGCTGTGCCGGTCGGGAATGAGAATGAGACGGGATGAGTGAGAATGGGATGGATTGAGGCGGGAATTAGTGAGTTCACCTCACATTGATGAATGAAAAATACCAAGGTTGAGGTTGTGGGTACGGTCACGGGGCGATGAGATCGTGAGGATGACGTCTGAGGCCAGGCTGGCAGGTGGTTGTTGGTTGTCGGTGGTTGTGGTCAGGTACGAACGTACACGTACGAGTACAGCCTTGTTGCACCAGCCAACAATTGTCGCCACTCAACGGCCCGTTGTCTACAACCATCAACCATCTTACTACCCGGTACTCCGTACCTTTTGTACTAACATTAATACCACAGGTATCAACGGTCCGGGTGCTCGGTGACTACTAGTACCTTATCCTAGAACGTATGAATTCAATGGGTTTCCCGGTTACACAGCAACCTGCTGTGCCGCATCTGGGAGGGCACGTCGTGCAACTCTTAAAATCTCGTGCGAGTCTCGGGTTACACAGGTTCCATTGGCTGGCTTGCAACTTTGATACTTTCAGCCCGTCTCCCGGGTAGGCCTATAGGTAGGAGGACGAGACGGCTGGGTTCAGCTGCACAGCTGAGAAGAGCCTGAGATGTCAGCAACTGCCGGGGGGCCGCGCGCCCAGTTGACTCGTCAGCCGGGACGACGGGGGGGGGGGGTTTTGCCCGTGGCACCCCATATCCGTGCATCCATTCATGTACAGTACCTTACCAGGGCGCGAAGTGGACGAGCATCGCGCCACGGGACGGCAGCAGCCCCCTCGACGAAAAGTCTCCGGGGAGGCTATCAAGGTGGCTTACCGGGAGGAGGCCATTGCCCATCTACGATTTGATCGCGCCACTACCTACTAGTAGTAGCTGGCCGAAGGTCGGAGATGATGGGAAGAGTGGGTGGCCTGTGGTTCGCAAAAAGAAAAGGACCGACAGAGTATTACACCATTGCCCGTGCCCCGTGAGTGTAGACTCCCAAGATCCTGTTGCTTATATTAGATAATAGTACCTTGTGTAACAAGACGGCTTCTTCACTCTAGGAGCAGTAATAATACCTCGAGTCTCTGAGCAAGTCACGACCCAGGCTGCTCTGGACCGCGGCGCCAAGGTGAGCGCTGCGTTGACAGATCCCTGGGCGTCGAGTGATTGGTCCGGTTGATGGAAGCAATGAGATGTGAGGTTTATTACGAGGACTTGTCGAGGGGTTGCCTAACAATATCTGCGATCGTCATGAGACACGCGACGCCAACGGGACCGAGTTTCTTGGCATCTGGTGTGACAGCCACTGATAATCAATTGAGGACGGGTGGAGAAGAGGTAGCCACGTCGGGGACAGCCATTGCAGAGTGCAGAGTGCAGAGTGCAGAGCGCAGACAGTGCGGAATGATGATTAGAGTCAGAAGTAATTAATATGTACTTGGTTAAGTGTCTGTCGGTTGTGCACCACCACCAGTGGTGAGGAGAGTTGGGATGTGAAAAGAATTACATACTACGAGTTGAGTAGGTTGGTAGGTACAGTAAGGATGCAGCATTGACGGCCGATGGGAGGTCGAGACCGAGAAACGGTGCTAATGCAGGGGAGGATGGACGATCATTGGCCGATGGGCTGGCGGGCTAGGTAGGGACGTACTACCCAAGCACCTACCATCACCGTGACACACTGACCTCTACCTATTAATGGGCGAGAGCACCGAATGAGGCACAGAGCAATCTGTACGAGTAATATCAATATAGCGGCTTCTACTAACTGCGGCGATGTCTACTAGTAAGTACTATATGTAATACTTGGCATATGAGAATGATGATAGGCCGCACGGATGGATTCTAGAGCAATCCGTAGAGGTAGCCCCTGACCCTCCCGTATAGGTCTGGCTCGTCGTCTTTGCTCGTTGATCCAAAAAAAAAAAAAAAAAAAAAAAAAGAAAAACCAAACTCCATCCGCAAATCGTGAGAACTGTGAATACAAAGAGGCACCAGGGAAATAAAGCTGCAGGGGCGCGTGCGGAGACACGGGAAGGAAGGGTTGCCATGTACCGAGAGCGGACAGCGGCGGAGAGGATTGCGAAACCTTTAGAGCATGTATTTACTACCAGGATCACCCCATGATCACCCGCTGTAATCTGTGATGAAATACTGTTGGTCGTAGTAATATGTACCTGAGCACCGCGTATATGTATTGCATCAAGGCTCCTGGCAGCTGGAGGCCTGGTGGATCGTGGTACCTGAATGAGGCTGCTAGCAGGGGTTGGTGGTAACCGAGCGCCAGCGCACCGCCGCTCCCGTGGAGATTGACATGTCTGGCAGTCTACTGCCGATTTTTTTTCTTTTTTTTTTTTTNTTTTTTTTTTTTTCTGTTTTACCTGTTGAATGAATTTTTTTCACTCTGCCAAGCTACCTGACACTCAGTGGCCCAAGTTGTGGTGGCCGTTTCAGGGCCAGCCTGATGCGGTTCAGGTCTCTGTTGACATGCTGCCGGCCGCCTTTCGGTTCTGTGCATCCACGCGCGTGAATAGCAGACCTCGTGCAGGTAGGTAGGTACCACTAGAAGAATTAAAGAACGCGCAGAGGAAACATCCGCGGTTGTACAGTCCAGTACCACCGCATCCCGCCTGCAGCTGCAGCATCGCTGACGGGGAAAACCCCCCCAATCTCTGGTACCCGTATCTGTATCCGTGATCCCTGTCACCGCTGCAGATTACTACTTAAGTACCAAGGTAATGCTACTAGTACTAGTACGTCTGTACTAGATTGGCAGACCTACCTGAGGGTGGGCGCACGGACGGGCAATATCCGTCGGGTACCTGACTAAGTACCTGACTAGTACCTGACATGCAGGCGGCGGCGGGTGGGCTCCAATTGATTTTTATGCCCATCATAGGTACAGTTGATTCTCCATTCCCCCATCCCCGGAGAGCGAGCCGGCTGGGCACACAGAGGGCCCACATCTGAGGCCGCCCCCAACTGACTAAGGTAGCACGTACGAGTACGGAGGTACAGACTGTAGTCCGTACGAGTACCTAGCATATGGCCTGCACCGGACCACCGGTTCACGAGATTGATCATGCAGAAACCGTGCACATTTTGGTCGCATTGGTCGCGCGGGCCGTCAGGTCAATTGTCAGTTGTGGCAGAGGACCCTCACCTCCCCTCTCCCAACTGGATGTGGTAGCTGCGCGCACCCGTACCTATTCCTATTGAGTCTTGTCCCTCGCGCCTTTTTGTCCGGCTCTTCCCATCTTGGCTCCTTCTTCCCACCCGCCCCCTTCTTCATCTTCCCATCCCCGTCCGTCCAACTAGTCGGTGCAATCCGTAATCTTCCAGTCACTCGTTTTACTTCTTGGACCACCATCACACTCGCTTGCTGTCGCGCTGCTTCAACTTGTCGGGCCCAGTTCTACCAAAACGTCGGCACCAACATTTCGTCACTCCTTTCATTCTGACGTCGCAGACCTGGCGATCACGCCCCATTTGCGCCTCTACTGCACTGCTCTGTGCGATCACGCGCGTAGCGCAATACATATACGTCCCGTGCCTTGCACGAGTGCTGCTACGAATCTACGATCCCCACACAAGACTGTCTCACCGTCGTCTCCCGGACAGCCTCTGCCGGAGTCATGACGGCCTCCAACCCCACTCCGGTGAGACAGCGCCGCCCGCGCATACTCGCCCACTCCGCCTTCTGCCTCCTCACCCTCGTCGCCGCACTCGCCTCACCCGCCCGAGCCCTCGAGGTGCCGTACCCGCCTGAGATCACCCCTCCCGCCGACCTCCCCGGGCTGCCTTCGGCACTCGTGGTCGAAGACAGCGTTCCCGCCGCCGCCGCCGCCGCCGCCGCCGCCGCTCCCCCAGAGTCCAACTTGATGATGGGCTCACACAACCATCAGGAGCTTCGTCTAAGACACCGGCACCGGCACCGGCACCGGCACATGCACTTGCACAGGAGGCAGAAGGATGAGGACGACGGCGAGGACAAAGATGGGGGAAAGGGTGGCAGTGGTGGTGACAAGAGTGAGGATAAGGATGAGGAGGAGGACGATGGCAAGGGCAAGGGCGGGGGTGACAAGAGCGAGGGCGAGACGGACGGGGGCAAGACCGAATCGAAAGACGCAGACAAGACACAGACGGCAGACGGGGAGAAGGAGACGGACAAGGTATCAACCTCACCACCATCCCCCGACGACGACAAGGACGGTAAAGAGGACAAAGATGATGAGGGCGACAAGGACGAGGATAAAGACAAGGAATCGACGTCGGACGCGCCAACAAAGACGGCCACTGATGACCCCGCCTCTTCTACCTCCACTTCAGAATCCACCAGTACAGCCACCGAGGACGCCGACGATGAGGATACCCCCTTGCCCGTGCCCTTCGACGGAACCGCGCCGTCAGAGTTCAAGTCTAGCGGGGACGCAGACGAGTCGTGTCCCGACTTCATCAGCTCTCTTCTCAGCAGCGACACCTTCAATGACTGCTACCCAATCTCCATGCTCATACTCGTGGGTCTCTTCGCTCCCCTCAATTCACACCAAGCGGAGGCCGAAATGTTGTTGTATCTTGTGGCTGACAGCGTAAAAAGCAGAAGTCCAACGGCTTCTTCGATGCCAAGAGGCTGATCACCAGCATGGTCCGCGTGCTGGACGCCGGCTGCGCCGCCGACGTCGACTCGTGCTCCGACTTCATGCGCACGGCCGCGCAGGACCTCACCGCCGAGGCGAACTGCAAGGAGGAGTACGACGACGGCGTCACCGCCGTGACCGAGGCCTACAACGGCCTCATGAACTACAAGATTGTCTACTCGGCCACCTGCCTCCAGGACCCCGAGACGGACCAGTACTGCTACGCCAGCGCCGTCACGAACAGCTCCGACTCGTCCGACAGCTACCTCTACTTTCTGCCCTACAACCTGACCCTGCCGGCCGCGTCCACGCCCGGCTGCAGCTGGTGCAACAAGGAGACCATGGACATCTTCCATGCCGCATCGTCGAACCGGAAGCTGCCCATCTCCGACACCTACGAGGATGCCGCGAGGCAGATGAACGATCTCTGCGATCCCGACTGGGTGAATGGCACGCTTCCCGAGGCGGTTGAGGATGCGGGACCGGCGCTGCTGCCGTCTTGGGCCCTCGTGGCTGCGTCGGTAGCGCTGGTTGGAGCGCTTGAATCTCTCCTGTAGAGATGTCAACCAATTACTACTACTGTACCTACTAGTAGTACTTTGCACATGTGTACAATTTTCTCTTCTACTTTTTTTTTTTTTTTTTTTTTTTTTTTGTTTCTTGGACGGGATATACTACGGATTTACACCATCAGCCTCTTTGCGAACGAGGACCCTTCCAGGTTCTTTTTCTGTTTTGGTACGAGACAGCGCGGCGCATTTTATTTCTTTTATTTCTTTTATTTCTTTTTTCTTTTGGATACCATCTTTGGGAAGGCGCCCTGCTGAGGAATTATACGCACGGCAACACTTTTTCACAACCTGGAAGGTGTATGTATGGGGACATGGGATATCGGGATCGACGAAGGGAAACAAGGGAAAACAGCTGGGCTTCTTTCTATTGTTATCATTACCACTATACGTCGGCATGATTTCTTTGAGTTTACATATAGAATTATTTTGGCGGTCCTGGCAAAGGCAGCAGGGGCTTTTGCGATAGTACATCTGACCAATGTGTTTTACGTACGGGAGTATAGGTACTACTAGTATGTATAGTATGGTACCTAATAAGGGACAGGGACTGTTGTTATTTGCGGCGGATGCTGAGAAACGAGCTGCTCCGGCAGGACCTTCACTCACTAAGTTAATATCCGGACTCCGCTCCGTATTCCCGCTCGGCGCCGAGGTCGGTGTCCACCGGCTGCCACATGCATACCGACCTGAATGAATTACCACAAGCAGCAAGTTGCCGACCACACTCGACTCTTTAGAAATTCTCGAAGGACTCTCACAGTTCCGTATAATTCGCAACCTCCATCCATTGTTGTGCGAGGACTAAGTGTGAGAACTAAGGACCCTCGTCCCGAGCCAACCGCCCACTCACTCATTCACAACATCCAACTCACGATACCATGACCGAGCCCGGCGTCAGTGTCGGCGTCAGCGTCGGCGTCGGCGTCGGCTTCGAGTTCCCTCCCCGCAAGGTCTCCTGGCTCAAGCGCGACACCCTGCTCTTCAACCTGAGTATCGGCTGCAAGGCCGATGAGCCGCAGTTTGTCTATGTGAGTCTCTCTCTATACTATTCCTTTCCAGCTTCTCTCCTCTGCGGGGATCATCGGCCTTTTCTGATATGTGGAATTGGATTCCAGGAGGGGAACAGTAACTTTGCGACCTTTCCGACATTTCCTCTCGGTCTTGGTATGTCGGCCTTTCGTCCCAAGAGCTCTCCGTACCGTTCTTTGGCTAAGCGCCCTCCATCAAGTCTTCAAGTTAAACACCCAAGAAGTCATCGACTTCCACGCAACGCAGGGCGCCGTCCGCATCCCCGGCGTGCCCGACCTGGACCCGGCGCGCCTCGTCGACGGGGACCGCACCATCCAGATCCTGAAGCCCCTGCCCGTCACATCACAGGGCCGCGACTTTGAGTTTCGCTCCAGGGTGCTCGGGGTGTACGACAAGGGCAAGGGCGGCGCCACTGTGCTCGACTTGGAGGATGTCCTCGTCGACGCCGCCTCGGGGGACGTGTACGCGCGCAACATCGGCTGTCTCTTCTACGTCGGGCAGGGCGGATGGGGTGGGCCGCGGAGGGGTCCGGCACGGGCGAGGAAGTTTCCGCCGCCGGAGGGCAAGGCGCCGGATTTGGTGTTTGAGTTGCAGGTTGACGAGCAGGCGGCCCATCTCTACCGGTATGTCGGGGCTCTCAACAAAACCTCCACCCACCCCCCGGCCTCTCCCTCGCACCCGCAGCAGAGGTCGTCGAGGTTAGAAGGGACTTTGGGCTTTACAAACAAATGGCTGACCACTTGACTGTGCTCAAGACTCAACGGCGATTACAACCCCCTGCACGCCACGCCCGAGTACGGCGACATGATGGGCTACGGCGGCATCATCATGCACGGCGTCTACGCGTACAATCGCATCGCCCACGAGATCGTGCGGGAGCTGGGCGCCGGCGACCCCGCGAGCCTCCGGGAGATGTCGGCGAGGTTCGCGGGCCCGGTGAAGCCTGGGGATCGTGTCAGGGTAGAGCTGTGGAAGACGGCTGGGGGAGGGGTAGACGCGGAGGATGGGTGGATGGATGTTCGCTGGGCGGCGACCGTCGACGCCACTGGCCGGGCTTGTCTCACGGGTGGTCGCGCCGTGGTGAGGGCGCCGAAGCTGCCGAGCAAGATTTGAGATGCATGGACTGTCTGCGATGTCTGTCGTAACAGCCGGTGGGCATCGGCGGCGAGGATCTTCCAAGGGCGTCCCAGGGGCAAGCAAGTACTGGTCACCATCGTGTCCATGTTGCTACTACTCTTTTCAACCAAGCACATATGAAATGTCTTATCGACTTCTCTGAACACGTGTATCCGGATTGTCGGGGTTCTGGCTGATAATACTAGGTACCCAAGGCTTCCCAAGCCCCCCCTTTTTTCCCTTCATCTCACCGACTACTGATTCACGTGGGCCCCGGTGTGAACACCATTTTTCAAAAAAATTACGAGTCTTTCATGTTTATTGGATTCTCATCAACTCTACACTGCGTCTCTCATTCACTTCATCACTCTCGATTTTTATTACTTCTTTTTTTCCTTTTTTTTTTTTTTCCTTCCCTCGCCCAGCCTGGCTTACGACTCGGTAAGAGGCTTGCCCTGGGCAATCCTGGCCTCGCCGTACTTTTTGAGGCGCATGGCATTAATGTTGATGAAGCCAGTCGAGTCCTGGGGCGTGAAGGTGTCGAGCGAATCCATCGAGGCGTCGTCCTCGCTGTACAGGTTGCTCGTCTCGCTGCTGCGGCCAATGACGTAGACGTTGCCCTTGTAGGCCATCATGCGGACCTTGCCGTTGACGACCTCCTGTGAGTGCAGGATGCTGTTCTCGATGAACTCGCGCTCGGGCGAGAAGTACATGCCGTTGTACAGCTGGCGGGACCACGAGGTCGTCACGAACTGGTCGCGGAGCTCGCGGACCCGGGCGTCCATGACGAGACCCTCGAGATCGAGATGGGCCAGGCGGGCGATGGTCAGGCCGGGGGTGTCGTAGCAGCCACGGGACTTGAGGTTGGTGAAGCGGTTCTCGACAATGTCGATCCGGCCGACGCCGTTGTCGTGGCCGATCTTGTTGAGCAGTTTGAAGAGCTCGACGGCCTCTGTGACCTCCTTCTTGTCCTCGGTCGTCACCTTGACGGGGATGCCCTTCTCGAAGTCGATGGTGAAGTGGTACGGCTTGTCGGGGGCCTGCATGGGGCTGATGGTCATCTTCCAGAGCTCATCGGGAGGAGTGTGGTCGGGATCCTCGAGGATGCCGGCCTCATAGCTGCAGTGGACGACGTTCTCGTCCATGGACCAGGGGGCCTTGGGGGTCGACGAGACGGGGATGTTGTTCTCTTTGGCGTAGGCGAGCAGGTCGTTGCGGCCCTGGAACTTGGCGATGAAGTCGGGGTCCCTCCAGGGGGCGAAGATCTTGACGGAGGGCGCCAGGGCCTTCCAGGCGAGCTCGAACCGGACCTGGTCGTTGCCCTTGCCGGTGCAGCCGTGCGAGAGGATGTCGCAGTTGTTCTCTTGGGCGACGCGGACCTGCGCGCGGGCGATGACGGGGCGGGCGAGCGAGGTGCCGAGGAGGTAGCGGTCCTCGTAGATGGCGTTGCACTGGATGGCGCGGAAGACGACCTGCTCGATGAACTCCTTCTGGAGGTCGACAATGACCATCTTCTCGGCGCCTAGGGCGAGGGCCTTCCTCTCGACCTCGGCCCAGTCCTCTTCCTGGCCGACGTTGCCAAGCATGCACTAACATTTCGTGGTCAGACATCAGGGGTCTGGGGCGGGGGATTTGACCTACCACGACGGTGTAGCCATCGTTGATGAGGTACTTGAGGATGGTCGATGTGTCAAGACCGCCAGAGTAGGCGCTGCGGCAAGGGCACACGAGAGTCAGCCGGCGGTCGCAGTATTCAGGCATTGGGGAAGAAGGGAGGAGGAGGGGGGGTTGGGTGGGCGGGGTCCCGCGTTGGGAAACTCACAGACAAACGCGGCCTTTCGACATGATGCTAGAGTCTCTGGTTGGGGAGAGCGTGAAGTATGTAGATGCGCTTGGAGTTTCAATTGAGATGGAGGTGAGCAAAACGCAGGAGGAGGAGGAGTTTTGGATCCTTTAGTACCTGTCGGTGAGAGTGTGAGTGGTGGCCTGGTGGGAAACTTTTCTGTTGAGCCTTTTGGAGAAGCGGTCGCACCCAATCCGGCATCGGACGCTCAATTGGACCAGGGTTCTCTTATCTTGTGTTATCTTGCTGCTTATCAGTCGGTGATAGCTCCTTTACCCCAGTGGAGGTGGATCCTGGGTCGTGACTTCCATTGTAGGTGGTGCACTGGTGGTGACTCAGCGTCATCCATGACCTCTCCGCGACCGCCCGAAATTTTCCCTTCCTGCAAAATTATATCTGGGTTCGCTGAGGCGGTTTGTCGTGATTGAAATTGATGTTCTGCCACGTACATCGATGTCTAAGCACTGCCTAGAATCCAGATGAATTGCTTCATGTCAGTCAGTCAATTCTTCTGGGCATAATCTGTACATTTCTTTCCAACTATTCGAGATCCTGTCACTCCGGTACGACGACTTAACACTGGCGACCGCATTTATGTGAGTGCACTTTGCGCATCGTACAGGTACTAGACTGCAGACCTAAAATGTATATTACCTGCGGTCAACAGTGTCGGGATTAAGATTAATTTTGGCTGCAGATTTTCGAATAAACTGTGCTGCTTCGGACGCCTCCACGTCGGTTCCCCGTGTGTAGTGGACGAGGCTGTCGTTTCGACGACCGCCCATCTCCAATCAATTGACGCACATCCATCTCCTGTCTGGGCCCATGTCAGGCGACACTATATCCCACTTATGAAGGAATCGAGGTTTCAGGAACGGCTCTTAACTGCCGTTGGGAGATCTGTCGATATTACTAAGTCGTGAACGTCGGAACGGCTCTTAACTGCCGTTCCGTTGGATCTGTCAATATTACTAAGTCGTGAACGTGGCAACGGCAGTTCATCGTGGGGTTCGTTGAGGCGTCAGGGGGGGTTTCGGTGGACGGGTCCATGCACAGGGCTGAATGGTCTTTTTGGGCAACGTCCTGCTGGCGACATATTGGCATTGAATGCGCCATCGGGCATGTGCACTCCGTAAACATCCGGATGAGGTACTTTCTCCCAGACGTGCAAGAACAGGACAGTCGACGTCGGATTGGCCCATTGCAACATTGAACATGTGTGCCAGCCTGTCATGCTGTGCTGGTCAGCCAACGCTGAAGGACCATCTGTACACGTTTAGTATTGGATCTCTTGTACACGTATGCAGACAGGCGTGACGGTGCAATCACTCCGTACTCGCCACCTGCAATATCAACACTCATAAGTATTGTGTGTTTTCCTTGAGGAAGGATTTGACCAATGACTGCCAAGCCCGCGAAAGGGATGTGGGCACTCGGGAGAGCGACAGAGAGGCTCCCTCGTCCCTGTTGGCTGGTTGGTCGGTCGGAGGTGATTGCTTGCAACCAACACCACCAAGGGGGGGGGGGAGGGGGGGAGAAAGAAGTCTCCGCGGAAAAGAAAAAAGAAAGGGCAGAACCCGACAAGTCAATTTGTTTTGGCAGTGACCAGAGGAGCCAATGCGCGAGGCTGGGTGGAACATCGAGAGCTCGGGGCTGCCTGTCAGCGGCTGGTTGGATCTCGATACGTGTCACAGTACGGCGGGTATTGTGTGATTTTAGCCGTCAACTTGGGGATAGCCACAATGGAGTATGAGAGCGAGCCGATGATGTGGCTGGGTTGATTCGTCAGTGCTGTCTCACAGCGAAGCCCGACAGCCACGCGGCAGAAGGATTGTCGGACCTTGGCTCTTTCAGCCAGCACCGAGCCAGACCTTGGCCGTTAGCCTAGAGGCTAGCTCCCAGCGGATTGGAGGGAGCCTCCAGTTTGTTTCATCAGTTCGGATGGATGTTTCTAGACCGAGTCGATAAGCATCAGACGGGGTGGCGCAGAGTGCTCAATCCGCAGGCCCCTCTCATATTGCCATAGTGTGAGGGACAATTGCCACGCGACATTCTCCTCGTCGAGGAATGAAGAGTCGGACCGTGGGTGGCTGGAGACACGAGGGTGAGACAACGATGCCCTGCTCAGTCCCTCACCCTCGTGGAATATTTACAGGTGCCTTACAGACTAGTACTTGTAGGAGATACCGACGTACAGATAGGTAGTAGTATCGGGGCTTTGGGCCGTGAGAGATTGCCCAGGCTGCCTTGCCTGCCTCAAGTAAAAGTGTCCAGCGAAATTGTCGTCATGGGGTTGACGTCAATGTGAGCGATCATGCTGTCCCTGAAATTTTGTTGATCGCTCTTACAGGTAGGTACCAAGACCAAGCGCACCGTCGAGCTGGTGGCCAGTGGATGGAGGCCTGTGGATGGAGGCCTGTATGTATGGCCAGCGCTTGGACCAAGGTCCCCATTCTGCCCGGCACAACCAATCAGGTGTCACGAAAATTCCCTAACGGCACAGACGTACATCGGAGTGCGTTTCAGGGACTGCAGGTACGGGCTCACGGAGACAGGAGGCGCCCGCTTCCCGGCTTCAGGGGCAGGGGACTAACCGACTCCCGAGTACCTAACCGCTCACCTCGGTCCACCCAGCACCAAACAGGGATGTAGCAAAGTGGACCCCGCTCTTCTCCCTTGACCATCCCTATCATCCATCCTCCTGCAGAGCACCACCTTCACCTCTCTGGCCTCATGAAACACCGTTTGCTGGAATCAATTACGAGTCGTACGTACCTGCTCCGGACGCCGCGAACTGGCATGATGGGGACAGCCAGCCACGAACTCGGATCGACCGGCGTCAAGACGGACGGACACCCCGCGACAGAGATATGGGGCCCGCGACTCGTCTCGTTGACGGCCACACATTGAATGCCCAAGGGCAGACTCATCAATCGCATGGCTGGATCCCTGCCAAGTCATGGCATTCATTAATCCGGCATTGATGCCAAGGGGGCCTCCGTTACTCCGTACCCTCCGATTGCTGTTGGTCGACATCCGCGTTGCTCCACACTTTGGTTTCGGGGGTTTCTCCTCTTGACTCCCTGCCCTTGTTGTACTCGTACAGACTACACGGTGGAAGCACTGATACGATCGAAGTCAGCACAGCACAGCCGCCAACGGGGCCAGGCGTGCGTGCGTGCGTGCGTGCGACAGGACTTGGACACCTTTGAGCAGGCCTGCTACGGGACGACGGTCAGCAAGCGAGAATGGGTCGTACGATACCATACCTGTAGTGATTCTACAGTAGTGATTCACAGCCCAACGGCTCTGGTGTGGCAACTTGCAAGTCAGGGAGAAGAAGGGAGGGACGAGGTATGTACGTATGTACCGGCCTTGGCTGGTGCTCGAATCACAGTTCTCAACGTCGCTGGATCCTGGTCACACCTGAGGCACGCCCAGGCTCCGAGCTACTCGTACAAGATACTTACTCGTACAGTACTGTACTCGTCCACAATCCACAGTGGGAAACACCTGCGGATACCTGCCAATGGCGGGGAGAAACCGCCCAACACAATACCGGCCGGTGGGTGTAGGTGGATATGCACTGGGCGCCTCCTGGGCCAAGGCCATTAGCATGTTTCGCGCCAGGACCAACCCACCATACAGAGCTCCGGTGTGATCACTACTATTATAGGCAGTGACATGCCCATCAATGGAGTGGTGTCCCATCGCCTCGCCCTCGACCTTCCCTTCTCTATTCCACTGTCTTTGTTTCGTCCTCTCCATATCTCTTCGTCGTTTCTTCCGCTCCTTTTCGTCCCGGAGACTGATAGCTGCTGCGCACCGTCCTCTCCTTAACCCCCAACTACCCGAACAGCTCCCTTTCGTTGGCCTGTTCCTTTCATTCATTACTTCCGTCGTCATCGGCCAGTCCCGACGACTACTTCATTCACTTCTTGTTTTTCCACCACAAGGTGCCCCGGTGTCACCAGTATCGGGACAGGCAAGCAAGCCAGAAAGAGAGACCCCAATCACGAGAGACCCGTCCTCCAGTAGCCAGATCCTAGCATCTGCCTCCCAACATCAGATACAGACACTCAGAAAGCACACCAGCAGACCCCAAACTCCGACTGTCCTTCACCATGAAGGTCGCCGCCTATGGAGCCGCTCTTGCGGCCCTTGCTGGCACAGCTTCTGCCGCCAAGGAAACGGGAACCTTTGCCGTCCTCCGCTTCACCAACAAGCAACTCACAAAGGGCCGCATAGATCCCATCGCCTCGCCGGGCAAGCCCTCCTCCCACGTCCACACCGTCATGGGTGGCAGCGGCTTCAGCATGAACGCCACCGGGGAGGATCTCATGAACTCCAAGTGTAGCAACACCATGGTCAAGGGCGACTTCAGCAATTACTGGTTCCCCTCTCTATACTTCATGGACCCCGTGGACAAGAAACTCGAGGATGTCCCCGTCCACTACGTCAACGTCTATTACTTCTTCGAGGAATCCGACGATGACATCAAGCCCTTCCCCGTCGGGCTCAGGATGTTGGCCGGTGACCCGTGGACTCGTACGCCACCCAGCAGCGCCGAGACCAACTTGGACCCCAGCAAGGGCGACATCGTCAACGTCAAGTGGACCTGCCCTCGCCAGAACCCCAACGGCCCCGCGTGGCCTGAGGATTCGGATGGTTCTATGGCGGGTATTGGTGACCCCGTCGCCAAGGACCAGGGCGTCGGCTTCCCCCATGTTGACTGCGACGGCTTCGCCTCGCCTCTCCGTGCCGACATCCACATGCCGTCCTGCTACAAACCCGAAGCTGGCCTCGAGAACTACAAGGAGAACATGGCCTGGCCCACCATGAACGAGAACGGCAAGCTGAACTGCAAAGAGGGCGAAATCCACGTGCCCCATCTCTTCTACGAGGTATACTGGGACACCCCCAAATTCTCCGATCGCTGGACTCCTGGCCAGGGCAAGCAGCCGTTTGTGCTCTCCACTGGCGATGCTACCGGCTACAGCTCCCACGCCGACTTCATGGCTGGCTGGGACGAGGAACTCCTGCAGCACATTATCGACACCTGCAACGCTGGTACCCTCGGCATGGACACCTGCCCCGGTCTCTTCTATGGCCTAAACGATGATGACTGCACCATTGAGTCCGAGGTTGACGAGAAGGTCGACGGCATCCTCGACGCTCTCCCTGGAAATTGCCCCATACTGGGCTGGGACTATGGCCTGGATGGCCTCGAACACCTCATCCCCGACGAGGGCGTTTTCGACCCTGCGCCTACCTCCAAGCCCAGTGACCAGCCTGCGCCCAGCAGCTCTGTTGCCGCCGACCCCGAGGAGCCTACTGCTGCTCCCAAGCTCAAGCCGGAGCTCGGCGCTGTCTTCGCCCAGTCCCAGAAGTCAAAGCCCGCAGCCCCGAAGTCTACCGAGAAGCCGAAGCCTGCCCCCAAGCCTACCGAGGCGCCGAAGCCTGCCTCGAAGCCGGAGCCCACCAAGAAGATGGAGACGGTCTGGGAGACGGCCACTGTCACTGCGTACGTTTACGCGGAGACCTCGAGCGGTGTCTCCGCCGCTGTCAATGACAACAGGAAGGGATCCACTGTCTTCGAGTACGCCGGCTGCTACAAGGATACCGAGGAGCGCGCCTTGAGCGGCCTTGTCAACCCTGACATCGGCGAGGTCAGCAACGAGAAGTGCATCCTGTACTGCATGAAGGCTGGCTTCTCCCTGGCCGGTACCGAGTACGGCGGCGAGTGCTACTGCGGTAACGAGCTCGCCGTTTCCGAGAAGCTCGACGAGGGTGCTTGCGCGCTCCCCTGTGACGGCGACGAGGCTGCCACGTGCGGCGGCGACTGGGCCCTCAGCGTCTACAGCGCGAAAGGCGAGGCTAAGATCAAGAGCCGCAAGAGCCGTCGTCACCTCCACGCGCACCACCTCCACGGCCACCGCCGCAGCTACCTCTAAGTGTGGCTCGGCCTCATGGTCCATCTAGGCTCCGACTGGTTCTGGAACTGGAGGGATCAAGCCGTGCTCGACTGGCATCTTCTCAAAAAAAAAAATAAAAAAATAAAAAAAGAGAAAGTAAAAAAGAATATCAGAGGAGTGCCTTGATGAGAAACAGCTGGAATGGATGCATTGACCCGAGCTGATCGCATGGTCACGCCAGGACGGACACGGTGGACCTGACTGGGGCAGCTCAACCCTGCCGTCTTGAGCAGTCCGATATGCGTGTGTATTTGAATCACATACCATTTTTTTCTTTTTCTTTTCGATTTCCCGGAGATGGCCGCCTGGTCACTGTCTTTCAACCCCCCTTTTTTGCTCTCTTTTATCAGGGGCTGGGTCATGGATCTCCGGGGCAGCCGCCCTTTGCGCTGTGAGGGGCGTGCTTTTTCTTTTTTCTCTTCAGGTCTTTTTTTCCTTTTTTTTTTTTTTTTGTTAAGTGGTCGGTACAATGGATACTCATGAGATACCTTCATGGGCTGGATAGAGGAGCAAATGGAATGTGATTTTACCAGCCCGGTCCGTGGTCCTGATTGTGTTTGTGATGTGATGAGCGTTGTCCTCAGTACCTACTAGCACTAGTAGTGTATACCTGCAGGTACGTAGCAGGTACTTAACGTAGCCGCCTCGCAGCGCCAAGGCGTGTGTGTAAGTGGTGGATGGCGCTGATGTTGGCATGTCAAGAACTTGTGAGCTGGCGATGGGCTCTGTTGACGTCACTTCATATAAGAGGCTTACAATGATTTCAACTTAGCCATTGGTATCCAATCCCTTTATTTAGCAGCACCTTTTACCCCCTAGACGCAGGGTACCGTAGAACGGACACTCACCAGTTGCAGGTGGTTTGATTAAACGCCCAAAGAGGCAATACTGATAGACGGGCGGCTAAACCACGGAACCAGCAATTTCAACAACCTCTGGGGAAGGGCTCGACAGTCGAAACACCCAGATCCTGGAACCTCTTTTTTTTTTTAAAAACAAAAAAGAAAAAAATTTGAAAAAATTAAATTCCCTTCCCAACACACGGACGTGTCACTCGCTATAGGGGAGCTTGAGGAGGCCCGAAGCGGCATGTCGCTGTACCACGAGGCCGCCGAGTTCCTGCAGTCGACGCCGTCCGAGGGCGGCAGCCTCAAGGCCAGAGTCTTCCGCCGGAAGGACCTCAAGTCACCGCCGAATCAGCTGTACGCCCTGGTTCTCGAGACGTGCAAGTGGAGCGGGGTGCTGAAGGAGGTGGTGGAGAGGGCTGAGATTCTACGGCATGAGCGCAAGGTGAGACCTACGGAACCAACCCCCCCCCCCCCCCCCCCCCCCCNCCTACGGAACCAACCCCCCCCCCCCGCCCGCCCTCCAAATTTCCCTCGGGGTTGTTGAGGCCAGGGACTGACGGGAGAGGGTAGCTAACGCCGGCGCTCTCGCTGCTGCTGGTGCATGACCTCCTCCTAGCCAAGGGCGGCATTGCCCTACCGCAGAGCCATGGTCTGAGGCAGAGCGTGGACAGGCACAGGGGGAGACTCAGCTCGGAGCTCACGCTGGCGCGGGTAAGGCGCAAAGCCCCGACCCTGGAGGCCCTACGGGAGCAGGTGGACCGCGCGGCCGCGGGCGAGGAGGCCGAGTACCCGCGCTGGGTGCGGGTCAACTCGCTCAGGAGCAGTGTCGAGGAGCAGCTCGAGACGACGTTTGCGAGATTTGGTCGCGCTGCCAGTCTACAGGATGTCATGGCCAACAGCAGCAGGGGAGGCGGAGAGGCAAGGAAATGTGTCTACGTCGACGAGCACGTGCCGGGCCTCCTGGCTGTAACGCAGGGCACGGAGCTGACCAAGACGGAGGCCTACACCTCGGGCAAGATCATCCTGCAGGACAAGGCGTCGTGCTTCCCGACGTACCTGCTGGACCCGCGGTGCGAGGACGGGGACGTGATCGACGCATGCGCGGCACCGGGGAACAAGACGACGCACCTAGCGGCGATACTACACACGCACGCGCCCGAGTTTGCGAGCCCGGCGCAGACCATCTTTGCGTTCGAGAAGGATGCCGCCAGGGCGCGGACGCTGGAGAAGATGGTAAAGACGGCGGGGGCGCGTGGGGTGACTCGCATAGGACCTGGGCAGGATTTCTTGCAGGTCGATCCGCGTGCGGACAAGTACAAGGATGTGGGAGCGCTGCTGCTGGATCCGAGTTGCTCGGGGAGTGGGATTGTGGGCAGGGATTCGATGCCCGAGTTACATCTACCTGAACTGCTTGACGCGGCCAATAGGAAGACGGGGCAGACGACGACGACGAAGAAGAAGAAGAAGAAGAAGAAGAACGGGCCGACGCCATCGACAGAAGACGCACAGAAACACGACTCGAACCCTCGCAAGAGGAAGCACGCGGATGTGGAAGACCCGTCAGACAAGATCCTGCGCGACGACGAGGGCAACGAGACGGTCGTCACATCCGAGAAGGATCTCCAGGCACGGCTGGACGCGCTGTCGGGGTTCCAGCTCGCGCTGCTGCTGCACGCGTTCGAATTCCCTGCCGCGAGGAAGGTCACGTACTCGACGTGCTCGGTGCACGCCGAGGAGAACGAGAGCGTGGTGATGCTGGCGCTGGCCTCGGACATTGCGCGCCGGAGGGGGTGGCGGATACTCCGGCGCGAAGAGCAGGTTACGGGGATGAGGGAGTGGCCGGTGAGAGGTGTAGCCGCGGCATGCGGCGGGGACGAGGATGTGGCGGAGGGGTGTATCCGGTCGTACAAGGGCGATGGGAGGGGGGTCATGGGCTTCTTCGTAGCTGGGTTTGTGAGGACGGGGGATGATGATGATGCTGACTACGACGGGCCCCAAGACGGGACGGGTGATGTGGGAGAGGGGCCGTATGTGCGGGACGAGCAGGGGGTTATTGTGAGGGATGTTGCTGGGATGCCGGTGCTGAAATCTACAGGGCTGCCCGTGTCACTGGAGCCGCGGGAGGCAGATGAGGGCGACGGTAGTCATGCCTCATCGTCGGACACCAGTGACGGCAGCGAAGAGGATAATAATGATGGGGGGGATACCGACGATGAGGACGAGTGGAACGGGTTCGGGGATTAGATAGCCGGCTCCGTGTACGGTGTGTACAGTCCATGTGGACGACTGAATGCCTCGTTATATTGACTGTCGGCACAAGAAGGCTGTGCACACGGGGGATCGTGTATGGCCGACGAGCTGTTGTACATGCAACACGTAATAATACTACTTTACTTGCGGGTCCCGCTCGCTTAAATGCTCGCTTGTTGTTGGGCTCAAATCCGGCGCCGATGTTGCCGGCCGGGAAGGATGCATCTCTGGGTGGAACATGATATGCAGATGTGGGGACTGCAAAGATGGCGAAACATTTGATGAGATGTTGGGGCAACCCACGACCGTCCCGTGCGCATGCGGCATAAGTACTTGTACTGTAGCGTCATTGCTCTAATATACGGGATACGGACCACTTATACGGGGGCCGGGATTGGGATTAAGACGCCCGTGGGTACCGAAGTCCGAAGTGGGGCCGGGTTTGCGCAACGTCGACGGGAACGGCGCTAATATAGCTGAAGGTCCGGTCCCGTGTCTCACTACGAATTATGGGCCGTACAAAAAGCAGGTCAGGTTGTCTGTTTTTCTTTTTTTTTTGGGGGTTTTTTTTTCTGTGCGTTTGCATGTTAAAATTGGGTACCCCGTCTCGTAAAAGTTTGCTAGGAGTTGCTGCGTGGTTCCTCGGTGTGTACTGGTGGTGATGGCAACACACTGGCCCTATCATACCTACTCTGAATGAAGGTACGTATAGGTATGTACATGGATTCTGTTTGTTTCTCCTGGTTTGCTTAGCTACTTACTAATAGTACGGCCAGTGTGATATGCGGTCCAATACCTAGTACCCGCAGTTGCAGCAACATGTATGTCTTGCAGTAGTAGGCTAGTAACAGTCCATGTAACAACCCATCTGTGGAAGGGCCACAGCCCACATCCAAGCCGGCCGGCTACTCGCATTGTTTGTTGCGGCATGTAACACTTCGGAAAGAAGACGTTTTTATAGCCCCCTTTTTTTCATGCCTGTTGTTCTCCGTCTTGTGGCGGCGGATGATCCCCATGGAACGATGAACGCGGGTACCGGGATCTTCAAACCCCAATCCCGCTCCAGCCGTCCTGGCCCCCCCCTGGGCCACAAGCTGCCTATCTCCGGTTGGGGGTATGCTCCTGCCCGGCGGCGTGTCCCACGGGGCACGGATATAGGACTGAAATCCGGCATATCTGTGCCGCGGTGGCCCGTGGGTCTATCGGGATCCATACGAGTAAGGTACGAGTACATTGATGTATTGCCCGTGTGCACTTCCTATTAGTCCCACCTTGAGGCCTTCCCTCCTTTTTTTCTTCTCTCCTTCTGGAAGGTCAAGGTTGAGCTCTGGAAGCTCGAGACTGTCCCGTACGCTTGCCGCGTACTAGGTTTTCCTACAACAACCACAGTAACGGTAGCCATGACGGCCTCAACTTCACTCTCCCAGTCGTCCGCCTCCTTCTCATCCTCCCCATCTTCCTCCTCCGCCACCGTGACTGAGGCCGATGTCGAGTCCCAACGCAGCACTGGCACCGGCACCGGCACCGGCAACCGCGTCTCCTACTGGCGAACCCTCATCGACCAAGCCGGCGTCACAGACCATGTCCTCCACCACAAGTACGCCGGCAACGGCACCCCCGACTCACCCTACCTAGTCGAGTTCCTGCCCAACGACCCCTACAACGGCCTCGCCTTCTCAAACGCCCGAAAGTGGCTCATCACCCTCGTCCAGGCCGCCGCCACCCTGTCCGTCTCCTTCGCTAGCTCCGCCTTCTCCGGCGGCATCTCGGACGTCCTCGTCGAGTTCCACGTCTCCAGCGAGGTCGCCATCCTCGGCGTCTCCATGTTCGTCCTGGGCTTCGCCATCGGCCCGCTCTTCTGGGCGCCTCTGTCCGAGATGTTTGGTCGCCAGAAGCTCTTCTTCCTCACTTACATGGCCCTGACCGCGTTCAACGCCGGTGCCGCCGGGGCTCCCAATATCGAGTCCCTCATCATCCTGCGCTTCTTTGCCGGCGCTTTCGGATCCTCGCCTCTGACCAACGCTGGAGGCGTCATTGCCGACCTGTTCACCGCCGCTGACCGGGGTATCGCCAGCAGCATCTTCTCCATGGCCCCTTTCCTGGGACCCGCACTTGGTAAGTTCCACGCCTTGCCCTGTCCTGTACAGTAATTTCTGACAGATATTCTCCCGTATAGGTCCCATCGCCGGTGGCTTCCTCGGCGAGAGCCACGGCTGGCGCTGGGTCCAGGGCATGATCACCATCTTCAACGGCGTCGTCTGGGTTGTCAGCACCCTCTCCTACCCGGAGACCTACGCCCCCGTACTCCTCCAGCGGCGCGCCGAGGCCCTCTCGCGCCGGACCGGCAAGGTGTACATATCCAAGCTCGACGCCGGCAAGCCCACGCACGACACAGTCGCCTCCAAGTTCCGCGTCGCCCTGCTGCGCCCCTGGGTCCTCCTCCTCCGCGAGCCCATCGTCCTCCTCACATCGGTGTACATGGCCATCATCTACGGCACGCTGTACCTCTGCTTCGCCGCGTTCCCCATCGTCTTCCAGGCCGGCCGGGGCTGGAGCCCGGGGATCGGCGGGTTGGCGTTCATCGGGATCGCCGTGGGCATGAGCATTGCCACGTTCGGGAGCATCCTCGACAACAAGCGGTATGCCCGCGTGGCGGCGGCCCACGACGGCGCGGCTCCGCCCGAGGCTCGTCTGCCGCCCGGCCTGGTCGGCAGCATCCTGATTCCCGCTGGCATGTTCTGGTTCGCCTGGACCAACGGCCCCGAGATCCACTGGATCGTGCCCATCATCGGGTCTGGCCTTTTTGGCGCCGGTATCGTCCTCGTCTTCCTCTCGCTGATGACCTACCTCATCGACTCATGTAAGTCTCTTACCTCCTCCCACCTTCAGGCCCCGGGAAGGTTTCGGGTCATCATTGCATCTTAGTTGTTTCCTCGCCCCCGCCTGCTAACTACTATGCTGCCAAGATGTCATCTACGCCGCCTCGGTCCTGGCCGCCAACTCAGTCCTCCGCTCCCTCTTCGGTGCGGCCTTCCCCCTTTTCACGCGGTACATGTACGAAGACCTGGGTATCCACTGGGCCAGCTCACTGCCCGCCTTCCTCGCCGTAGCCTGCGTGCCTTTCCCCTTCCTCTTCTACCGCTACGGCGCCCCCATCCGGGCCAAGTGCCGGTACGCCTCCGAGGCGGCGGGTGCGCTGCAGGCCATGCGCAGCAAGCAGCAGCAGCAGCAGCAGCAGCATCACGGGAGTGAGGAGGGAGGAGAGGGAGGAGGCTTCATGGCTGAGATTGAGATGGAGCGTACACGGAGTGGTGCGCATCCGAACTAAAAAAGAAAGATCCATCCTCATGGGGTATTATTGGGGATTCCTTAATTGTGTCTTGTCTTGCTGTGTATCTGCGATTCTCGGTGACATGGGATGGCGCAACAGACGGTTACTTGGGGCCTGCATTTGGCATCAACACATTCAAAGAAAGGGGGCCTGGGAGGCTGGCCATATTGGTTGCTGATGGGACATAAATGGGACCACACCATATTTTATTATCACTTTATACAAGTGGACAAGCATGAATCTTGAGCTTATCGACACTGGACCTAGGTGGGTTAAGATGGCGCAATGGTCGTGGAAGTAAGATTTCCGTGACGGACACCAGAAAGTTACATAGTCGTCGTCTGTTTCTTTTGTATGTTCTTTTGGATGAATGACCATTACCTGTTGTACGTTGTAGCGGCGGCGATTTCAGTACAGTACGTCACAAATAACGAAGACAAATCAAGTTAATAGAGTCAACTGCTACGGTGTTTATCATACATTGGAACAACTCACCAGAACCAGACCGAGGTGCATCAGACTCACTCGTGACTTCCTAGGAATAGGGATAGTGACGAACAGAGGGCGGAAACGATGTTCTCTTGATAACAACAAAAGAAGGTTTCTTAACCGGTTTGTTCTACGACTGGGTCACGCTCGTAACGTGGTAATTATTAATGCATATCTGAACCTTGAACGGGTTACTATCGATGTTATACTCCCCTGAAGACGGGAAACTTCAGCCATCAAGCAAGCCACTCCAGGCTTACCACGACGAGTCAACCAAAGTTTTCGACAGGATCTGTTGCAAATCAAGTAGTACAAGTTAATAGACCCAGCACACAATTGTTTCTCTTGCTAAAATCTCTCCCCAAACTTGCACGAACCACAACCGTCACATCCCCCAGCTTCACATTTACTGTGGATCTACACCTCCATACCTCCTATACTTGGATCAATGCTTCAAAAATCACCACTCATCAATGAGAAAGCCGCGTAATGTAGCTCCCCCCAACCACACAGAAAATGCAGTCTCTTGATGAATGGCTGTGTGAACAAATGGACCGTATCCGCACCGGAGATTACGAAGACCCCCTTGGGGATCAAAACCATCAGGATGCGGATCCCACCTTGGCCGGGCCCGACCTGCCGTCTGGTCGGTCGGGCCGGGCATACCAGGTCGACGACACTGACTTTTCGCATCTTTCGGAACACACTATTTGTGCCGACGAGACAGCAGGCGGGGACCAAGAGTCGGACGGCCCCGACCTATCGTTCGGCCGTTCGGAGACGCCATCCGATGATGATGAAGACTCTGTGGATGGGTTGGATCGTGTACATCCTATTGAGCAGACTCAAACAAACCCAGTGGCGGCGGTGGACCGTAGCCTGGGTGGCCCTGACCAGCCGTCCAGGCCTTCGCCGGCGCGGTACAATCATAACGACATGGATTCTCTGTTTGGTTTGGAGACGATTCAAGGCGACGAAGAGGCGGCCGCGAATCAACCTCTGGATGCTCCCGACCCGTCGCCCTCCCAGGAGCAGCCGCAGCCCCAGGTTGATAACCGTGAGGGTTCGAAACGCCGTTCGGAAGAGACCATTCTTCTGCGCCAGACCCGCCGCCAACGCGTTTCCGCCGCTAGGGAACGACTGGAAGAACTGGAGGACAAGTTGAAAGCGCTGCGGGAACAGCTGGGGAAGCTGCGGGCGATAGGTTACGGAGACCTGAACGCGAATTCTGGAGGTCAGTAAATTTTGATTCCAAAATCTTGGAGAAAGAGTCGAGAAGCCAGCCGCAAAGCGTACTACGTCTGTAGCAGGACAAAGTGAGGAGGAGTGCTGTGGTTGGATGTTGGAAAGTATTTTGGTGACAAAGAGCTAGGGAAGCCGGCACAGGCGAGGAGGTTTCTGAGGAAAGCGTGTTGCGAAGAATGACTCTATTCAAAAAATACGTATTTATCATCATATACTTATTCTTACATCTTTCTACCTAGATACGTATGAAAGTAGGCCCGGGGAAGGCATGCAGTCATTTCTCAATTTTCCACATTATGAAAGTATCCAAGTGCTCAGTAATTCTTGGTGGATGATGTTGACTTGATTGGACATGGAAAAGTAGGGTTTAATTCCTCCTTTCTTTTTGCTACTAATAATTACCTGGTAACAACTTTCTGTACTATCCGGGGTTGTATCTCGGTCTATTCTATAGTCTACATATCCAGAGCGTCCACTACGGCAAAATCTGGCCACATAGTTTTGCAGTGATGACTATCTTTAGGAGAGGGGAAAAAAACCCGGCCGAGACTATATAGCTAGTTTTCTTAAGGGATCCAGGTAGTTACTTCGTTCATCCAACTTGGTGCCTGTGTAAGTTGCATCCTCACTTACACCAGGTACCTGTAGACTTGTATAAGGCAAGTAATGGTGGCTGATGCTGTGCTGTGGCGGTGCAATGAGTGGGACAATGCCTGTGGCTGAGAATCCACCACTTTTCCATATTGGTCGCGTCCAAACTTGCCTTCCCGACGCGCGCATCGCATCACCCACCTCGACGCGTAAAGCGGCTAGCCGGCATTGAGCGACAAGACGACATCAGAACGAACGGGGAGAAGGGCGCCCCCAACCCAACAACCCCCCCACCCCCCCCTCCACAAACCCAATCTGTCGCCCTCACCATCATGGACAAATCCTCGCCACTAAGCTCGCTGTCCACTTCTACATCCTTCTACTCCGCGCACCAAGGTGACACGACCACGGCTAGCAGCCCGCCCGTCCATGGACACCCCTCGCCATACCAGGATGCTCGAGAGCTCCCCCGCGAGCTGAAGAATCACTGCCAGATATTCCTCGAGGAGCAGCTGTGTATGTTCAATCCGCGCTCTCCACCCGAATGATCTCCCAAGTCTCAAAGCCGGCGCGGCACTGACATCGCCATTTGCAGATGACTGCGCCATCAACCTCCTCAACAGCATCCTCGGCGCAGGTGCCTCGAGACGGGCAACGGGCCGCCATACCAAGGCCGTGCCTGTTCCTCCCGCCAGCCATCTCTCTCTCCTCGCCACCCTCACTGTCCACCCACTCCACACGACCCGCATCGACAGGCCCGACCACCTCCATGTATCCTCCCAAGCCCTCAACTACCTACGCAACCTCCTCGCCATCGTCGGCCCCCTCAACGCCGACTTCCGCACTGCCTTCCGCTTCCATCAGGGTGCCTTGCGATGGAACCGTCGGCACCAGTCTGGTCACCACAGCCACGGATACAATAGCGATGTTTCCGATGGGGGCGACTCGGATCCCGACGAGGACCGCCTCTCGGGCATCCTCGCGAACCAGAGCAGCCTGTGGGCCCGAGGCCAGGACTTTTGGTCTGTGGTCGGCTGGGCCATGAACTGCAGCGTCCTGTATCCGCACCGCTGGCGGCACTGGAAGGTGTGGCTCGAGTTCATGCTCGATGTGCTGGAGAAGGACTGGGACGAACGCGAGCGGCTCGACTCGGAAGCGCGGGAGGCTTCGGGCGGAGACGGGGACCCCCCCATCACTTCGCGACAAGAAGCCATGATCGTCACGTATATGGACCAGCAGCAGAGCGGTCGTCGGGGAAGCTACAAGGCCATCGTGAAGGCTCTGCTGGCAGACGGCGGCAGCATGTTGTCTTCCTCGTTCCGGGAGGTCTTCGAGAGGGAACCCCGGGGCCCGAAGAAGGAGTCCAAGAAGCGGAAGCGCGAGACGCTGGACCTGGCCAACGACAAGTTCGGGGACTACTTTGACGACGATAGTGTCTCGTCCGGCGCCTCAGAACCGCCCACTCCTCAGAAACCGCGCGCCGAGAGGATAAAGGACACCTCCTTTGGCCTGTCACATCCAGGGTTGGCCGAGTCGATTTACCTCCGGCTGCGGTTGTTCAAGTTGCTATCGCTGGCCACTTACACCCTGCACAAGCCAGCAGACCTGGCGGCGCTGTATGACGCGTTTGCGGGGGCTATCAAGCTGCTGCCGCTGGAACTGTTCTCGCTCTACGTCACACAGCGGTCAAATCCCTTACTCCTCGAGACGCACGTCACGGTACTCAAGGAACTTTTCCACCTCCTGTTGCCATCGTCCCACAAGAATCCTGGAAAAGTCGACCCCGAAGCCGACGCCGTGGGATCCTTGACCATGACCATGCTCGAAGTGTGCTACGCGCCCCACCCGGCCAACACGGTCGCCGTGGAGGATAATGCCAAGCTATCACTGGTCGTGGAGAGCGCAATGCAGCTGCTCTGGAGGTGCGACTCGCTCGAGTACACCGAGAGCCTCGAGCAGGCGGTGGAGGAGGGCATCGTGGCGCGAGAGACCAAGGCGAAGAAGAAGAGGACAGGAAAGGCTAGAGGCCGGACCGATCCCAGCGATGAGCTGGCACAGGAAGTGCTCAACAGCTCAGCGGAGCGGCTTCGGCTGCTACTCGGGGCACTACAGGGCACGGCTGAGACGGAAGAAGCATAGGCGGAATCGCGTGCCCTTCTCAATCATGACTGATGACGGCGTTGTAAGGCTCTCTGGGGTGTTTTGTCATGTTGCATTTGAAATTAGCCACTGGAGATAAAGTAGGGACATGGATTACTATCTTTAGGCGTCAGTAGCGTTTGCTTCATTTTTAATTCGCTGAATTACATGTTGATACATACAGGTGTGCGACGGTGGCCATCTTTTGCCTAATGATAATGGTACTAATACATGCTCCACCAGGCCTGCTTCATTTCCTCCCCGGTGTCGGCGTCCAGGCTTCGGGCTGCCACTTCTCGCCCGGTCCTCGAGCTTTCGCCTGCGCCCAAGGATCTTTCTCTCCCTGCTTCCGCTTCCGCTGGCTCTCCGTCGGCGGGGAATAGGCCTCGCCCTGTGATGGCGGTTCATCCGCCTTGCCAGTCTGCGTCTGCCTCATACCGGCACCCTCAAGCGCCGGCGCAGGCTGCCCCCTGGCCTCCCCGGGCGCATCCATCATCCTCGGCTTGGCCTCCCAGCGCGCATCCGCCTCGGCGGCAAGTATCTTCATGCGCTCTCGCCGGACAACGTCCTCGCGCTGCTCGCCCACGGATGGCGGATCGTGTCGTGTGTATCGGAGCCACTGGTGCCACTGGGGGCTGACGCGGACGTCGGAGTGATGCGTCGAGCGTGGGTACTTGACTATGCGGCGGAGACGCTCGGTGGCTGCGCCGCCGGCGATGCGGAATTCCCAGTACGTGTTGCCGTTGAGGTCAAAGCCTGTCGATGTACTAGTTGTCAGTACCCAAGGTGGCCCGGCACTTCACTAGGGGAGGATGGATGCCGTACGTACCGACGAGGAATTGCCTCCGCCAGGGAAGGCGGAGGGCTTTCCATCTGTACCACGCTTGCGCGACGGGTCCTATGCGCTTCGATGACATGGGATGTGGTGTGTGTGATGTGGGCGACGGGTCTCCATCCAGCTTGAGAGATGAGATGGACGGAGTCGACTTTTCGTGGATGGTGTTCCAATGAGGTCACTCATACGCGTACCGTACCTTGAAAGATGCCTGCGCCACATGGGACTGCCAATTGCGCCACAAGCCGTTGGATTCTGCACCAGCCACACCAGCCACACCAGCCCACGTCATTGCATTGCGCTGCCCCTGTTCGGTGGGTGACGCCTGGCAGCACCAGCTCGCTGGCCCTGATTGGCCTTTCGCCTTTAGGCTGCTGGACTTGGTTCTTCGCTGCTGCGGGCGCTGACATTTGAGGCATCTACAGGCGTCTACATACATGGCTGCATCTCACAACATCCCAAGACACGCCTCACTAGCTCCAGACCGGCACCCTGCGGATTGCTCGAGACACAGGTGCTTAGGGGCTTGCTATGCGCCTCATACCAGTGCATCGCACCAGTGTCGCCATCTCCCTGCTCCCCTCCTCCGCGCCCACCGCCGACCAGCATTCCTACTTTTCCTCGCTCGCTGCCTGCCCAACGGCCCCCGCCGCTGCCGGTCGCGAAAGCCCTCGCTCTTTTACTCCGGCTCACTCGACTGAGCGCTCGATCACAAGCCTTCCCTCTTGTTGTATGACGACACAGATAGGCGACAATGGCCTCGGTCTCGTCCTTGGACAAGGACCTGCGCAAAGTGCGCCTCGACAAGTTCACCCCCGCCGCCGCCAACCAGGCGCGCACATGGATCGAGGACACCCTAGGCGAGAAGCTGCCTTCGCCTGACCTTCTCGAGGGCCTCAAAGATGGCGTCGCTCTCTGCAAGTAAGTTTACTCGCTCTCTGTCCCCGCGCCTCTTTCCTCAAGAGACAACCACAACCCTCCGGTGCCTAACAAGCGCGTGAAATCAGACTCGTCAACCTCGCCATCCCTCCCCCCGGCGTCAGGTTCAAGCAATCCTCCATGCCCTTCGTCCAGATGGAGAACATCTCCATCTTCCTCCGCGCCTGCCAGGCCCCGCCCCTGAACCTCCAGCAGCACGACACCTTCCTCACCGTCGACCTCTACGAGCAGAAGGACCCCGCCCAGGTCCTGCAGTGCCTCGGCGCCTTCAGCCGCGCCGCCAACGCCCTCAACCCGGGCCGCTTCCCCGCCGTCATCGGACCCAAGACCCGCGCCGGCGCTGGCGTTGTCAGTCCCCAGGCCACGGGGCCGGCCACACCGTCCCGCGACCGGGGTATATCCGTCACCAGCAACACCTCCTCCGCGTACGGAGGCTCACGCCCCGTCCTCCCCCATCGCACCGGCGACTCCGCCCCTGGGCGACACAGTCCCACCAAGAGCCCCGGCTCCCCCGGCACAGTCAGCAGCTGGAGCAGGAAGGAGCACGAGGGCGCCACGTCGCCGGCCTGGAACATCGCGCAGTACGGGTACATGGGCGGCGCCAGCCAGGGGAACCTGGGCATTGCATTCGGCGCACGGAGGCAGATCACCAGCGCCGCGCCCAAGGTGCCGAGTCTGGCGGACAAGGAGCGCATGCGCAAGGAGAAGGAGGCCGAGGAGGAGCGGCAGAGGCTGGCTGCCGCCGCCGAGGAAGAGGAGCGTGCGCGGCTGGAGGAGGAGCGTAGGTGGGAGGAGGAGACGCAGAGACTGCGCGAGGAGGAGCGTCGCAAGGCTGCAGAGGAGAAGAGGAGGTGGGAAGAGGAGGAGCGGCAGTGGAAGCTGACGGAAGAGCGTCGCCGGAAGGATGAGGAGGAGGCCGAGGCGCGTCTGGCGGAGGAGCGACGCCGTGCACGCAGCCGCAGTGATGTGAGGCTCCGAGGGCAGCTGCTCAGCCAGTACCAGGCTGATGAACGACAGAAGGATGAGGGCAACGTGACGGCGCAGTACAGCAGCAGGGTCAAGGAGCTCGAGAGGGAGCTCGAGCTCGCCCGACAACGTGAAGCAGAGTACGAGCGCGAGCGCCAGGGGCGCGATCCCAAGCGCCCCGCGGCGAGCGATGCCGACGCCAAAGCCCGCGCACGGTCAAGGAGCCGCGCAGCCGGGGAGCCAAGCCGCCAGGACTCGTACGTCAGGGGCCAGCCAGAGATCCTGCAAACGACGCGGACGCATCATCGCGATCACGATCAGATCCACGAGGAGACACCCGAGCCGGCCGTGTCCTCTCCTCCACTCCCCGCGCGATCACCACGTCCCCTCCCGGAACCGACAGCCACGCCCAAGGTCAAGAGCCACAACACGGGAGGAAGCCGCCCTCTCCCCGATCCCGCAAAGTACACATCCCCGCCGGCCCCGCAGACTCGCACGGACCGATACCTCGCCGCACACCCAGCCCCCGCCCCGGCGTCACCCCAGCAGACGTACTCGCGCGAGCTCGGCGGGACAGCGGAGCAGGACGCCGAGGACCGCCGTCGCGCGCAGGGGCAGAGCAGGGCCAAGGCCGGTGGGTGGGCGGCCAAGTCGCTTCTCGAGCGGGAGATGGAGATGGAGCGACAGCGTCAGCGGGAGTGGGAGGAGGCGCAGCGGGAGACGGCAGCCGCTGCGGCGGCAGGGCAGGGTGGCGATGGTGCCGTGGATGGCGTGGGAGGGCGGTGGGACGTGAGCCAGTGGAGCGGCTTCACTGGCGGTGATAGCCAGAATAAGGGGCAGCACGGCATTGGTGCCGGGAGGAGGCAGATTGTTGGGCCCCGGCCTCTGCCTGGGTCCAAGTGAGGATGCAATTCTTCCTTAACCAAGAGGGGCATTTGTTAGGCTGTGATGCAGACACAGTGTTTTGTTTTCTCAGCGAGTATTGGTTTCAAGCGTGGCGAATAGCTTATAAAAGGCCGCGACATAGAAGAACCCCCCCCCCCCCCNCCCCCCCCCCCCGAAAACTAGGTTTATACTGTACACGAGCTTCCGTACCGGGTTGCGGGGGGTTGATCGATCGACTCTCCGAAGTCGATCACGGCCGCGGAGGGAAGCGAACCAGAGCTTTACAGGCATCACTATATACGTGCCCAAGAGGGCAAGGATAAAAGATATATTCTCATCTAAACCATGTTTTATCCAACAATTCCACGCCTTGTCGCTTCGCTCTAATAAACGTAGTCGTCCGTAGAAGAACAATCGCCAACTCTTATCTCCCTCGCTTCTCTTATTTTCTCTTTCTCTCCGCCTTCTAGTATACCAGCCGGGCCCGAATGACCGGCTCTAGTGTCTCTCTCTTTTTCTCTCTCTCCCTCTCTCTCTCTCCCTCTCTCTCCCCCCTCCCTCTCTCTCTCCCTCTCTCTCTCTCCCTCTCGTCNCTCCCTCTCTCTCCCCCCTCCCTCTCTCTCTCCCTCTCTCTCCCTCTCTCTCTCTCCCTCTCTCTCTCTCCCTCTCGTCATTGGTATCGTGAAGAATCACGTCAGAGCTAACTATCCCAACTTGATATCGCGTCGCTCAATGGGCCTCGTGTATTGGCCACTTCGAACAGAAAAGGAAAATAAAATACGGGGTAGCGAGGGCCCCGAGGCGTTTAGCAGGCCTATGTGAAGCGGCTTTGCCTAGTAATCGCGATTAGCCCTGTAGGGAAATGGGCGCTCATCAAGATTTGGCTCGTCTTGACCATTGTCGGTGCAAGGCTGGTGGTGACGGGCGTGTTCGAGTGGGGGTCTCCCTGAGCATGTCGGCTTGTCGCCCGCGATCGACTTCGGCAAACTGCTAGACTAGTTGTTCCAGGTCCTCGTACAATCCGTGCTGGTTGAAGACATCAAGTGGATGGTAAGTGACCACCCACCCGCTCAGCCTGGCTAATTTTGCGTCCCAGCGGCGGCGCTTTCGTCTCGGCAACGCTGACACATACACCATCCCCCGAGACTTCCCAAAGCCCATTCACGGCGCTGGTGGACGGGCAAGTCGATATCGCAATAGTGATTCAGAATCTCCTCGCCCTTTTTGATTCCGCCTGGCCTGTTGCCTACAACACGCTTTTCTTTAGCCCAGAGAACCATCCGACCGCCCCAATCCCAGGTGACGTTGGGGTCGCAGTCGTGGTTCGCAAGACACCAGTATGGATGGACGGCAGCCACATCGGGCCTTCCATCCCGCGTACTCTTCCTAGCCGACGCGGTCCCCCGGAACTTGGCGAACAGAGTGTTGAGGACCCAGAGGTCGTAGCGGTCCGCCGTTGCGAATACGTCAATGTCCATCTTCTCGAGGATATGAAGGGGCATCTCGATATTGTACTTGAAGGAGAATGGCAGCGTCCACTGGGGTGGAGGGTCAGCGTTCGGGGAGGGATCAATGTCGTTGATCTGGGTGGGCACGAAATCTCCCCAGATGAACTTGACCTCGCGGACATCCAACGGATGAACCTCCTGGTGGGCCGCGAGGGCAAGCACGCGGGCGAGGAGGAGGACGTAGAGGGTCTCATCGGATTCCATGGCGGTGGGGTCCTTGGCTATCGCGTCCACATCCTTTTCGCAAACCGCAGGATGATAGCGCTGTTGGGCCAGATCGTGGCATTCCTGACTGCAAAAGACTGTGTCGTAGCACTCGTCGCAGTTGACAGGCTCCTGCTCGCTTCCGAGTGATGGAAGGTCCGAGCTGCAGGCATCGCAAACGGAGTCTTTGAGACGATTGTTCGCGGTCAAGAGGGAATATTCCCTTAGGACCGCCTCTCCTGGCTGAATGTCTTCCTTGGCAAAGACGCCCAGCTGTTTGCATGTAGGGATTATATCATATCCGTCCGTCTCTGATGCCCCGTCCAGAAGCACCGGCAGGGTAGCTACTTGGATCTCGCACTTGGGTGCCATTTCTCGGAGGTCGTCGTTGAGGGCTTTCAGGGACTCGCGCGAGAAGCGGTCGGTCTCGTGACTGTTCCAGGGGTAGACTTCCCGGCGCACCAGGCCATGGTCAGGCAGATCCTTGATATCGAAGTCGTCGCGTCCAAGCTTGCGGCTAGCAAAAGTTCGAATGTGGCCCCTGCAATTGAGGAGTTCCTGGTTTGAAGGAGCGACCTGGAGACCCCGCTCACAGAACGTCGCGGCGCTTCTCAGACACCCGCATAGCAAGAGGGAGAGTGATAGAATCTGGAAAGCCCTGACGGATGCCAGCACATTCAACTCCTGCAGAGCCTTTTGCTCCCCGTCTGGTGTAGTGCCAGTCGCGTGCTGCCACCGCTCCGAGAGGCCTCCATACTTGAGAACCCGTGGTACGTGGGCCCCGAGATGAGTCTTCAGGGCATCCGTGGCCTGGTCATGATACTCGAAGCCTTCGTTGGCAACCTCGTCGGTGAGGAGAAGAGCTTTATAGGCATCGCCGGCGGCAAGATCTGGGTAGCCCAAGTCTGAGTAGGCAGCCGCGCGCTCGAGATGAAGAATCAGGTCGTAAGGGCAGCGCAGGAGCTCATCGGAAAGGCGCTGGCGTCGAGCCAGCAGGTCCTCCTTCTCAGAAGCTGCACCCATGCTGCCATGCAGAAGAGGCCAAGGGTGTCAAATCAAGTTGCAGTCGCCGGGCGGGAGCAAGCGAGGGCCAAATAGGGCGATACGTCGGTGGCCTTTGACACCTCTCAGCGTGCCACTTTTGGTGATCTGGGGGCAGGCCAGGACCGGTGGTCCAGACAAGTTATTCCCCACAGGGGTGGTTGGGGTTTGTTTTCGACGGAACTGTCGATGGGGTATCGTGGAGGATATCGTGTGGGATCCTCGCTGGAGCCTTCAGCTCGGGTTGCGCTGCCCCGATGTTGCACAGCTCCGTGCCACGACGAAGGTTTCCCAGGACCGTGAGTGCAGTTGGCGGACAGGCTCCTCTTGCTCGCGGCAACTGCCAAGGATGAAATTCTGGCAGGGTCTTTCGCGAACCAACCTACCGGTCTGCAGGGCGATGGATTGGGATTGGACGGTCGTTTCTTCTTATGTCGGCCAAGATCTTGTTCCTTGGTTGCCGCCCATTAGACCATGGGTGGCTCGGTGCCGGCAGACTCGATTGGGCCTAATGACGGATGGAGGCAGGGTGGAGGAGAGCGGCAGGCTTGCTGGCTGGGCTGGTTTGCGGGAAACCCGAGGCGAGAGACAGGATAAGCGCACAGTAAGGTACTGTAGAAATAAGTAAGTACCTTATCTTAGGGTACCGGTATGTAAACAGGAAATACACGTAATGCCTGTAGTACCTTATTGTAAGCACGTGCAATGCAAGTGCAGTTGGACACACCCTCGAGTGGCAAAGGGCGGAAGGCGGGGAGAAAAAAAAGGAGGGGGGGGGGGGGGGGGGAGGAGGAAGGAGCAGCTCAGGAGGTCAGATGCCGTTTGAGACGAAAGTTTACGAAGAGGGAATAAGCAACCCAGAATCTAGGTTGGCAGGTATTACCTGTGTAGGTAGAAGGGAAGACACCAGAGTTTTTCGAGGAAGAATCTGATCCAACTCGTCGCGCTCTAAAGTCCAAAACTTTAAGGCACTAGAGGTACAGAGGACGGCGTTACAGTAGGGCTGGCGGGGTGATACAGAGGTAGTCTCTGAAATGGTGGGATGGACCCTGGATTCCACTATTCCACTGCATAGGTAATTAGGTACGTAAGTAGTAGGTACAGTATGGGGCACGTTGGTCACCTGCCGAATCACCTCCAGTGTGCTCAGCTCGAATTCCAGGGTCCAGCCAACCATGAGCCGCGGGCAGGATGCGATTCTTTTTTTTCCCATTTGGCCCCTCTGCCCCCTCTGCCCCTCAATCAACAATCATGGGTATTCATCATCCTCGTCAGGTGCCGCACTAACTTAATTACCTATTATCATATAGCGCCCCATCGCATGTCCCACTCGTCCAGACACAGTCTCTCTCAGGCACGAAGCAGGTCGGGGCTCCAATTCATCTCTCGCACTGCAGCCATGTATCCGTAGACCGCACAGGCAAATTTTCGAGGGGTCGCATGAGTTCCCGCATCTGGCTCCGGCCAATGCCATTGGCGGCTGGGCGTATGGCCACGATGGAGGGGATTTTCGGGAAGGGGGGGAGGGGCTTCGAATTTCCATCCATCAGCACAGCGGGGGCGCGGGAAGTCATCGACATTCACATGGTCCTTGCGCAGAGGGGTTGTTAAAGTCGACGCCCTGAGGCCTGAGCTGAGCCAGAGCGCGCAGCTTCTTGCCACGACTGCCCGACACGTGGCGGGATGGTCTTGTACATAAGACCAAACACCCCATCCTGCGTTTGCCACAATGGTCCGGATCGGCAGCGCGATGGAACAGGCCGCCAACCCAACCCGCACAACTCCAGCTCTCCGAGATGCCCAGCCCAACGGGCCGGGAATGCCCTCCCGAGAGTTGTGCACCGGGTGGTCTTGCGAGCATCCGGCTGCCTACGGCACTGTCTAGTCTCACGAGCAAGATTGACGCGCATTGCCTTGTTCGGCTTGACGGACAGCGCCACTCCACTGCAGCCGTCCAAGCGGTACCTACGGAACACAGGGCATGCTCACGCCTCAACAATCCCAAGATTTGACAAAGAGAATCGATAAATGCCGCACCAAGTAAATGCCCAGACAAGAGGCAAGCCGAGTATCAAGTACCCAACTTGGTACTTGTTCCCTACACTGAGGTCACCGCCAGCAGGTGCCGGAGCCACCTCCGCGCCTGGCATAAGTACCTAAGTAAGCCAATGAGGGCTTAACCCACGTGTCGATGGAAATATATCTCTTGAAATTCCAGATGCTGACATGCATAGTCGTGTTAACCGCTGTTTATCCACGACACTACTACTATATAGTGGTTCTTGTTCAAATCCAGAAGATGGCCCACTAACAATTTGAACTGGTGTCGGTACCTGGATTCGCGCGGGGATGCGGCCCCATTACGCTCTGATGACGTCCATCCGCAGTTGGCCCACCACCACACAAGAACATTGGGGACATTCTCATGCGGTCGAGGCCAGGGTTAACTCCGTGGACCTAGTAATTCTGCACTGGCACTGGCGATGCAGAGGACGACATATAGTTGAGCGCGCCCTCGGCTACACTTCTACCCAGGGTGAAGAACCAAAAGATGGGGCCGGACACGACGGCATGAATCACTGTGGCTACTCGTAGGTACTACTACTACTACTAGTCGAGCAGCGGCCATCTCACCTGTTAGTCCTTGGGCGTCATACTGCTAGGATTACTTACTAGTAGTCCCTCCGTTTTTAAACATCTGCAACTCCTACACTTTAGGCTTTAACACACACACACGTCTCGGCCGGCTCCCCCGGATCCGCATGCCGTCGACAGGATCCCCTTGTTGGGAGGGACCTTGGCGCGAAGCCTCATACGGACTAGGTGAACGGAAGCTTGCATCGGTGGCACATGTCTGACTGGCATGTGGTGACGGCATCCCACACTCTCAGCATACCTATCCTCCTCCTGTCGTCGTCCGTCTGCAGGAATGCTCCCCCCATTTCCATGTGATTTCAGAGAGGGGGTTGGCCCACCGCATATGATGAGAACATTATCCTGGCAGTATGTACTCAGAACTAAAACCTCCGATTGGACTCTGTCATTGAGGGCCTCCTTGCACTGAAAGCCCTCTTACGTTGAGAAAAGGGCTGAAAAAGAGGCTGCCTAGTTACTGTATTTTTTGGATCGCTCGTCCTGGGTCCCGTTGAGATCGATAATGACCTACCTAGTTTGAGATTCGTTCTACTTACTGTACTAACATTAGTAGGTGGGCTGCTAACGTCTTGCCGGGTCTCCGATGAGGTGCTAGGCCAGATAGTGGGCTGCCCTACGCTGGAGCTGTGCTCTATCAGTGGTGGAACCGCTTCTGAGGCAAGGTACCTTGGTCCGTAGACAGGCATTGAAACTTTAGTAAGGTACCCCTCTATTGCCGCCATTGCTCCGTCATCCAACTTCTGGTTCTATTTAGCCCGAACCCCCTCCATCTCAGAAAACAAATCGTCCCACACCACGTCAAGCCGCGCACATTGCCCACAACCCGTAACTCATCCCTCAACATATTCAATTTTTTATTTTCCTTATTTTTTTTTTTTTTGCCTTGCCCTGAATACAGATCCGGAATAGGACAGGCACACGCAGAATCGGCAAAAGATACTCCCAAAGCAGCCATCAAATCCATCCAACCAAGACGCCGCCGCCCATATGCGTTCGCAGAGAAGCGCCAGCATGCCCAAGACCCAGCCCAACCTCTTCGCCTTCCCGGGCGTCGACGCCCTGGCCCCGGCCCTGCGATCGTACATCATCCAAAGCCAGAACGCCGGCGTCAGCCGCCACGGCGTCTTCAAGGTCGCCGTGTCCGGCGGGTCCCTGCCCAAGACGCTCGCCGCCGCGCTGCTCGCCCCGCCCACGGGGCCCGACGACGTCGTCGACTTCAGCAAGTGGCAGATCTTTTTCGCCGACGAGCGCGCCGTCCCGCTCGACCACGCCGACTCCAACTATGCCCTCCTCAAGGCTGAGCTGCTCGACAAGATCCCCGACGCGGACGGACGCCCTACAGTCCACCCCATCGACACCGCCCACCTCGACGACATCCAGGAGCTCGCCGATCAGTACGAGAAGACCCTCGTCAGCAGCTTCGCCTCGCGCGACTCTGTCCGCCTGCCCCTCTTCGACCTGCTCCTCCTCGGCTGCGGGCCCGACGGCCACACCTGCTCCCTCTTCCCCGGCCACCCGCTCCTACGCGAGTCTGACGCCTGGGTCGCCCCCATCGAGGACTCCCCCAAGGACCCGCCCCGCCGTATCACCCTCACCCTGCCGGTCGTCACTCACGCCGTCCGCATCGCCTTCGTCGCCACCGGTGGCGGAAAGAAGGATATCATGAAGCAGATCTTCGACTCGAACAACGGCCTGCCGTGCGCCCTCGTCAATGAGGCCGCGGGTGACCGTGTCAGCTGGTTCGTCGATGAGCCGGCTGTCGAGGGCGTCAACTTCCCCCGGAGGGCGTACCTATGACGGGGGTTTTCCGCTCTTAGTTTGGTGAGGCGAGGTTCTGATAGATGAAGAGGAGGCTCCCGTCCCCTCTGGTGGTCCATTGGTGATTTGCATTGGCGCAAACGTGCCTACTGAGATTGATGATTAACCTCTTCTTCTTTTTTTTTTATTAACCGTTTTTACTTCAATTCAAAGCATTCAATATCTCAACTCGGTTGCGCCGCATTGTAAGCGTCATCGTTGTCATTATCATGTGATTGAGGCACTCATGCTACGACTACTGCTTTTCCAGGTGCCCCACGAAAGACTCGATCTAGGCACCCAGACTAGACGTAGTAGCAAGTGAACAAAAGAGGATCTCTTATACAGTACGCCAAATAGCACCAGCCCTGGGGGTATCATTACCGTCATCATCCTCTCTGTTCGTCCTCTCAATCCACCGGTCCTCCCGCGCAAGCGCCTCCTCCTCAATCTCCTCCATGAGGTGTAGCTCCGTCAGCATATCATGCACAAGCGCACGGGAACCCTCCAGCATCCTGCTCAGGCTTGACTTCCCGGTGGCCCCGTCGTCATCCGGCGGCTCGCCCATCTCACGGAGCTGTCTCCGCCAGCCGTCGAGCCGCCTGAGCATGCCGCTGCAGTCATCCTTCCACGACGCGTCCAGTTCCCCCACAAACAGCGCCTGGCCGCCGCCTTCCTGCGAGAGGCATCTGCCGTCCCTGCGGGCTTGCTCGAGCTCGAAGAGCTGGTCCATCCACCGTTCGAAACGCCTGACCACACGGGCGTACCTGCCTCCAGGGTCGCTCAGCGCCCAGAGGCCATTGACCACGGCATCCAACGCCTGTATCTTCTCCTCCAGCCCGCCGCCGCTGGCCCAGCTTCGCAGCGCCAGCACATTCTCCCTCTCCAGCCCGTCCCTCTCCATGCCCGCAACCTCGGCAGCGGCGTCACCCAGCCGAGCGAAGCGATCCCCCAGTTTCTCCCGCGCGCTGGCACGCCATTGCGAGTCCACGGCGGCGGCATCCCGGTGCACGAGGTGCAGCTGCAGCAGCTCGGCCTGCAGCCTGCTCGTCTCGGCCGAGGCGGCGACGTTGGCGGGGAGCTTGGAGGGCGACGGCGGGGCGAGGTATGTCGATGTCAGGGGTTTCGGATCGCGTGACTTGGCGGGGGAGTAGTGCTGCTGTAGGGTGGAGAACGCCGGTCGGAGTCTGGAGTGCTGCTGTTGCTGCTGTGGTTGGGAACGCACTTGCGTCTGGGTCGTGGTGGTGGAGGTGGCTGACGGTTGTCGGATGGCTCGCTCGGCGGAGGCATGTCGTCTGTGTGTGGTGCGTGTCATTCCGGTGGTCGTCGAGTTTGTGGCGCTAGCTCCCTGTGAGGGCGGACGTAGGACGGTGGAGGGGTTGAGCGTCGTCGCGGTGGTGGTGCTCTTAGCACGCGTGTGCGTCGCTATGCGCCTCGTCGAGGCGGGCTGACCGGCCCCTGATGATGTCGGTCGTGCGGTCGTAGGTGCGGCTCTCGTCGTGGTGGTCGAGGGCGGGTAGCGACTGGCAGGGGCATCTCTCCTTGCCGGATCGACGGCGTGCCTTGTCGAGGTTGTGCGGCTGAGGTTGCTCGATGGGTTTCGCGATGTCTTCAGGCCGGTGCTGGCGCTGGTGGCGGTGCCGGTGCGGCTGGCGGTTGTCGACGCAGCCCTCGCGACAGGCTTGTTGACGGGGAGACGACTCGGCGACTCATGGCGGTCCGTGGCACCCTTGGAGCTGGACGTCGACGTTGTTGCTGAGGAGGTGGTAGTTCCGGGTTTGCGAAGAGATCGAGAGCGTGCGAGGGAGGAGGACATGGTGAGGTGAAGGGTTGCGATGGTGGTGGACCGAGTCCAGGAGGTGAGATGCAGGTGTGACGGGAGATGATGATGGCGGAATGCGGGTCTGGTGCCTGGCGGATCCCGTTCAGCAGGTGCCGGGGTTCGAGGGTCTCCACTGACCCACTGACCTGACAACGAGACCCTACACAGAGGCGACAGAATTTCGCTGCCCTCTATAACGCCCTTCTACACCGGCCAATGGGGAAGTATTTTTGTTCCATTCACCTCCAGCTGCCTGTCAGTGCCCCAGGCTTCTGGTTCTTAGTATAGGACAGACACTTGTACTCATCTCGTGGAATAGACCCAACCACAGTTGAGTGGTATCCTGACCAATCTACCTACTAATAGTACTCACTCACTGCAGCATGTCGGCAGGCTTTCCCCGCGTTGTAGTCTTGTAAGAAGTCGTAGTTAACTTACTACACTTGAAGCCGCCCAGATAGAGGGTGGTATAAGTGGGTAACCGGATGCCAGTTCAACAACCAAGTGACCAGCTGACTCTGCCTGAATCCCAAAAATTGTCGGTAGCTGTGGGAAGAATGGAATTATCGATACTAACTGGTGGAACGGTAGGCGGGATAATCCCGCGCCAATCGAAGAGTGTTCCCTGGGGTAATTGTGATACGTTCGGAGGGAGCTACTCCGCGAATCTCGGCAACGGGGTTAATTAGCCAAGACACCGAATGGACATTTCTAGTTGGAGGCGGGACTATTCTACGTATATAAGTAGGGAATGGCATATATAGTCGAGTGCGGGCAGCAGCGGGGAAGAAGTCGTCTCTCCTCGGATGCACAACGAGGATCTCTCCCCCAAGTGCTCCGTTGTCAAAACCCCCCATTGCTAGTAATTACCGCTCCGGCGATCAGCAAGTATCAAAGCTGCATATCTCTACCAGTTAAACCATGCGGCTTTCCATCCTAACGGCCGCCGTCGTGGCGTGCTACGCCTCCACCGCCTCCGCCGCCCTATCATGGTCCCTAGAGAAGGCCGCCAACCCATCCTCAGACGAAGCCGACGCCTACCAACGCATCGAATCCGCCATGAGCCTCGCCGTAGCACGCTACGAGCGCCTCTCGGACGCCAGCAAGACCATCCGCGTCTACTACGCCCCCGGCGTACCGACCGCCGAGGCCAACTACAACGGGGACCTGCGCTTCGGCTCGAACCGGGCGTACATGACGGAGCGGACGGCCATGCACGAGATATCGCACACGCTGGGCATCGGGCAGACGGCTGCCTTTGACCAGAGGTGCGCGGCCAACGACTGGCCGTCGGCGACGCCGCTGCTGCAGTCCTGGGATGGGCCGGGTGCGAGGATCAACTGCGGCGGTGGGCATATATGGCCGTATGGGCTTAACTATGACAATGAGTGGAGTGAGACGAATGCGGACAGGCATGTTCTTCTGATTGCGGCCATGCTGGCGGATGGTCTGTAAGGAAGGAGCACACCCGCGGGCCCGGAACCGAGAGACATTGTGTGTGGAGAGGGGGGGTTGGTTTCCTGTTTGCGTAACCACCGGTCCACCGGTCCACCGGGACTCGGCCGCGGGACCCACACCCGGCTCCGGGACGGCACTACATGTACAGTCCGTACTAGCACCGAGCACTACCGCGCGCGGCAGGGCTGCACCCGCACGTTTGGGTCGGCCGTCTACGTTTTTTTAAATTATTATCAGAATCGATGATACAATCTGAAAATTTGGTGGCAATTCGTCTCGTGTTTTTTATTTCTTTCGGGCCCCGAGGGTCTGCAGGAATAACTACACCGGCATGTATGTAATCATGTTTAGCCTCCTGGTGGCTCGCCCGGGGAAGGCACTCTGTCGGGTCCAGGCCTGGACGACAGTTGCCTACTCCTATTGAGTAGTCTCGAATCCCATAAATATGGCCCATTCCCCGGGAATAGTACATAGTATCCTGCCTCATGAAGCGAGAAATCAATTGATTGCGTTAATATTCCATGTGACGGCTCAGCAAGGTCGCTCCCATTCCCCTTGCCTCGTATACGTTTGGCCCGATGCCCCTGTTCCGCAGAATGATGGTCATATCTCCCACCCTATCTTCCGATCCGTTCCCTCCTCCTCGTGTTCATCGATGTGTATCTTGGTAATCTTGAGCCACGACAGCTCCTCCCTGTACTCTTTAACATGCCTCCCGAAATGATGCCGATAAATCCAGCCATCCCCAGGCCCATACTCGATAAACCCCGTATTATCGCCGCTGTTGAAGGAGACAACCTCCGGGCCGATATTCTCCTCGACGTCCCCGGGGCCGACCCAGCATCTCCGGCTGGACCACTGACCTCTCGAATTTCGTATGTTGACGGTAAAGTAGCTCCGCCAGAAGGCGAAGTTGCATGAGAAGAAGTCCACTTCCGTGGTCGCGGAGGTGGTGGGGACGAGACTTGGCACTGCGAAGACTAGGATTGCGAGGGCGAGTCGCGGGAGAGACACCATCGTCGACTGTAATTTGGGGGGGGGTTGGCGCGCTTTGAGCGCAGGCCGTAGTTTGGGCCTTTGGGGTAAGGGGCGAAAGGCTCGTAGATTGTTCAAGGTAGGTGGGTGTAGAGGCAATTGTCTCCTACAGGGGCAGAGGAAGCTGACAATTGTCCTTTATACCAGAATACATCGCCTCCTTAGCTAATTGAAAAATTAAGCATGTTGCGTTCATGTTCTTATATGCTCGGTGTCGCGGCGGCTCGCTTCTTCGCGCTCTCCAATCCTGCCAAGCCCTTTTTCTCCCATAAGCACTAGCTAATAACCCAGATGCATGCTTGGGAGAATTAGCGGGTGGTTCGCGGAAAGGGACGAATCCCAGACCTCTAACGCTAAAGCTGGTGGCGCCGCTTTGATGGCAGGCCCCTAATTGCCAAAGGAGAGATGCCCGAGCCGGAGTAGGTTGGGTTGCCCAGGCACGGTGGGACCGGCCAAGGGCTTGGGGGCACGGGCTCATATGAATACTCTGAGAGATACCAGGAGGGTAAGATCTTTCGTTCCTACCAACATAATACATATATATGTATGTATGTACATGCCTGGTATATATAAGCACTCGCAAAGATGTGTGTTCAAATGGTCATGTATCAGTTCTATTAGCGAAACCACTCTGTGCATCCGCCATCGCCATGTCCACTATCGCAGCAACAATATGCCCGACATAGGTACCTAGCTAAATATCGTACAACATGCAACCCCAAGTATCCCCCCGCATGCTCTCCACAGGGCCATCATTCTTCCCAAATGCGGCGGAACCATATGCGCCGATATCGTCAAGATTCAGGACATCCTATACGGTGCCATTGTATCGCGTGACGGCCGTTTATCCAACCATGGTAATGAGTACATCCTGTTTTACCGACATCGCTCAATAACCATTCTATGCAAGACAAATGAAACGTCGGTGAGGTGGTGTATTGAAAAGAAAAGGAAAAAAGGCTGATGGGTTGAAGAAGAAGATGAGAAAAGAAAACAAAAAGTGATCAAAAGTTGATCTGGAGACCCAACGCGGAGCCCGGCCGCGTCGGTGATGACAAGCTAAGCGTGCCACTGCTGGAAAGTTCGTCCACCAGCGCACGGAGGTCCCGCTGCTTGGTTTCAAACAGTCTCAGACACGACTCGCACATCCGTACGTAGCAGAAGCTGCATGAGAACCGGTCATCGGAGTCCTGCTTCCGACATGTCTGGCAGGCCAGAGGATAGCGCCTGTTCGGCCGGCGGAGCATATTCTTATGCCTCTGATAACACTCGAAGTGAGACGTCTTCAGCGGTACCGCCTTGAAGACGGCCCCCGGGGTAGGAAGTTCTTCGCATTGCTTCGGGAATCGGGCCGCCCTCGGATCCGGGTTCGGGTTCTCCTTCATTTCGGGATATAGGGTGCCGTCCCTGCCTTTGTACATGAATTCACCAGACGGTGAGCGGACCAGGCGAGGATCTGATTCCGGTGGGGGGAAACGAGGGCCTACACCTGGTCGCACCGAGCCTCGCGAGCTGGGCCGCGCCGATGTGTTTCTCGACGATGGCGGGTAGGCTCCTGGCGGACCAGGTTGTCGCCCACGAGGAGCCATGTCGAAGGCAGGTGAGTTCCTGCCGCTGGAGGGGAAAGCCGACGCCGGAGGGAGGGGCTCGGTGCTGGTCGGCGGTGGCACATTGGTCTTGAGATCAGGCAGACTCTTCACCGGCTGCAGAGTGGGCGCAGGTGTAGGCACCGGCGCCGCCTTCCGGGCGCGCGGTCGCAACTCATCAGGGCAAGAACCGCTTGGCATTTGTTCCGATACGGTCGTGGGGGCATCTGAAGCAGTCTTGTTTGCCGGCTCGGGGGAAGAAGCTGGCGATACGGGTGAGACGAACGTATTGAGATCATCTGCCTTCCTGTCCTCCTTCTGGTACTCTGGCGTCGGGGGTCGTTTGACGGACGGTGCTGTCTGGTCCGATTTTGCTGATTTGGTGCTATCCTTGGAGGCATGGGGCGAATGGAACTTGTTCCTCAGACGGTCGAGTTTGGAGGTCACCTGACCCATGGTACGGTGCTCCTTGGCTCGCTGATCCGGCGCCTTGCCACGGGCAGGCGAGTCGACAGTATTGGTGGTGGATTTCTCGGCTAGAGCCGGCGGCGGAGGTGACTTGGGGGGTGGCTGAGGTTTCTGGGCGGCGGTGATGGTGGATATCGTCGAGGTGGAAGCGGTAGAGCCGTGGCTGTGATTCAGGCGAAGATCAGGAAGTTCACGACTTCCCTTTAGTGACCGACGCTGCCAGATTTGCTGGCGCGGCGGTGACGGCGCACCCAGCTTTGGTTCCCCATTCAGCGGCTGCGCAGGGGAGCTCGGTCGTTGAACCGTGCCGTCGTCCTTTGAAGGTGGTGGCGGCTGGGGCTGTGACGAGATGGTCGAATGGCCCATCGGCATGGGCTGCCGCGTCAAATTCCTTCCTTGTGGCACGCCGGCAGAATTGCCCTCGTGCCTGGTTGAGCTCGGGGCCGGCTGGGTCGGGGCGGTGTGCACTTGAGTCTTATTGGGCGGGTAGTCGGGTGCGCTGTACGCCGTGCCGTCAGACGAGCGGACAACGGAGGCGGTGGAGCTGCGGGAATAGGCCGATAGCAAGCTGGAGAGTGAATCTGACGGCGATTTTGGTGGCGGATCGAGGGATAGTTCTAGATTCAGAGGAGAAAGCAGTTGTGGCAGCTGAGGCGCTTTTGATGTCGACTCCGTCCTCGAAGCGGATTGAGAAGGCACGATGGGCGGGACCTGTTCCTTCCCCTGTTCCTTCTGCGGCACTTGGGGCAACTGCTGTTCCTGCTTCTGCTGCTGCTGTGAGGCGGGCTGTGGCTGTGGCTGCGACTGCGACTGTGACTGCAAAGGTGACTGTGACTGTGAGAGCGATGGTGATTGCGAGTGCTGCTGCTGCGGCGGCGGCGGCTTGCCCCCAACCGGTTTCCTCGCAACTGGCTTCCTCGATATGGTCATCTTGGGCGGCCCATTCGCACCGGCGCTCGTCGGCGTTGGCGTCGAAGTCGAAGTCGTCGTCGTCGTTGTCGTCGTTGACACTGGCGTAGCCGGAGCCGGAGACGGCACCTGGCTCCTCTTACCGGGCAACGGGGGCAGAGGCGTGTACTGGATAGGAACCGTGGGGTCGTCGTTGTGCCGCGGCGGCGGAGGCGGAGGGAGGTCCTGCTGGTCCGGCCAAAGTGCTGGAGACGACGCCGACACTGGGGCAGTCGATGTTGAGGACGACGACAAGGTCGCCGGCACAGATGGCAGCTCGGGGCTTGACGTATCGAGGCCGGGGATGGCTGGGAGGGCTTTTGAGAAGCGCGACCGGCCGGTCGGCTTAGGGATCTGGAGGGAGGATGGCGGCAGCATGGCGGGTGGTGTGCGGCGGGCTGCTGCGTCGGTTGTGTCACGGTGTCAGGGCGGCGTGGAAGGACGACGAAACATGTGTGTGTCCTGTCCCTGTATGACGGACTATGCGAGCGGAGGACTTGCGATTCGGGACACTTGAGGCGAGGAACCGCCCCAGGGCCGAGCGGGTGTCGCTCGTTTGGGAATTGGGACAGCACGAGTAGGACAAATCAGACACAAGGCAAAACGAAGGGCCCTGGATGCGAAACTCGTGTCCGGCACCAGTCACGCGCCCCAGGAGAGTCGGAGGTATAATAACGAAGGACGGGATATAGAGGAAGAGAGGATGGCAACAAGTCCAGCAGTGGCTCGTGGGAATTTGCAGGCTGCTTGGAGGGCTGGTATTAGGCAGAGAGAGACAGAGAGAGAGAGAGAGAGGGTCAGTCAGTCCTTGAGGGATTCTTGGCATCCATCCCTGTTCCTCTGCAGCGTCGCTTCCGTCACCATGCTCTGCTCGCTCCCCTCCACCCCACTCCCCAGAACGTTGTCGTGGGCGCCCTACTGATAGGGTGGGCGCCCCCCTCGGCTGAAACAACCAGTGGTTCAAGATGGGAAGGCCAAGCCACCGGCCTGGTTTTGGGTGTATCCTGTCATTTGCGGCCAGAGTGATTTATAAAGATTGCGCCCCCGAGCTGAACTGTGGAATTGATTACCGGTATTCCCAAGATGAGAGGACCCCAGCGTTGCATACATTAGTTGTGACGGATGTTCTCGACGCATTGTTCGCAAGCCTCGACAACGACCGCGACCACCGGGACCGCGACGTCTGTGGCGATTTTCAACCGATGGGCCTCATCATCATCCACCATGGCTGTGGACTCCCGTGGCGTCGCAACTACTACTACTGTCGTGCCTCGGGGCCGCAGATATGGTCCAGACTCCAGACTCGACGACGACGCGCCCGAATTGGCCCAGCCGCGTGGACCATGTTCAGAGTTGTTGGTGTTGCCCCCGCCAATGTCGCGCTCAACGACGACCCAGTCGCGGCATGGAATGCGCTTGAGGGTTTCGCCAAATGCAGTCCGCACGGCACGACGGCGGGGTTTCGGGGCTGGGCGGCAGGTATAGATTGGTATTGCCCTGCGAGTCCGGCCAGATTGCGGTATTCAATGCCAGTTAGGTAGGTAGCCGGGAAGGATTCCTGGATTCCTTGTGTCTCATGTCTCGGTCGCCATTCCTTCTTTACCGTTGTACTCGAAGTTTGAATTTGACAATTTGGGAGACAAGAGAAGAGAGTCGCAGGGACTGTGCAGCAGAAATTGACGTTAATTGCTGCATTGCTGCATTCGCTCGCCTAGGTACCTTGATAGGTGAGGTACTCCCAGGAGGCACAAGTTGACGGTGCACGGCCACCGACCGCTGCTGTCGAAGTATTATGATGCAATCGGGTGGTCCCAAAACAAATCTCATTTCGCTAATCGGATCCCCGGGCCTGCCGAGGAATCACGACTGTACGCGTAGAAATTTATTTTGGCGCTTTTGCGGATCGTCCGTCGTCGTGGCTTGGCAGTGGCTGGCTTGGCCAAAGCTGTAGGTATCGTAAAAATGCCGAGGGAGGCGGGAGGTGGGAGGCGGGAGGCGGGAGGCGGGAGGCCTCAGCCACCACTGATTTTCCGCGAAGCGCACGGGCACCACCGCCACACTCGAGAACGCGTGTGCGTTCAATCGTTCCGACGCCTGTTGTGTGCGTGGTACCTGCATGTGGGCGATCGAGGGCTAGCGCCACGGGCAACCAACAGTAAGTGGTACGTACGTACGCACGAATTTATGCGTAAGGTAACTACTAACGGAGTACAGTACCGCGATACGCACAGGAACATCCGAAAAGGGACTGTACTGCTGCTACGGCCCGTTGGCGGACGAAAATAACGACCAAGCTGCTACTCAAATAGGTAAACAATGATACAATAGCGAACCGATTTGCTGTATCCATTGCGTACCTGCATGTTGTGTGTAGGTAAGTACGTACGGATAGGTATATATTAGTGAAATTGTCCAACAACAAAACCATGTACAACAATCATACCACATTCATCATAAAAAAAAAGAAAAAAAAAAAGGACATTCCAAATACCAGCACAAGACCACAAGTAGGTGCAAGTATGTAATACATTGACAGCCCCTCACTACTTCTTCCGCAGCGGCTCCATGCCGAATATGTCGTTCATTTTGAGCGGGTCGCTCCCATCCATCTCGGTGCTCACCTCACCAAAGAGAAACGCATTCTTCTCCCGGCTCGCACTATTCGACACCCGCTTCTTGTGTGTCTTGCTGTCGGGTGGTGATCTCGGCGTCACACGGGAATGGCTGGGCGACGAGGAGGCGTCGTCGGGCTCGAGCATCCAGGCAAAGGAGGACTGGGCGAGGGTGGACCGCGTGGGGACGGCGGGTGGTCTTGTCGGCTTCAACGCTGCTGACGGTGGCACATCATCTGTCTTCTCTTGTTCTGACGTATCCATTACCTGTGGTTTGGGTGGTGAGATGGGTTGCTCTGCCTTAATGGCGGGGACGCCATCGTTCAGACTCAGCGATGATCTTCTCGCTTCATCGACATCGGTTTCGACTTGCGCTCCTTTCCCCGTGTCACCGGCAGAGGTGCCTTGGTCTGCCTGAGCCACATGGTCATCCTCGGGCACCGGGCGGTCCACGACAGGAACCTCCATCGTCGGATCCTCCATGTAAATCTTGACAAACTGAATCTTAGCAGCCGCAATCTCAATAAGTTCGAGGCTCTTAGCCTTGTCGTCAAGATTCGACGCCGAAATGGCCTTCAAGCTCGTCACCGTGTCGTCAAGCATGCTGGCAAGCTGCTGGTTCCGCCGCTCCATGGCCGCCAACGCCACCACCGCGCCCTCCTGGCTGAGAATCTCCTTTGGTGGCCGCGACGAGTGTCTAGACTCGTTAAACCCTTGCATGTTTCGCCGTATCTCTCCCACGGCGTCTCTGACGGCCTGGTTGATGCCCAGCTTCTCACCTCTTTCCAGCACACCCTTCGCCCCCTTGGCCGCACCCTGGAAGAGGGCTTCGACACCAGCCTGCTGGTTTATAAAGGCAGGCGGCGAGTGAAGTGGTGACCGTACAACGAGCCCTCGTTGACGGAGAGTATTGAGGCCCGGGAAGCTCGGTGTCGTAGGTCGAGACCCGTGTGGTGACTTTATCGCCACCGGCGTCTTTCCGGTGTATTTCAGGATAAGTTTGGAACCCCCCTGTACGTTGAGGTGGTCCCGGAGGTATAATGCGTCGTCGACAAATGTATGAGGCCCGTGGGCTTGATCGGGAGGTGGATATTTGAGCAGTAGTTGCAGGCAAACTGAGTAGTCGGCCCTGAGTACTGCAAGTCTGTTAGCATATGTCAACTTCGCCAGGAAAGCCTCCCCCACTCACATTGCCAGCGAATGCGTATGAGCATAGCGACACAAATCAGATCTATCAGCTCCAGTGTCGGATCAATGGCAAAAATAGTGTCCCACAGCACTAACGACTGGTCAAACGGGAATTCTCTGCTAAATAAGAGTCGCACCCAGCGTCTCCAGAACTGTCAGAAACCGCGTAGGAGAGAAGAGTGCGTGGGAAGGGTGCTCACATTAGAAATATTTGTGGGAGTATCTCAATGCTTATCAGGTGGGAGGCCAGCTCCGGGTCAACTTTCTGGAGGCAGACTTCGTGTATAAATTTGCTGCGCTCGACAATGGCTGATGTCTGCTCCTGGTGGTGTGTTGCCATGGTGCTAGAGTGAGGCTTGGAATTCCCCTCGCTGACTGCGTAGAACGACTGGGCATTGTCCATCAATCTCGAGAACAGTAGGTAGGCATCATTCTCGACGAACGAAGAATCAACAAGGTCCACCAGGGTTTCGTCGAGGTCGTGGGAGCCATCAATCGCAGCTCGGTCTATGGCGTCCGCCTCGAGCACGTGGACAATGGGCGCCAGCAACTCGTGCATGCCTTGTCTATATCCCCCTCTATCTGGGTTACTTTTGCAGTAGATGAATAGGATGTCTAAGATCATGGTCTGGATGCGTCCATGGTGGTAGTTGGCCTCGTCTGGCAGTCTCTGGACGTCTTGTCTGATTTCCTCGCGGATTATCTCGTCCTGACGGGCGGCATCCCACGGTGACTGGGACGGATTAGCCGGTGACGCAAATGAGGGCAGGCTTTGGGGGGACTGACATTGGGATCGTCCGCCAAAGGGTCGACAGTCAACTCGGTGAGAGCTTCAGGGTTTTTGATGTATCTGAGCAGTGTGTCCTGCCGGCTGGCATAGTCATCCCTACCACTGTGGAGGGCCGTGATCCAGCCTGCCTCATTGTCGTTGGACAGTAACAGCGTCTGATGGAAACGACGAGAATGTCAGTCCACGTTAACCGTCAAAGTAAGAGAGGGGGGAAAGAGGACTCACTTTCCAGCATATGGATCGCAGGCCGGATACGCAGGGACTAGAAGGCCCATTGTTTTTCACCGCACGCTGGAGATCGGCGAGGCTCTCGCTATGGGTCTGCGTCGCTCGCCATCTCATCCTGCAACACGCGTTAGGGTAGCTGCATCTCTAGCCTCTAGCCGCGGGGGAGGAAGTCGGGGGGACTCACCGTATCTCCTCCAGAGGCCTCATCGTCGTAGAGCTGCCTCAGTGAGGGGCGTGCGTTCTAAGACGGAGGGGAATCCTACTACCTTCAGGTACTGACCGTACCAGTCACGCAATACAGAGTCGTCGGGCCATCAGGTAGGTAGGGGTGTTCATGTGAAGGAGGGCGCAACGGGACGCACAAGATTTGGGTGGAAGACAAGAAGGACGTCAGTGGACGGTGGTGGGGTGTTTGGTGGTTGGGAGCGTTGGAGGCGCTGGAATCGATAATTTTACTGGTCAGATTGGCTTGGTCGTCCACTGCTAGTCGCCCACTACTAGTATCGCAGGTACTCGTAGTAAGCACAGGAGGTTGCGAATGGCGGGGCCTGCCCACTGCAACAGTGAGGTGGAGTACAGGTAACCGCTAGTCCCGCCCGGAGTCCGGAGCGGAGGCAGATGCCGTTCTCAGGTACGAGTAAGTGGCCGGCTTACACCACTGCTCCTTGACTCGCTCTTACTTGCTGTATCACCTGCTTGATTTTCTAATGTAACTGTTCCAATACAGGGTAGCTCCGGAAATCAGTAGGTAGGTAATACTACTTACATAGTAGTACACGGCATGGATCAAACGCCCAACTGTTTACTCGCACCAGGAATCTACAGGGTAGGATAGTTGAGAATCGGTGGCCATGTGGGGTCAATGTCGGAGACCCCCGCAGCCGCCGCGAACTGCCCTGGTTACGACGCTACCTTACGCATGGACTCCGCGAGGAACTTCACGCCTTTCCACGACCTCTCACTCACCACAGCACGCACATAGGGGCACCGCGTCTCTGCGCCGTGTCTCCACACGACATTCCACCTCGACACCCGACCAGAAGGATGCCTTTTTCCATATCTCACCATGTCGGCCGACCTGTTTGCTGAGTTCAACAGCCCTCCGCTGCCACAACAGCAGCAAGTGTCCTCAGCAGCCGGTTCACAATCACAAAAGCCAGACGCAGCATCTCAAGACCCATTCGGACTTATAGAGAGCAACAACACGCCGGCATCTCCGGCCCAGCAATCACCACAACCATGGGGCGGGTTCCAGGGCCAGCAGACAAGCATCGTCGCACCCTGGGGCCAGCAGCCTGCAAACAATGCTCCTCCGCAGGCGGCGGGCGACGATGACGACTTTGGCGACTTTGAAGTTGCGGAACCCACAAGCACACAGCCTGCCGCCGCGCCAGAACCGGACCCATGGGAAGCGCTGGCTAATCGTCCTGTCGCCTCCCCTCCACCCGAAGACCCGGGGAGGACGAGACTCGTGCGCGCGTCAACACTCGACATTGTCACCAACAGCCTCTTCGACATGAGCAGCCTGGAAAATACCGGGTCAATTCTCTCGGGCGTACCTGAGTCACCTCTGCCGCCCCAGGAGACCCAGAGGCCGAAGCTGAGGCAGCCCGCCGATCCCAGCGTGCTCTTTGACGCCCAGGAATTCGAGCTCGAGGGCGGCGAGGGGGAGAACGATGACTTTGACGACGATGATGACTTTGGTGACTTTGAGACGGTAGCTCCCCCTCCATCAAAGCCAGCACATGCCGCGGCGCCAGCGCCGGCTCCAGCTCCAGCTCGACAGCAGGCGGCGCCCCCACCGTCCATGGATCTCTTGTCGTTGGATGACCCCGAGCCAGCACCTTCCAGGCCGAAACACGCCCGCAAGACCTCTGGACCCCTGAGTTTCGGCGCAACTACAATAGTGAAGCCTCAGGGAACTTCAAAGGTCTCCAAGGCACCAGCAGTGTCGCACAAGAGCAAACCTTCGAAAGCAACAGCAACAGCCGCCGCAGACGACGACGAATGGGCAGCATGGGATAGCTTTGAGTCTGCTGCTGCCCCCGGTAAGAAAGAGGCGGCCAAACCCGCACCGCCCCAAGACCCAGACAGCTGGGATTGGGCAGCAGTCGGTACGCCAAAGCCCTCCCAGACACCGTCCCAGCGGGACGACCAGCCTCCGCCCATAAACGTGCCACCACCCTCGGTTCTATTATCGGCATTCCCCGCACTGTTCAACACAGGAAATTCTCTCTTCAAACCCGTCGCGGGGCAGAGTGCGCCAATCAAGCAGCGTATCCTCTCCGACCCCAGAGCGGTAGACTTCCTCCACGGCTACATCCTAATCGCCACCACCGCGGCGCGGATTATCGCGGGCCGCAAGCATAGGTGGCACCGCGACAAGATCCTGGCCAAGAGCATGTCCATCTCTGCTGCGGGGAGTAAAGGCATGAAGCTCGCCGGCGTGGACAGGACGCAGTCTGTCCGCGAGGATCGGGAGGCCGCGGATGTGGCCGCTGCCTGGCGCGAGCACGTCGGGCGTCTACGATCTGCCGTTGCGGCTGCCAACTCGTCAGGCAAGGCATCGCTCAAGGTGCCGGAGATTAGTGACAACATGCCCGTCAGCACCGCCAAGTTTGTCCCTACGGCACCAAAGCCGTGCATCATCTGCGGGCTCAAGAGGGAGGAGAGAGTGGCCAAAGTGGACTTCGAGGTGGAAGACAGCTTTGGGGAGTGGTGGGTGGACCACTGGGGCCACAGGGCTTGTAAGAACTTTTGGCTGGAGCATGAAGAGACTCTGCGCCAGAGGTGACCTACTAACTGGCTATGGAAGACGCAGCCATGTCGAGTGGGGTAAAGAAGATACCCTGCTCCGTTCAGAGAGCATGTCCAAGCTTGAGAGATCCTGAAGCTGTCTACTGACGCACAAAGGGTGGGAATATATAGTGCCCATCTGCTTCGATGAAAGTTATATGAGGTGGGAGAACCATCATCTTATGCCTACCTAGGTATAGTACTCGTGCTATCTATTACTCGTACCTGTAGTACATAAGTAGTAGTCAGTCCGACACAAGGCACAGACTTTGGACGCCTGTGATATCAGTACTGATGCCGTGTCAAACAGAAGTCATAAAGCAGTTTTATTTAGAGGAAGACGCAGGGAGATTGAATGTACAGACTCCCGAGATCGACAAGTGGGACACCCCAAGCAGCGCATAGGTACTACTACCTACTTAGGTAGTAGTAGAGATACGGCCGATGAGCTTGGGTTGGCAGTCGCGGCTCAATTGACCTCTCATATCTCAACAACTACTATAAGGTAGTACTGAGGTACTGTACGCCAGGAAGAAGTCCAAGCTGTCCAATGAGGGCCTCAAACCATGGGAGTTGCTGCGCACACGAGCAGCAACTCCGCCAGCGGTTGCCACTTACGTAAGTACCTGTACCCGTAACACTTTCCTCTCGCTGACTACAGGCGTGTTGACGGGCAGCGGAGGCAGCGACATGCAAGTACTGGTACTTCTGTCAAGTTCTATGAGAAGCACCTCTGTTTGGGTGCAGCGCTTGGTGGCCCCTGGGTGCGGGCTTGACCACACCTAGGCAATGGCGACCCAGCGGCCTTCTCCTCTGACAGGTACCTGTAGTACCTACTAGTAGTAGTAGCTTGAGCTCTGCTCAGGGCAGGAGCAAGAGCTGCACTGCACTGGGAAAGGGACCTTGAGGGTCCTGGGACACCCGCCTACCAGTACTCCACTCCCCCTCAGCGCCCTCAGTGCCCTCACCATCCCATCTTGCCCACCCACCCCCAACCAGCCTACTGCTGTCGCTTTCCCTCCTGCACCTCCCATCACATCCCACCTTTTGTAACGGGCCCTACTGGTACATACTTCTCTTTCTCCTCTAAACACCTCCCCTCCTTCCTCCTCCTCCCGTCCTCACCCTCACCTTTCATCTCTCTTTTTCTCGCCTTCGCCATCTCTCCCGTTATCCATCCTCCTCCGCCCTCCTACTCTCCCAGACCTCACCGTCCCTCTCACCGCCCCACCGCCCTCTTCCCCGCTCTCCTCACCGAGACCACCCAGTCTCCTCCACCGACCAGCTCAATCCTGCACCGCGACCCTTGGCCCGACCAACCAACAACCAACCCCGCCATTGAGCCGACGCGCCATCGCAAAACCTCCGCGCCCGTCGCCCGAAAATTCCATCAAACCTCACCGTCGCAGCCCTCCCTCTTTGAGGACATCCTTACAACCCAGTAACCCTCAACGACCGCGACTGTCTTCCCCCATCCTCCAACCCCGCCTCTGCAACACTGGCGTTGTTTGTCTGTGACTCTGCAAAGTGAGTTTGCCTTTGCTTTCCGCGCCCGCCCCAGTTCCTACCTGCCCCTCCGACCACCCAAACATCACGCCTCCCGAGTGGGATTGCTTCTCGTACCGCTGAGCGAGTTCCTGTCGACGGTCGCACTTGCCAGTCATCATCCGGCAACATTGCGCCTTCCCCACACTTGCGCATTTCGTGGTTGCCGACGTCACACATATGCTAACAGCTATCTCTGCTTCAGCACCTCGGACACAGAGCTCCATCTCCATCTCCCCCGCCAACTCCATCGTTGCGTCGGGTAGTCCATCCCCCGATCCGTGTCCTCGTGCCATCACGCCACCTCGCACCCCCTCCTTCGACATCCAAACGTCCTCTCCCAACACCATGTCTGCTCCCCAGGATACCCTTTCGCCCAACGGCGGCGACATTGTCGACCCCATGGACAACCTTAAGTTGGAGGAACGCCTGGGCCCCGACGGTGAACCCGCCCCCAAGACGGATGAGGAGTACGCTCAAGCCCAGCTTACCCTTCGTGCCATCGTTTCCTCCAAGGAAGCTGGTGTCATTATTGGCAAAGGCGGCAAGAATGTCGCTGACCTCCGAGACGAGACTGGCGTCAAGGCCGGCGTCAGCAAGGTGGTCCAGGGCGTCCATGACCGTGTCCTGACCATCACCGGTGGCTGTGAGGCCATTTCCAGGGCATATGCCATTGTTGCCCGGGCCCTCCTCGAGGGTGCCCCCGCCATGGGCATGGGTGGCATCGTCCAGAGCAACGGAACTCATCGTACGTACCCTTGTACCCAACTCTCCCCAAGCTTTTGACAGGAAATGATTGCCAACCATTTCAACAGCTATCAAGCTCCTCATCTCGCACAACCAGATGGGCACCATCATCGGGCGGGCAGGCCTGAAGATCAAGCACATCCAAGATTCGTCCGGCGTCCGCATGGTCGCCCAGAAGGAGATGCTGCCGCAGTCGACCGAGCGCATCGTCGAAGTCCAAGGCACTCCCGAGGGTATCCAGCGTGCCGTGTGGGAGATTTGCAAGTGTCTTGTGGACGACTGGCAGCGAGGCACCGGCACTGTCCTGTACAACCCAGTGGTGCGCACCCAGCCTGCTGGGGCTAGTAGCTTGGGAGGTTACGGTGCGACTCCCACCAGATCCGACTACAACAGCTCGCGTCTGACGCGAACAGGAAACGGTGCCGATTTCAGCGACGCATCCCCTCGGGCCTTCAATCGCCGGTCCGACTCTGACGCCGCTGCCCGCGGGCCCCCGACCCACGACGAGAACGGCGAAGAGATCCTCACGCAGAATATCAGCATCCCTGCCGACATGGTTGGCTGCATAATCGGCCGTGCCGGCAGCAAGATCAGCGAGATTCGCAAGACGTCGGGTGCCCGTATCTCCATTGCCAAGGTGAGTCAAAACACTGGCTCCAACACCCCGGAACCAAAAGCTGGCCCCAGTTGCGGTAGTAGCTAACTGGTGTCTTTCGTAGTCTCCTCATGACGAGACGGGTGAGCGCATGTTTACCATCATGGGCACGGCCAAGGCCAACGATTCGGCGCTCTTCTTGCTCTACGAAAACCTGGAGGCGGAGAAGATGCGCCGCAGCCAAGTTCAGGAGTCGGAGTAGCCCAGCTCGGAGTAAGTCCGGCTTGGGCCTGGCATCATTCCTTTTCTTCTCTCTTTTTATCCCTTGTTTGTCTTGTAAGCGGTGTACTCGGAGCTCTTTGTGGTCATCTTTGGTGGTTCCCGCATCGCAGCGATCCAGATCGATATTGCCGCAAGGCTCGTTTCCCGCCGGCCACTGGACATGGCACATCGGACCTGTCGAAGAATCGACACGACGACCTGTTTTCCTTCCCTCCCCCCGACACAACTCCAACTCATTGCTACTACTTGTCCTCGGCCTTATCCGCTCCTGGCGAGACCGTCATTCCAATCGCCAATCTAACCAAAAAAAAAAAAAAAAAATTACTCTCATGCTCAAAAAAATTTCAAAAAATCATAACTGCCACGGCAAAAAACAACCACTGTTGAAGCAACCGCGGCTCAAGAACGACGATCCTGGTTTCTGACCGTGTTCTGGCCGTGAATATGGTCCGAACGGGCTTTCGCTGGGCGTTTGTGGCAGTACCCCCCTCTCTTATCCGCGCTCCTTACACCCTCAAGTTACTCGTCGCGACGCCTTCTTCCACATCATCACATCATCTTAATCGACACGAGACGACCACGACCAGCAAAACCCCTTCGCTCCCCAGCCCTCAAACGACGCCCCAACAGCCCCCACCATGCGACATTTTTTAACCGAAAAGCTCGACCACATGTATTCTCATTCTCCCTCACCTTCCTCGCCAACCGTTTCTTTCGCCGACGACGACATGAACAGCACATTCTGTGTTTGGGTGGCGTGGAGCCTGGTTATAGCCCCGGCAGGGCAGATTTGGGGCGTGATGTCTAGATACCTTGGGAATCAATTTAATAGCCTTTCACGAGGAGTTGCAATATATTTGAGCCTAATGGACCTCACCACGCGTCGGCTTCTCTGCGCCGATGATGTGTGTGTCGCAGATTGGCTTCTCAGTGGCCATGAAGCAGATGTCCTTCTGGCAGGTAAGCAGTTATACTATGCCTTGGCTCGTACTTTTGATTTACCGGGACTGATATGTAAAGTACTAGTACCTTGGAAGGGTCAAGTTACTACGAGTACTAAGTACTAGTACTACTAAGTAGTAAGTAGTAGTACCTGAGATAAACTTGTCGGTAGGGTCCCCCGAGTCTCGAAAGACCCTGGAGTCTGGAGTCGGCGCAGGGTCCTCCTCCGCTCGCCCCACATTGCTGGGTAGCCCCCGCCGTAGCCGCCATCGCGTCAGGGACCAAACCGCAGGCCAGCAATGGCCAGTGAAGCCAAGTGTCAACTTGAACTTGCACTCTCCCGCAACCACTTCCCGCCAAATAGCTTTTTATCTTTTTTCTTTCAATTTTTTTTTTCCTTTTTTCACCCTTCCGACTTTACGGATTCCCACTGTCTCCTTCACCTATAGGATCTGACTTGATATTGACGATTCCTCCGCGATTTCGATCATCGGTCGACCGCTCGGTTCTCTGGGAGAAGAAACACCTGTTGTCGCAGTTCCCGGCCGCTGCAACTATCGCCGTTTCGCCAAATCACCACCACAGCAGCCATGGCTCGGTCGAAACTGCCGCCGGTCAAGCGCGAGGCATCGTCGGAGTTCTTTAACAAAAAGACGGCGAGCTGGGAGGATACCAACGGCCGGGCGGCAAGCAATGGCGCCGCGGCCACGGGAAAGACGAGGACGATGACGACAACAACCAGTGCGAAGCCCGCCGGGCCTGGGGCCGTGGTGGGCAAAGCGACGGACGATCAGGGCGGAGGGGTCTTCCAGCTTGTCATTGCCGTCGCAGGTATCTATGCGTCCTTGTAAGTTATTGCGCACACCCTTTTTTCTCGCTTCAGAGCGAGCGTCGTTGTCCATGTGCGGAACTTGGTATCAGGCTAACCCACCCGCCTCGCCAGCTTGACATGGGCATACCTCCAAGAGAAGCTCACGACAACACCGCACGGCCCGCCGTCCGCGCCCGAAGTGTGGCACTTCCCCGTCTTCCTCAACACCATCCAATCCATCTTTGCCGCGACGGTCGGATGCATCTACCTCGTCGCCTCCACCCCGAGCGGCCGCCCCATCCCGCCCGTCATCCCCTCGGCGCGCATCCTCGCGCCCCTCGCCCTCGTCGCCGTCACCAGCAGCCTCGCCAGCCCCTTCGGCTACGCCTCCCTCGCGCACATCGACTACATCACGTTCCTCCTCGCCAAGAGCTGCAAGTTGCTCCCTGTCATGTTTCTGCATATCACGGTGTTTAGGAAGAGGTACCCCCTGTACAAGTACCTCGTCGTCGCGGCCGTCACCGCCGGCGTGGCCATCTTTACGCTGCACTCTGGCGGCAGGAAGAAACACGGCGGCAGCAGCAGCAAAGGCGCCGCCGACGACGGGGCGAACGCGACCTGGGGGCTCCTCCTGCTGGGCATCAACCTCCTGTTCGACGGTCTGACGAACAGTACCCAGGACCACATCTTCGCGTCCTTCCGCCCCTACTCGGGGCCGCAGATGATGGTCGCCAATAACGTCATGAGCACGATCGTCACGGGCGCGTACCTCCTGCTCAACCCGTACCTCGTCGCCACCGGCGTTGGGGAGTGGCTTGGTATGGATGTCGCTGGTAGCGCGGGGGAGATGCGTGCCGCGCTGGATTTCATGGCGAGGTATCCAGCTGTATGGAAGGATGTCCTTGGTTTTGCGGCGTGCGGCGCCGTTGGCCAGGTCTTTATCTGTACGTTTCGCCCCTCCCCCCTTTTTCCTCTCCCTCCCCCCGCCCCCTCGCGGAACCTCATGCTAACATTCGACGATGGCTAAGTCTACACCCTCTCCACCTTCTCCTCGGTGCTACTCGTGACCGTGACCGTCACCCGCAAGATGTTCACCATGATCCTCTCCGTAGTGGCTTTCGGGCACCGCCTCTCGCAGATGCAGTGGCTGGGCGTGGGTCTCGTCTTTGGCGGCATTGGCGTCGAGGCTGCCATTGCACGCCGTGAGAAGATGGCCAAGGAGGCGGCCGCCAGGCAGGCGGGGGGGAAGAAGACGCAGTAGTTGCATTGCATGGGTGGAGTTTACTGAAGCAAGGGTAAGGCTGTATATAGTAGAGCGGAGAGTGGTTATAGAGGTTAGGTCATGCATTTGATCCGACCTAGAGGTACGAGTACTATACCTAGAGGGCTATAGAACGAAGACGGCCACTGGCCAAGGCGTAAGGCGTTGTAAGGCGAGAATACGAAACACACATGCAAATCGTTGGCAGTACCAAACTACGACTACAACTTCACAACGGACAAATCGTGGGCTGCGAGAGTTTAAACATGACCTGAGCCAAATAGCTCGATCCATTTTCCTATTCATCTTCATCTGCCAATTCCTTCATCATGGTATACGCTTTAAACACATTGGTCCCGACCACAGGACATGAGTTCCCCTTTCCCTTTTCTTCCCCAAAGGTTCCATTTCCAATAAACCGCCGCGCCCATTACTCCCCAAGGAGACAAAACTCAGACTACCCCCAGTAGACAAGAAAAAAAAAAGAAAAAAAAACAAGGTGCCCGGGTGGCGGGTAATATCAGTGATGGTGGTAGGCAGGCGCAAAGTGTGTCTATATATTACACCATTTCTATAGCCGAGCCGGAAAGATAGAATGTATGGACGCCGCCCCGCGGTGCGTCTGGAAACGACAGGCTTTGCATGTTGCAAAAGACAAAAAAAAAAAAAAAAAGGAGTCATGTCGGTGATGTGCAGCGACTGTTGGGCATTATATAGGTGACGCGGGACGCAACCAAAAGCCTGCGTGGCTCCCACACGCTATAAATGAGAACGCCTGTAAATGCGAGTCCGGGCCGCGAACATCATGTACACGCGCTCCGGGTGAAATATAGTTGTTAAAAGGTCCCCTCAGTTCGGGGGCCGGTAATTCGTTTTCCGTCGAGATTAGTACCGATGTCGTCGTCGTGGAAGGATTAAGGTTGTGGGTTCATCATAAGATATCGTCAATCGACCTGGTGATGGGCGTCTCTCCCTTGGTGGGAGGACTGCGAGGGTCGGCAACTTGCACCGGCCGCCCGAAGGGAGCCCTTGGATCCCGCGGGAACATTGTCGCTCGCGGGGAGAAGAGGTCGTCGCCTGCGTCTGGTGTCGGAGGGGAATCGAAGTGCAAGCCAGGAACCTGAGTAGACGGGTCGCGGAGAGGGTTGTTCGTCATCATCTCCGCGCGAGGAGACAGCATTGCTTCGTCGTCTGGATACGAGGCCACCACCGTCACAGTCTTCTCGACGACGGGTGCCTTGGTCGGTGGGGGTGGCGGTGCTCTTGTCGGAGGCTGGAATGGGACAGGCGCTCTCAGCGGCTCCGTCGACAGCCGGGCCTGGTTGGAGAATCTGGGGAATGCCTTGTTCTGAAAGACAAAGCCAGAGAAGTTGAACCCGGGCGTAGGTGGAGGAGGCTCAATGGGAACAGCAGGGACGTCTGGCTCATTCTGAACCCCTTCCTCTTGTTTCAGCCGTTGTGGAAGTTCAGGCGGTTTCGTCGCTGATGTTTCCTCCAGCCTCCTCTTCTCGGATTCCTCCTGCCATCTCAAGTTCGGAGGAGCGGAAGCCGGGCCGGGTGATACGTCTTGCGGCCCAGGCATCGAATTTCCTCGACGGTGAGTCTCAGATGACCCATGGTGGTGATTGCCGTTCATCCCGTCCTCCTCCCCGGGAAGTGGAGCGGTCCGCGGTTCCTTGGGCGAGAGCCCGATGGCATCGGCTGAAAGAGTCAGTCTGTGCTTTGTCGGACTACGGCCAGCGACCCACGGGCGAAAGGCCGACGTCGGCGGTGGACGTCTTTTGGAGACCTCCTTCTGGAAGTCCTGGAGGCAGTACATGAGCTTCATGTTGGGGCTAATCCACTGGCTTTTGGACTGAGCCGCGTAGTAGGCGTCGTTCACGCTCAGGTCCGGCTTCCGGTAGAGACCGTAGGCGATAATCAGACTGGCAGAGCGGCTAGCGCCCTGCTGGCAATGGATCAGGACCTTCTTCCCCTGCTTGGTCCTGCTGTCGATCGTCTCACAGAGATTCATCAGATCGGGTGCAATGTCGGTGTTGTGATCCCAGGGAATGTGAATGTACTCGGGTTCCCTGAAAGGGTTTGCCTTTGGGGTCGTCGGCGTCTCAGATGAACCGTCATCGGGCTGAAACTCGAAGGCTGTCGCAAAGCTCGCGTTCGTCAGGGCAGTGTCGGGTATGGGGCTTTCGACCGCGGAAGCGGGGGTTTGTATTTGACCAGGCTGACGAGACACGCTCTTCTTTTGCGCGTCAAACGGATTCTTAACCTCCTTGGCGACATTGATGACGACGTCGAATTGCGACGCCTCCTCCGCCGTCGGCTCTAGGTAGAGGAACACATCATCGTCGTATATGCGGATGGGACCATCGGGATATCCCGGCGTCTTCTGGTCCTCATTATTCACCTTCTCATGGTAGGGCTCGATATCCATCCGGCTGGCCATCTGGGGCCGTATCGGTGACGATTCCTCGGTGATGGCGGGCTCGAAAGTGGGTCTCACACTAGTCTTCATCGGGCGCAAGACTTCGGACAGCCCAGACTCGTTGCGCTCCAGCATGTTCGGGAGAGTCATTCCACCGGGCGGTCCAAAAGTCGCCGATTTGATGGTGGACAGCATGTGGGGCGTGGAGGCCGAGTGTTTAAGCGCGCGCCGTTGCAGGATGGGCGGCATCCCGGGAGACGGAGGTACCTCTGCGATGGGCTTGGTGGCCAGGTCTGATGTGTTGGTGTTGAGGCTGAGCATGCTGGGCTTCCGCTTCATGGCTGGGATTTTGGGCTTGATGAAGGAAGGAGATGAAGGTTCTGACACCATGGTGTGAGATGTTGAGGCCGCCAGCGACGGCGGCTGGATAGAGAGTCCCTTCATGTTTCGTGGCCGTCGGGGAGACGGCGATGTCATCGGCCGCTCCAACGAGCCTGTCTCTGGAGGCCGGAGCGAGGTCAGTGGCGCTGGCTTGTTGGGACGCCCGCTGAAAGAGGTGGCCGGGTAGTTGTTCAGTGGTACCAGGCTGACAGGCGAGTCAGGCGACGATGAAGGTGAGGGGTCCGAGAGTGGAGATGAATCGGTCGTAGACAAGGTGGTCGTTGGCGAGGAATCCGCCGACTCTGACATCTGTGCCGAGGAGCTGTCGTTGTGCTTGTGCGATGGATCGTGATGGATAGGCCCATGTTCCAGCAGCGGTTGCGACGGATGCGTCAGTGCCGGGTGCTTGGAAACGGTATCGACCAGTCTGGGGTCAACAACAGTAACTGTGTCGCGATCCGCCATGGTCTCGGCATCGAGGTCAAATACTTGCATAAAGCTCGGTATTTGATCCTCGTAGACTCTGCGTGCAGCCGCGGAGGGCATTGTTTCTGGCTGCGCCCGCGTCGTCCTCCCCACAGCAATTACGTTGGTGCCGGCCTGCAGCGACCGGAGGCTCGTTTGGGAGGGAGATGTCGAGGTGAAAGGAAAGATGGAGTTGCTCCGTTAAATAAAGCAGGATATTAAGGCGGTCGGAAGGAGTGACTAGGCGAAACTAGAATCGACCGCAGGACTCAGACGGTGAGCAGCGCTCGCTATCCTATCATGAGGCGTTCGTGATCGAGTTGGGTCGAGCTGGACTGGGGTGGGGCCAGCTTTCGAGTCCGCTGCACCGTGGTCGTCGTGGCTGTCGCCAAAAGAAAAGGTCGAGAGGACAAATAGACTAAATGGAAGGGAGCGGAAGCGTCTAAAGAACGATTCGTGCGAACCGACTCGGCACAAGCGCGAAAGGAAGTCGGAGGCAGTCGGTGAGTTATCGTGATCGAGGCAAGCGCGCGCGGCGGGAGGAAACGAGGATGTCGAAGGGAGAGAAAAGGAATAGAAGGATGAAAAACAAGACAGCACGAAGCGCTGCAAAGGCTGGCTAGGGTAGGAGAAAAATAAAAGTCCAAATCAGTGTTTTGGGTTCCGACCGCCGTGTAGGAGAAAGGTGCGAATAAGGGCGGGCGGGAAATGCGAAACACTTGATCGACGTACCTGGTCAGGGCTAAAAGGGAATGGGGCGGTTGGCGCAGTGGCGGCCGGCGGCTGGAAGGTACCACGAGTCCACGACCAGTGGACCACTTGACCACCAGTGCGAGGTGTGCAAATGTGGCGCCGGCAGTGCAGGGCGCAGTACGAGAATCTCGCTGTGTCACGTACCAGGTACCCGGCTGCTGGTCCTCCGCTGTCCGTAACCTGCAATGGTACGAGTGTTACTGGAAGTGGTGGAAGTGGTGTTTCGTCGCCAGCACAGCGGCTGCAGCAGTAGGGAAGGAAAATGACAGCGGCTGCGACAGCGGCAAGGTCGACCACGGCGGTTAGAATAATGTATGGGGGAGAGAAGGGAATGGAGGATGGAGGATGGAGGGGAGTGAGATGGGATGGGAATGGGGAAAGACGAGAAATGGAAGTACGAGTGCGGTCCGTACCTGGTACGGATACTCTGCCTGGATGGCCACTGGCGGTTGCAGCGCACACGCAGCTCGTAGGTGGAAGCAGCGACCCACTGAGTGACCAGTGACCACTGTGCACCCTCGGAGGGCGCGACGCGATTGGGCAAGGAGGTTGGGCCTCAGCGATCCAAGCAGTGGGAAGCACTGCTGTGAGGTGCCTCCGTGCCTGCTGGTGGCCCGCGGCGGCTACTGCAGGTGGGTGGTGTGCTGCATTGCTTGCTGTGCTGTGGGCGCCTAGCCGCCGTGAAAAGTGTATGCCCCGCGGAAGCTCCCACAGTATTACTCACAGTATATAACAGCTCCTGTAGTAACCCCGAGTGTCGTAATACCAGCTGTTTGCTCTCATACTCGTCTCAGGATAGGCCCATCCACCGCGGCTCGCCCACAACCCGATACAACACAGCCGCCGGCGTCTCGCTTCGGAAGCGCATCATCGCACCCACAGAACACCGTCACCCGGGGAAAGACGAGACGAAGGGGTGCCCGCCCCGACGCCGGGTGCGAGGTGGAGGTGGTCCATGCGAAACAAGCCGTCGAGAGTGCCTAAATATAGCCACATGCATCGCAACCGGCGCCTACCACCAGCCAATCACAATCCGTATTTGGGGTTCCCCGTCAGCAGTCAGTGATACTGACGGTTTATATTTAACCTCATGTGTTAGGGAATACCGTGCGAGACTTTACCACATTGCCCCTCTGTTGGTTGTGACCAGCACCCGTACTCGTACGACCACGACTGTCCCCATCTCCCCCATCTTGATGCCCATCTGCTGGGGATCTGGGAATTTGCGATCCGACAATTTCGATTTCAATTGAGCCACGTCCCCCACTAGATCTAGTCCCAAGTATAATACAGTACGACTCTTGCGGAAAATCCACGCCGTGGTCACTACGTACTCTCTAGTGTAGCCAGCCACCAGCCAAGCCCCGATCCGTCCGTGTCTCCAGTTGCCTGCGCCACTGGCGTGGCGGTCACGAGGCAGGTGGCGCTTCGGCGGCGGCGCGACCGAAGATTCAGGTACCACACACAGATCGGAGGTTCGGTTTCTCCTGACTGATTTTGCGCCACAGGCTGTTCGACATCAGGCCGGCAAAAAAAAGGTGTCGTGTGGCGATGGCAGGCCCGGTCGCTGTACGAGTATTGGCGGCGGCCGCGGAGATTTCGAGAAAGGGAACCCCACGCGGGCGTTTCATCCACCTCCTGGGTTCGTTTCGGATCTTTATGTGGATCTCGCGCGTAATTTCCCTCTTTCGCTCGGTTCCTATTATTATCATTTGCACAGACTTTGTCTACTGCAATGGCATTCAGGGGGGGAGAGGCGCTGAATGAGAGCCGTCAGGCTGACCAGGTATCGTGAGTAGGCAGGCGATGCCTGGGTTCACCAACAGACAAGGCAGCCTTGTGCGCTTCTCGGGTCAGGACTCAGAACCCAGTCGCGGCATGCCCTTGATGGATGAGGCCAGTTGCACTTGAGGACAGGCTCCATCGATGCTGGAAAGCAGATGGGCCTGCCGAGCGGTAATATTACGCAAAGTGTCCTCGTCCCATGTCGCTGACGCACGGTCTGGATGACTCTGGAGACCCTTTCCGTTGGCGGCTGATGCTTTCGGCAGCACACTGGGACTACGATCACCACCGTTGTCGCGCGGTCTCGCCGTCAGGGTTGCCGTTTACCGTATACATGTACGTACGTGTTAACGACGTGTGAGTAAGACAGGCTACAGGGAGCCATGGGCAATGCCGCTGCCTCCAAAGGAATGATGGGAGCACCAAGAGTCGACCACGGATACCGCGCCGGCCCGCGCGAGAGCTCTCTGAAACCCAGACAAGCCGGGGGTAGCCTGCCAAGTGTTGTCCCGAGGTCATGTCGTGACAGTCGTGTGTTGTAAGACTTCTACTCTAACAAGCTTGAGACTCTGTCGAGACTCGGCAACGTTGAACAAGCTGCAGCTATTGTGAAGCATAGAAGCGGGTTTGAAGCTGGAATCAAAGTCTCATGAAGACGACAACAAAAAACGAATGCCCATGAAAGAATTACAACGAGGGCACGATGCGGACATCCTGCCCGAGTCCCCTCCCCGTGCCTTGGCTCGCTTTTGCAAAGAGCCTCCGTTTCAGGTGGTTCGGAGTGGATACTTTATCGCTTCTGCAGCCAGCAGCAAGTCGAAAAAAGCGCGCCCCTTTTCCGAGGCAGCAAAGAGCCTAGGTAGCTCAGTGGTCACTCCCAGCGAACGAACACCCGCTCCGCTCCCCAGCCACCAGCAACCAGCAATCAGCCGCCTCCTCCCCACTGCCGGTGAACCCTGCCTGCTTGAAGTTGCTCCGAACAACGGGCCCCGGTCCCATCCTCCACCAGCGCGCCAGGAGACCCCAGGTCAACTGTTCCTGCAATAAAAGCCAGCACCCGATCCGTATCCGTACATATTACGAGTACTCGTACTGCAGCGGTCCTTGGATTGTTTGGGCCCGGGGATGCCTGGTATCAAAGGTGACCCCGACTTGCTTTGTTGTAATGATAAATGTTGCTGCACCAACGGCTGAAGATGTGCAACAAGCAGCAGCAGCATCTGTACCTACTGCCTGCACTGCTCTGCTGGCGGCAGTGAATTCGGTGTCGCCTGTCTTTGCGGTCAAGCCCAAACCCAAAAAGCCACAGCAAATAGGAGATGGACCTGGACAATGTCGTGCCTCGAGAACCCACAACCCAGCGTCATGGCAGGGCCGCAGGGGATGGGGTGCTTGATGGGGGCCGTCCCACAGTTGGTCGCATCAGCATCTCGCCATCAGGCTAAAGCCCACACCACAACCGATTGCTCGCGGCTGATTGTTGCTTTTGTGATCTCTTCTGTGCTTGTGCAGTACCAGGTACGTACTAGTAATACTCGCAGCCCGGGGTCGACAGGTTCCAAGGCCGGGGGCAGCACCCCAGGGCACGCATGGGCATTCGAGACATGGGGTTGGTTCGATTGCTGCAGACACCGCATCTGCGGAATCCACTTCCTTGTGAAGTGTCTCTCTCAGTCCCCTCTCTCTGGCACTTTGCTGTCTGCTGAGGTCCGTCGACTATTGTTCAGCTGCATGACGTTCCCCCCCACCGCTGTACACAAGAGACATGCAAGTCTGCTGTGGGCCTGAGCGGTCGTTTCACCTGAATTGTGCGTTGGCAGCCCGCCCAGTCTATCGAAGCAGCCAATGTGATGTTATACCCATAATATGTACTCGTATAATACTAACTATCCTCTCTCTCTCTGTGAAGTGTGATGATGGAAGCACCTGCGCGGAAAAAAAATAAGGGGGCCCGCGATGGTTGTCGCACCACCATGAGCTAGCGAGTCAGCCATCGGGGAACGATGCCATGTGTAGCCTCCAGGAACCAACCTGTGCTCGTACCTAGGTATGAACAGCCTGGGGATTGACCCTCGCGGGCCGGGGGACCTGGGCAGAAAGTTCGTGGTGTGTTTCCCGTACTGTACCTACCCTGACTCCCCGGTAGCTCGGATCGAGGGCAGTTGCCATCAGGAACATTTTTTCTCTCTGTCTCCTTCCCAGTCTCGTCCTGGTGGTTTGTTGCCCTTCAACGGTACCTTACCTGTAGTCACTCTTTCTTTTCTTGCAGCGTATCACGTCCATCATCTCAGGCCCAGCACCCACGGTATTCTCTGCAACACCAGCAGAGGGCGTCTACTGCATTCTCTCGACTCCGAATCTCTCTCTCGACTCCGAATCTCTCTCTCTCTCTCTCTCTACTCTCTTCTGTCCCTCTGCCGTCTCTCTTTTACTACCTGACACTGGCGATCCTCCACGACGCGCCGTCCCCAGCCAGGCCGCACCCTGCCGAAACGCATTGCCCGCCCAAACTCCCACCTAATTCATTAATTGCCTATACTAGCACTACTACTCTGTACCACCACTTCAACAGCTTCTCACGGACGGGCCTCGCACCCTGCCGCACGGACTGGGTGCCTCCTGCTGGGAATACCATACTACCTACACGTTGCTACACATTGCTACACATTGTTTTGCCGATGAGCGAAGCCGGGACCCGGAACCAAGCAGCAGACCAAAACACCCGCACGCTCAACTTCCGCGCCACTGCTGGGATGCTGCTCTGAGTCTGAGCGATGCAGACCATGGCAGAAGAAAGTGTCGGTTTCACCCCAGCCGGCCAATCTGGCCTGCCGCCCAGCGCCAGCACCAGCGCCACTATGGAGCAGGAGGTCACCACAACCACCACAACCACCACCACTGCTACCACTGCTACCACTGCTGCTCCTGCTCCTGCCCCCAAATCCTCCTCCGCCAGCCCGACGACCCAAACCCAAGCCCAAACACCACCACCCCTCTCCACCCACAAAAACAACACCAACAACAACAACGACATCGACACCCAAAGCCCTGACCTTGAAGATAACCATTCCGATCGACGAGTCCATACCATCTCCTCTGCCCTACACTCTCAACAGAAGCCCATCGCATCGCAAGCCTCCGGAAGCCACTCCGCCGAGCCACCGTCTCTCCCCTTATTATCGCACCAACGCCAGACCCAAACAAGTGTCTCTTCGCCGGATCCGGCACCTGACAGCGGTCTCGCATCCCCTCTCAACGCAGTTGTGGAAGACGAGCCTCGAACGAGGCCGACGACTCGTCACGCGCCTCGCCATAATTCCGCTGCAACTCCTCCTCGTCGTCCCTCGAGTCCTCCTCCTGGTTCTTCCACGAGCGGCATCACCACTTCCTCACCACCCTATGACCACCTGAAGCGCTCTGCCACCTACCCGCAAGAAACACCATCAAAGGAGGACAACGTGGATCACCAAACTTCAGCGCCGACGGCTGACGTCGCGTCGCCTCCGCCTCGTCGCGCACCCGCATCACGAAGCTCATTCGGCATCGCCACCGCGGATGCTCCCCCGCCATCGCTGAGGACTCAGCGCGCACAAGCCGCCGCTGCCGAGTGCTACTCGAGCCGTGCGACTACCCCCGAGACTCTCTCCCCGAGAGACTCGAGAGACTCTAAAAACTCCCAGGGCCAGAGGGAACTCCTCCTACTCAAGTCGCTTTCCCACTCGAGTCCCCCGGATGAGAGACGAGCCTCGACCCACCGCCCACCGGTGTCGTACAAGCCACCCGCCAACGCTTCCGCACAAAACGCCACGACCCCAGTTCGCGTCCCACCCATCCGATCCTTTCGATCCTCGGGCTCTCGCAAGAGCCTCACACTCGACATGAACTACAGGCCACGCTACGACTCGGCCGACGAGCCTAGCGACACCAGCTACGACCGCACGCTTCGTGCTCTCGAGGGGAGGCACATCCAAGACATGCTGTCGCAGATGACCCCACCTACTTCGGGTAGGCGCGAGGTCTTTGAATCCGACGATAGCGGGGATGTCTTCCTCAAGATCGCCAGCGAGGAGGGGCCCCGCCGAAACGCCAATGAGAACCCCCCCGACGAGACCCAGAGTTCTGTGGTAAGTTCTCGACCTTCTTATGTCTCAGCTGCTTTGTCTCATGGACACAGGCCTGCCATGTGTTTGGGGGCCTCGGAAAAAAATTCCTCCCACATAAGCCTTACGTGCAGCATTACCCTGTCTTTTACTTTATTTTATTTTTGTAATTTATTTTTGGGCGGTTGCTAACTTGGTCACAAGTCGCGAGTATATCGTTCACATCGCCGCCCCCTATCGACCAATCTCGCGACTTACCATCCGAAATCACCACCTCGTATCAGCCGCCGACTCTCCGATCAGCAGGAACGTTCACGGTCAAGGCACGATGATGACCGAGCGAGCGAAGTCACGCGCTCCATGACCCACCGAGTGTACCCGAGGGATCAGAAGGCGGCTTCGGTTCACCCAGGCGAAGACTTGTACCGCTCGAGGACTGGGGCCACGACTCTGCGCCCCTCTCCTCTAACACCCCGTTCCCTCGCATTCCAGGACTCAGGACCTGAGAACCCTATCCACTCGCGCCGCCGCTCTTCCGTGACCGACCAAAACACGACTCCTCCGGTGCGGACCTCGACCTACAAATCGGGCTCCGGTCACGCCTATGGGAAATCATACAACTCATCACCTCTGGTTCGTTCCTTTGATCAGAGCCATCACCATCATCATCATGCTGATGGCGTGCAGGGGCTGGAGGGGACTGAATCCACCGCGTCCACCACCGCACCATCAACGGTCTGGGACGAGCTGGACGACCTAAAATCACGAATCCACCGGTTAGAACTCACCGGGAAGTTGCCATCTACGTCTGCGGCCGCCGTTTCCAGGTTTTCCGACGAGAGGCCACCGACTGCGACCACAACCGTCACCACAATGTCCTCATCACCGAAGAGGTCGGGAAATAGAGAGCAGCAGAACGAGAGCACGGTTACCTCGGCTTCTCAGAAGGAAGCGTATCCAATCCTGCACTCGGCTCTGTCGAAATCCAAGCCGTTCCTGAGCCAGGATATCTACCGAGCGCTGGAGACGGCGGCCAACGATGCAATGGCTCTGGCGACGCTCATGGGCCAGCCTGGTCAGCCGGGTCCGATCTCCAGTGGTGCCAGCACCATCGGCTCTGGTACCACGGTCACCGACCGTCAGCTTCGTCGGAAGGCAGATAGTGTCTGCCGTAGCTTAACGGAGCTCTGCGTTGCGTTGGGCGAAGACGTGGCCCATGGTCGACCAGCCCAGTCGGGCCATGCGCAGAAGTCGTCACAGAGCCAGTCTCAAACCCAGTATCATCCGTCCCCGCAGGCGGAAGGCCCATCGACGCCTACCATTAGCAAGTCCTTAAGCGGCCTCCAATCTCGACGACCTAGCATTGTGGCCGACAATCTGCCGAAGACAAACACGAGCCCGAATCGAGCCCTATCCAAGTTCGAAGAGCGGAGGAACACGATCCTAAATGGCAGTTCATTACCGAGCCCGCGAGTCGCTGGCTCGAATCCGACCACACCCCAAGATACCGTCGCCCATCGCAGATCCTCTCTGCTGATCTCACGAACAAGACGAGCGGCCACTGAGGAGCCCGAGGAGAGCTCCGGCAGGAAGTCGTCTCTCCTGCTGAGGAGCCGGCGTGGTGGGACGGAGGAGCCTGAGGAGGGTCGCCAGACGTCGATGCTCCGGAGCCGCCGTGGGACGATCGGGGAGGGCGAGGATGACCGGGAACCTAGGTTCAGTGCACCTTCGCGTGCGTACACGGAAGTGAATGCCACGAGGGGTAGCACGCGTGAGTACACCGAGGTTGCGGCGTCGACGCGGCCTCCTGCTCGGGAGTATGCCTCGCATTCTCAGTCCCAGCACCAGTCGCAGGCAGCAACCCAGGACTCGCCTTCCAATCCGCCTTCGGCGCTGCCTCGCCGGCGGTTCGTCTCGTCCAACGTCAACGGTTCCCGTCTAGCCACGCCCGCGACGCCAAGTGCTCTACCCACGAGAACATATCTCGAGAGATCGGCTCCGGCTCCGGCCCCGGCACCGGTACACGAACTGGACGCCGGAAAGAAGCCCACCGAGTCGCGCCCGCAACGGTACTACTCCCTGGGTCAAGGGATGTCGTTGAACCGGACCGCCAGCCTGAGCATGAGGCGGGCGAACCGCGACAGCACGATTACGAATGCGTCCACGACCGCAACGGCGGGAGGGTACAGATGATGCAAGTTTTATTACGCTCAAGACCCGATCACGACGAAGTTTTGTACGAGTATTATTTTAGCCCTGTTCTTTACTTGCCGGCGCTGTTTTCTTTTTTCCTTTTTCAAGACTTCTTTCTTGTAACTCTTCGCCCTCTTTTCATTTTCGTCCTGATGATTCATGAGGATGGCGCTCTTGGCTTTTCCGAACGTGGTCTTTAGATGGCACGAACGATAAAGCTAATGGGGAAGACATCACTTTGGAGCTTGTTCGTGACTCGGACATGAAAATGCTGCCTGCTAGTACTAGTACTACTGTACGTGGATAGCTCGACCTGGAGGAGCAATGTATCATTTGTTCTGGTGGCCGGGGAGCTGCTGGCCTTGGATCATACTGCTAGTACTTGTCCCCCCGTATTTTCTCGTCGAATGAGTGTGATATATTGTCGACCCTATCTGAAGTTATGCTAGTGATCGCATCCCGGGTATTTCGAGTTGCTGCGATGTCAGAGTGGGAGTGTTGGCACTTTTCATACCTCTCCGTAATGGGAGTTTATCTGGAGGAGGCATTCGGAGTGGAGATGTAAGGTCTATAGGGAGTGCCACCCGGGGAGCTGAGTCACGCCGAAACCCATTTTTGGATTTGACTACTAACTTGGTACGCTACCCTACGCCCACATCTATCCCTAGGTAACCACCGATTGCCACGACGCTAGACCGTGTATATATTCGTGTGGTCTTTATCACTCTCAGAAAATACTTACATACCGTTCTAGGAGTACAGTGCAGCGGCACCATTTGCTGGCACATCAAAACCGGGGAGCCCAACACAACTTTTTCTTTTCTCCAGCGCCCCACCATCAACACACAACCGACATAAGATGGGCGACGACGATCAGGGTCATCTTGAGCTAGAGGACAAGGCCCTCGACAGCAAGCCTCCCAGGAAGAGCCGTGGCCGTAACGGCCGGGGAGGAGGAAGAGGCGGCGGACATCAGAGCCGGGAGGTGCAGGTCTCCAAGGCCCTATCACGACTCCTCCGCCACCAGGCCGAGAACGCGGGCATCAAGCTCGACCGCGACGGCTACGCGCCGCTGGACGAGGTCCTCGCGTACGGTCCCATCCGGAGCCTAGGCGTCACGCTCGCCGACGTTCAGACCGCCGTCAGCGACAATGACAAGCAGCGCTTCTCGCTCAAGCCCAAGGACGGCAGCACCGGCAGTGACGCGACGGATTTTCTCATCCGCGCGAATCAGGGCCACTCCATCAAGACGGTGGAATCGTCGTCACTGCTCGTCCCGCTGACGCTGGATGGCGGTGAAGGGCCAGGACGGGTTGTGCACGGGACGTACTTCGCGTTCTGGCCCGCCATCGTCGCCTCGGGCGGCCTGAGGCCCATGGGACGGAACCACGTGCACTGCTCGCGTGGCACGCCGGAGGAAGGCGTGGTGAGCGGGATGAGGAGGGACGCGGAGCTGCTGGTGGAGATTGACGTGGAGAGGAGTATCGCGGAGGGCGGGCTGAAGTGGTGGAGGAGCGATAACGATGTCATACTCACGGAGGGGGATCCCGAGAACGGTGGGCTGCTGAGCTCGAGGTTCTTTCGGTTGGTCAGGGGCAGAAGGGACGAGGTTGGGGTGCTTTGGGAGAATGGGGAGTGGGTGGCGGATTTGCCGGAGGGGTTGAAGGTTAGGGTGCCGCATGGGAAGGGGCCTCGGGGTGGTGGTGGGAGAGGGGGGAGAGGGGAAAGAGGGGGACGGGGCAGGGGATGATGGGAAGGGAGTGGTCCTGGATGTGGTGTCCTACTAGGTGCAGAGGGGGGGGGNGGGGGGGGGTTTGGGAAAGGAAAGTTACGAAATAATGCTATTACATCCTTCATGTACATGCTGTTACACCCGAACGCATGACCGATATCACAGCGGCGTTCAAGCCCCTTGGTGAGCGTCGATCATATGCGCCCCCAAAAGATCTTGCGAGATAGATCCCAAAGACAAGGAGTCCGTCCTATGATCCCAAGCCCAAACCAACTAAAACGACTCGTCGGAACATACCTGGAATAACACCCCAGCCCCTACCGGTTCGCCAGATTCGCCCGACTAAGCACGCTATTGATAGTATCCTCCCTGGCCTGGAATTCCTCCTGCAACCACACGTGCACCCTCTCGGCCACGCGGACCTTGGTCTCGGTCTTCCCCAGCACCCCGCGGACGAGGCCGAGGCCCCTCGGGGCCCTGCTGCCGAGTCTGAACTCGGCCCATCCGCGGTAGAAGTTGGGGAGGTCGCCGTCGGGCTCGATGCGGAAGGTCGGTTGGTCAAGGCCCAGCCTCGTGGCGAGGCGGGCGACGCTCTCGAAGATGGACGGCCCATCACCGTCGGTGCCGCTGTCGTCCAAGTTGCCGGCGTTCCTGGGCTTTGGTGCTTGTTGTCCGGGGCCCAGGATGGGGGACGTCTTGCCGTGGCCGGTCTTGGCCTTCTTGCTCTGCGGCTGTGTTGGTGAGGATGCGGAAGCGCTGGCTACTGCAGTAGTAGCAGGTGACGATGGCCTGCCTGCGAGGAACTCCAGGGCCTGTTGAGCTGCAAACTGCTTTGCATTCTTTGGGGGAATAAAAAAAAAAGTGAGTTCTAGTGGACCATGGTTTGAGGGTTCCATCATCGCCGACTCACCTTTTTGGACTTGAACACGGGCGGCTCCTCGCCCATCTCGAAGCCATGGCCCACGCGCGGGAACCGACCATCTATGAAGGGCAGCGAGCAGAAACAGCGCCAACGACTCTCCGTCAGGCCATTGACCTTGATGTCCACGGGCCCTTCGTCCGCGAACGTCGGGCGGTCCAGTCGCCTGCCCTGGACGTAATCTTTCGTCAAAGTCAGCGTGGGCGTCGCCGCGTGTTGCTTCAAACCGGAGGTAGGGGAGAGAAAAGGGGGGGGGGGGCCGGCCCGCTTACGCAGGAGGGCGCTGACATGGTCCCTGTCACCAATGTCTGGCTCCGGGACGAACGAGACGAGGTTCGCAATGGCGGCGAGCTCCTGCGGCGTGAGCGGCGCTGGGGCGTTGTGCTCGCGCTCCCAGGCCTCCTTCTCGTCGATCCAGGCGCGGAGTCTGGCCCACGGAGCGGCCTGCGACTGCGAGCTCTTCGGTCCGTTACTCATGGTGGACTGATTAGGGAAAAAGTGAACAGAGATAGGATCTTTGAGCAATGTTCAGAAAGATTTCAAGAGTCAATGTGTAGTGGTAGTGGATGGAGGTGGAATGGACCGAAGGGAGGAAATCATGGTGCCTTTTTTTAAAGGGTGCGCAGTTCTGGCGAGAAGAGGCGACTTCACGCGGTTGCCTGCCGTTAACCACCGAAAATGGAAGAAGAAGAAGAATAAGAGGACGAAAAAGCACGAATGAGGTGGGTGGCCGTAGGAGAGACCTGCAGATGAGGCCGGTTGTTCGGTCTCAAGAGGACGAGGCTGTGTGAGGATAGATGGTGGAGGAGGGGTTGAAATCTGGGGACGTCGGGCGGAGTGGGAGGCTCACCACCACCAACCCCCACGGCCGAACGCGGCTGGTGGGTGAGCTGCACGCGCTTACCGAACTCTCGATGGACGCTACCGTAGGTACCCAATTTCTCGAATCAACCATCGAGTCAGGTCCTACTTCTACCAATGACAATCTGGAACGTACGCGGTAATGAGATTACGTTGGTATGATCGGTGAATCGGGATTAGGAGCTTGGGCAGCGATCGACCAACAGACGGACGGGGCTGTGCCCGCATGATAGGTATCTTGTTCAATGCAAACCAAAAAGAACGCCTTGCCAGCGCTCATGATGCGGTGGCCACCCATAATAACAATTCGTGCCTCATGCTTCCTCGAAGAAGCCTTCCCCATCGTCTTCGTCCTCATCCTTTTGCACAGGAGGCGCAGTCTTCCGCATGAGCGCCCTCCTCTCCCTCCGGTTCATCGGCGGTTGCTTGCCATCCTTGCCGACCGCCTTCACGGCCGGCAGTGGCGGTGGCCTCACAGGCGGCTTCAGTTGCTGGCTGAGCGGCGTGGGCTTCTTCGCCCGTGACTTGTTCGGGGCGCCCTTGGTCTGCGCGCTGCCCGTCGACTCGGCGGCTGACCGCCGTTCCCTCAGAGCCTTCAATGCTTCTGGCCCCTCTTCCATCGCCTTCTCGACCGTGGTCCACATAGGTGGCCGCCGCTGGGCACCGCCGCTGGTTTTGGCCTCGGCCTCGGTCGCCCCGTCGTCGTCGTCCTCATTCTTGGCCTTGGGGTAGAGACTTATGTAGGGTTCGGCGTGCGGGTAGTTGAGGGCGTATGCCTCGTCAACTTGGGCGACGTGTAGCTCGCGCTCCAGCTTCTGTAGATGCTCGGGGTCGCTGGTCTTCTCAATCTTGCTCCTCAGCTGCTTGGCATGCCTCATGGCCTTTTTCCGCTCTGACAATTCCATCCATCCATATCAGTAAAAATGTAACATAGGTCAGGCAAGTGGGCAGTGCGCATCAACTAACCAAAAAACCGCACCATGTGGTATTTGGAGATCATGGCGCTCCGCCTCTTCTGAAAAGCCTTGTCGGCGATAGCCGCCTTGTGCGAGGCCAGCTCCCTCTCCATGTCATTGCGGACGTCTGCCGGCAGATCTGGATTCCGCTGGAAGAGCCGCTCAATCGCCCGGGCTCTCTTCTTGGAGTAGACGAGCGTGCCCTCCTTGGCCTTGTGCTTCGACTTGGTGTTGAACTTTCGCTTCTTGGCCCAACCGCCGGCGCTGTCGTTTGAAGGCGCTGGCCCTGGGGAGCCGCTCTGGTGGTCGTTGCCGTCCATGTCTTCGTGAGATCTTTTGGCAGCCATTGTGGAATGTTGAGCCGGTCGACGCGGCGAAAGCGTGGGTGGTTGGTTCGACGATGTGGTGAGAACTGATGAAGCTTGTGACGATTGATGATTGACGACAGGACTCGTGCCAACTTTTTTTTGGTGGGGTCTTACTAGTAGAAAGGTGACAGATAAGGTACCTAGATATAAAAATGGGCCTTCCATTGCGCATTGAGGTTAGCGTATCCGGGTTGGAGCTGGAGGAATGGGCGTCCAATCAAAGATGCGAATTCCATCGTCACTCTCCCACGTCCAAAAGTCCCCAAGTCCCAACCACACTCCTCCACTCTCCGTCATCTTAACATCCGCGCCAGACATACACTCATTGAGGTGACACTCATTGGGGGTGAGAAAGCTCAGATCACCCGACCGACATAGCACGCCTGACTTCGTCCAGAAAATAAACGAACGAAACTATCCGACCTCGTATCCCGAGAAGCAATGATACTGGATCGCGGGGTCCTCATGGCGCCAGACTGTGGCACCTGAATTGGCCGCGTCTGATCATCCCTCCTCCTACGTGCGCGCGCGCGCTCCTTCAGCCTACCAGGTAACCACGGCGCCATTGTCTCTGCACATAACACCCTCTATCGAACCAAAATGGACCGACCGGAGCCTGGCCTCGTCAAGTGGTCCCCAAACTCCTCCGTCGACGCCTTCGTCCACATCAACCTGCAGTACCGCGTCGTCCAGCTCTATGAGCCCATGGGCCACGCTCGCAAGGGACGCTTTGACTACCACAAGATCAGCAGGCATGACGACTTTCCACCGCTCACCACCTACGACTGGTCCCCCACCAACCCGGGACTCCTGGCCGTGGGCACGGGAGCAGGTGTCGTGAACCTTCTCAGGATAGACGATGGCTCCAATGCTTTTGTCGAGCTCGGCCTCAAAATGACCAGGACCTGCCAAGCCGTCGCTTTCAACACCACTGGGCTCCTGGCTGTTGGCCTTGATCGTGTTCGGATGGACCAGAGTCTGCACATCTGGGATGTCGGCCGTCTGGACTCTCTTGACAAAAAGGGTCTCCCTCAGGACCTGGCCGGTTTGTCTGAGCCCAAGTACCGCTTAGAACCGAGCGTTTCCATCTCAAGCATTAGGTTCTTCGAGGACAGTCCCCAAACCCTGGTGGCTGGGATCAAAGCCCAGGGACTCCGAATCCATGATCTTCGCGGTCAGTTTCTGCGGCTCCCCTCTGCCATCGTATTCATCCCCGTGTCTAATATGTGATGAGTCCAGATCCTCAGAGCATCGTCCTTTTCCAGACAAAGTGCAACAATAATCTGACGATAGACTATGCGGACCAGAATTACTTCGCGTCATCTGCCCTGGACCACCCTGGCGTCATGATCTGGGACCGTCGTGCCACGTCGCGCCCGGTAGCCTCTCACACCTATATGCAGGCAATTGAAGATGACGAAATCCCCTGGGGAGGGGCCCTGCGCCTCGATAGGGTCATAGAGACGGACTCTGCCCCTTTTCTTTCGGAAGGCAAGCACTCACTTATACGTTCACTGAGGTATTGCCGCGACCACCGCGGCCTCTTGGCCGTGCTATCACGCACCGGGCAGCTGCGAGTTCTCGAGACCAACAAGGAGCGTCCCTCGGCGAGCTCGACGGTGTCAGGGAGCCCGGAGCTGCTTCAGGTTCGGAAGTCTTACGAGATGGACGCCTCGTACACCGAGTCATCTAGGAAGAACAACCGCATTGTGTCCTTTGATTGGGTCACGTTGGGCTCACCGGTTCTTCGCCCGAGGTTGCTTGTGTTGAGAGCCAACGGGTGCTTCGAGATTCTGGAGCAGCCTACTCATACGTCGGACCATGTCTTCAAGCTGGTGCCATGGCAGGCTCCTCACCGTGGTCTGGAAGGTAAAGTCACGGGCGACCAGGAGAAGTAGCAAGAGGCTGACGTTACTCAAGAGCACACACCGTATCTCGACATGATGAGATTTGAGTCCTCCCAAGCTCCTGGGATGCTGGGCCCTCTTCTGGTCGAGAATGCCCTCTCAGAAGTACCCATCTTTGGACCCGATGCTGTCGACATCGCGAGAACTGCTGAGGCCGCCCTCAGGCCAGGCCTGGCGAGCTCAGCAAGCGCGGAGCTGGTAAATGTCATCGACGCGCCATTGCCGGATTCTTTCCATACCTCATCAACCATAGCCGGAAAGCTTCGCGTCCTTCGTACTTTTGTGCGCGAGCAGCTGGAGGAATCCGACAAACTAGACGCATTACAATCGCAACTTGGGGATCTCAAGGTAGCCAAGGATGGCGATGAAGAGGCCACACTTGCATCCAACGGGATTGGCTCCTGTAGCGAGATCCACGAGGCCCTCCTGAGCACGCTCTCGGAGGCACCAGGTCTACCGCGGGAGGCGCAGTGTGTAGTTGACCACACGATGCTGCTCCGTGCGCGCGAGAGATACCTATTCGACGCGGTTACGAACAGGAAGATCGTTTCGGATGACCCTTGGACACGATTTGCGTGGGATTGGGTAGCTGGTGAGTGTCTAGCAGTCGTCTACTACCCAGAGACTACAGCTAACTAGGCTTGACCAAAGATGCCGAACACGCTGCGGATGATGGTGCTATGATCATGTCCAATATGGACCTGAGCTACCTCGGCATCTACTCGATATGGAAAAACGACCTTGGTATGTCGCCAATTTCAACCACACAGAGGATCCAAGACGCTGACGGGTTCAAGGACGATTTCCAACTGCCAGGCTTGCCCCCGGAATGACAGTCCCAGAGACGTCGCAGTGGGAGCGGGCTATCGGCTCGTATTGCAAGAAACGATACTTGCCCAAATTTGACGGCGTGTATACTAAGAGGCCGCATCACCGTCAGCTCTGTCTCGAGATTTGCGGATGGGGGGACATTCAGCGGCACGATCCCAGTGGGGCTGATGCCGAAGTAGACCCCGAGTATCCGGCCACGACCCATACCATGGCCGCCGCACGGGCGCTCTTCAGGGGCGACACCAAGCTCGCCATCCAGATTCTCAAGAGGGCCAGCGCAGCCCACCCCGAGCTGCTCTTTGTGCCCTTGGCTCTTCAGCTGATGGGTCGAGGAGACAAGCGCAGCGCCAAGGAGCAGCTTGACTTCGACGAGGTAGTCGCCTCGCGGACCGACCCCTATCTCCAGGCCATATCCTCTCTCATCGCCACCGGAAACTGGACCTCCATCGCCAACCAGCGCTCCCTGCCGCTCTCGGACCGCGCCTTCGTGGCCGTGCGCAACTTCAGCGACGACCAGCTGACAACATGGCTGCAGGAGCAAGTCTCCCGCGCCGTCGAGGACGGCGACATCGAGGGCATCGTGCTCACCGGCATAACCGACGCGGCAGTCGACATCTTCGCTCGCTACATCCAGAAATTCCACGACGTCCAGACCGCCACCCTCATCCTGTCCATCTGCTACCCGCGCTACATCGACGACGTCCGCTGCGCCGCCTGGCGGAGCGCATACCGCGCCCACCTCCAGCGCCACAAGCTCTTCTTCCACCGCACAAAGTTCGACGTCGAATCCACCAAGCGCTCCAGGCGCGAGGGCGTCCCCACCCTCCGACCTCCATCCCGCCAAATCGCCCTCCGCTGCGTCTACTGCGACGCCGAGACCTCCCTCGCCAACAACCACGGCGCGAGGGCCCCGGCGACAGCGCCGCCGGCCCTCGCGACAGAGGCCCGCAACCCGCTCCTCGCGACGAGCGTCAGCGCGGGAGTCAGCTGCCCCAACTGCGGCCGCCATCTCCCCCGCTGCGTCGTCTGCCTCGAGGTCGTCGGCGTCCCGCGGTCGGACCGGCCCGAGGAGCGCGAGGAGACCAAGATGGCGGGGCGGTTCCCCACGTTCTGCCTGCGGTGCGACCACGTCCTGCATCTCGACCACGCGCGGCAGTGGTTCGCCCGCCATGCCGAGTGTCCCGTCCCCGAGTGTCGGTGTCGCTGCAACTTCAAGGCCAACCCGGAGCTGGACTACCATTAGCGGTTTTAGGTACGGACGACGGTAGGCGCGCCGTGCGCAGGATAGTAATACGACATGTTTCCTATTAATAGCTACTGTACTTCTTGATAGGTCTGATGTATGTTCCCCCGAGGCCCGTCTGCCATCGAGGTATCTTTAAAGAGCCCGTCTCTTCTGTGCCGACCAAGCCTCGCCGCGCGCCTAAAACGACCCAAAACATCGAAACGCGAACTCAACACCCCAGATAATGCGATTTCCTCCCTCAAGTATACCAAAAAAAAAATAGTCTGGACTCGCATAATTATGAGATCTCCCCTCGCCCGTCTAATGATATTCGAGCTCTTATTCCGTGCTCATGGCGTCTTCGACCTCTCTTCACACTCTCTTGCTCTGTCTCCCGCCCCTCCCTCTCTTGTGCGTTCTTCCATTCCTCTCGTCCATCTGAAGGGAGCTGTCAAAGAAGAAACTCGAGAGAAAAAAAATTGACGGCTGCACAAGAAATCGCTTTCCTGCGTAACTGTGCGCGACAGTCTTCATGTGCCCTGGAACCACGGATGTGCGAGTACCTTCTCAATGTCGTACCGCTGCGTGACGTCCCGGTCCAGCATGCAGCGGATCAGGTCGATGCTCTCCTCGCTCATGACGAACGGGATGCGCAGGTCGCGGTCCATGATCTCGTCGATGCTGTAGAAGGGGTTCTCCTTGTAAATGATGGTGTAGAGGAGTATACCGAGCGCCCACACGTCTTGCTCCTTGCCTCCATAAGGCCTTCCAGCCAAGACCTCTGGGGCGGCGTAATCTACTCACCAGTTAGCAAAAATGCTTTACCCGTTGGCACATGTGCAATCTGGACTGCAGAGGACCTACCAATCGTGCCCACGAAAACGTCAAAGGGGCCGCTCTTGATGTACGCCGCGCTCCCGAAATCGATCAGCTTGATGTTTCCCTCCCCATCGAGTATGACATTCTCGTCCTTGATATCGCGATGGACAACTTTGGCCTTGGCGTGCAGGAAGTAAACGGCCTGTGCAACCTGTTTGAAGATACTCCGGCACTCCGACTCGTCCATGTTTGTCCGCAGCTCTATGTAGTCAAAGAGGTCCATGCCAGGCAATCCATGAGGCTTCATCTCGATGTAATAGTTGACATCATCCTCGAAGAAGCCCTCCATCTCCACAATGTTGGGATGGCGGAACTCGGGCCGCCTGAGGTAGTCCAGGACGTGAATCTCCAGAGGTACTGTCCCCAGCTTTCGGTCTCGGGTCCATGTATCGACGAGAATTCGCCGCTTGGTGACATACTTTAGCACAGCCTTCTTGCCAGTCTGCTTATGACGAGCAAGTTTGACCTGGCCATATGCACCCTGACCCATATCTTCTAGGATCACGTAGTCGTCAATCGTCTTCTTAGCCGGCGGCTCCTTAGGCTTGGCCGCTGCCGCCTTCTCCACTGCTACGGACTTGGACAGCGCCTGCTTCTGGCCAGTGAGCTTGGCCGCCGCGTTCATGGCGGCGTCCTTGATGTGCTTCGATATGGACGATGTCTTTGAGGCCTGCTCCTTCTTGGACTCAGCTTCTTCGTCCGACGCAATCTCAAGAGGGGTGACGGCCGGTGGCGTCTGGCCAGGTGATGGCTGGTGAAGTGGCGACGCGGCTCCCGTATCGCTGGGCTCGCCGACGCTGAGCATTGGCTGCTCGGCGTGCATGTGCCGTGAATAGGTGATCCATAGGGCGTACACCATCTCCGACTGGTGCACCACATAAGTCTCGCTGTCATCCTTCTTGCCCTCGTTATCCTCGTCGCTGCCCTCGATGACCGTCTCCTCGGCCACATTAACCTGCTTCTCGCTCTTGACGACTCGCATCTGGACGTCGATCTTGAGGTCAGATCCGTCCCGATGTTTCGCTGGGAGGCCATCAGGCTTCAAGAAGGCTTCTGATGCGTCCGGGCGATGGTCTTTGATGGCTAGAAGGCCTGATGCCCTCCGGAACCTATCCTCGGGAATCACCATGCCATCTAGGAGCTCCAGTCCCTCGTCCTCCGTCAGCATCTCCAGAATCCTGTCGAACCCTGGCACAAGGGCATTGATCGACATGCCGTCAGGCTTCTCGAAACCGAACAGCGCCCCACAGAACACCGAGTTCGAGCTGCGGATGTACAGAGTCTGCGGGTCCAGAACAATCATGCCCGCGATGTGAGGATACGAGGAGACGCGTAGCTCGATTTTCCCGCGCACCTGCTCGATGGTGCAGGGGATGTTGACTTTGTGCGCATTGGGGCAGGTGAAGAACTTGCGTCTCCTAATCTGGGCGAAATCGATCTCACCGGTGTTGGGGTCGATTCCTTGCCGGGGAATCCGGGGGATGAGGGCTCCGACATCGAGTCCTGGTTTCGTAGATTCGATCCCCCAAATGGCCTTTGTTGCGCCGGAGACGGCTTTGACGATACCCTCTTCGTCTAGGTCTACGTAGGCCGTGTCCTCATGAATTTCCTCCAGGACCCAAATCAACCCCACCCGTTTTTCCTTGACCCAGAGGCTCGCTGAACCGGTAGCTCCGTTCCGCTTCTGGATGGGAACAACGTCGCCGCAGAGGAGGACACCCCTGGAACGAGCGCTGCGATGTCGTCCGGTGCCGCGAGTTTTGGGTGGGTTCGGGTCCCCACTGTGCACCGTCTGAGCTCTTCGCTGTGAATACTTGGGCTGTTGACTCCTCGAGTTGGGCTTGCTCAGCAGCTGCGCCGTGATCCCCGACCTCCCGCCCAAAAGGGCGGATGCCGCCGACGAGGCGGGCGTCCTGGGGCGGCTACTTGGTTTGCCCTCCTCCTCATCCTCGTCACCCTTGCACAGAAGCTTCCGCTCCAACCACGCCCGCCTCTCCTCTTGCACAACCTCGAGGATTCCCATCTTGCGCACCTCGGCTTTGGTGACACCGAACACCAGGCAGGCCAAGTCATTGGCGGCGATGATGGTCCACGGAGGTTTTGCTTCGGTAGTAAAGATTGCCTGTGCAGCAGGAACCCATCTGTTTGTGTGGCCGTGAACAGAGGGGCCAAGGGCGCTGGGAAAGGTCGACGAGGCAGCTGCGGGTGGGGCCAAGGTGGGCGACGATAATGACTCCTGGTAGAAGGGCTGCGCCATTGTATCCATAAGCCTATCCGCCACGGCCATTTGCATTGTGTCGGTCATTGTCCGCTTGAGACTCGTCGGTCTTGACGCCGGCAGAGGCGCCATTTCTTTGGTTGCACTCTCACCCTTCGGCCCTCTACTCGAATCATCTGAGCTCTCTACACCCGTTGATTTCCGGGCACCAACGGGCTCCCGCTCCTCGAAATGGACATTCTGGAACTTGGGAGGTGGCAGGGCTCCTGTAGGGATGGAGCTCGTCGGCGCAAGGTCTCCTGTAATAGGCTCCGGGCTTGTAGACCGGGGAATGAACTGCTTCTCAAATACATTCTGGCCCGACACCTCAGCCGGGCCAGTCAGAGGACCCGGATCGATGTCTGACGCGGGATTGGGAAGGTTGCCGGCGCCAATCAACTGTGCGCGCGCAAGCAGCTCCAACATATTCTGCGCCTCAACGTCACCGGTGACTCGAGCTTGGGCGCTGGCTAGGCCGGCCTGGGCGGAGCTCATGGGCCACCCCATGCGATCCTTCATGAATTCTAGAGAGCGCTTGAGGACATTCTGACGGTTGTGTATGAAGTCTTCGGACTGGTGGGCGAACGAGAACGAGTGAAGTGACTCGGACGGGAAGCGCGATAGGTCTTCGGAAAAGCTCGGTGACGCGGGGCCACCCGACAGAGGCACGCTGCCCGCATGGGTGAGCGCGGCGTTCATCGAGGGTGTCCGGGAGAGAGCGACGACGGAAGGGCTGCGGGAGGAGGGATTGGAGCCCTGGAGGGTAGGTTTTCGAGATGGAGGTTGCTGCTGTCGTATACGATGCAGCCCAGACAGACCGAGCCCATGCTCGTGGTCGGTCATCATGGAGGTAGCCCTGGAGGAAGAAAAACGTTGGTCAGCCAAGTCGAATCGAAGTGAGGTCAAGGAAACAGCTCAGGAATGGGTCGGAGAGGTGGCCGAGAGGCAGAGAAGGCAGAGGGGCAAATGGACTACGGACCTCGTGAAGGCGTCAGGGTCGAGGGTAGTAGGCGATGAAGATGAGACGTCGAGAGACATCCTCGCTCGACTCCGGTCCGGGCGATCAGCTGAGGTGGGCAGGTTGCCGGTGCTGCGGTTCTTGGGGAGGGACAGCGGCTGCAACAGCTTGCCTCGCCCGCGCTGCTCGGACTCTGAGACGTTATCGGCGGCACCTGGGGGAAGAGAGCATGATGGTCAGTGGGCGTTGGGGTTGGAGGGGCATCCGGGAGGAGTAATCGAGGGGCATGTGCGAACCATTTTTGTCATGATGCCCGCCATCCGTCGGGGGCATACTTGGAGGCGGGAGCGGAGGTCGGAGAGGCTGAGGCTAACTTGGTGGTGGTGACGCAGTGAGAGTGAGTGAGGACCTCTGCACTCTGAATGGCAGAGTCAGAAGACCAGGAGACCGTGACAGTGGTGGCTGCTGACGGCAATTTTTGGTGGTGGTGGTGGTGGTGGTGGTGGTCTTCTGGTGGAGAGGAGGAGGGGCTGTTCCGGGCGACCTGGCTTTCCGGGCGCTTCGTCGATGTCTGCCGTCCGTCTTTCGTCGTTTGGACTTCGAGTCGGTCAGTCAGTGCGCGAAATCTCTGGCAACGATGGAAGACCCTGGGTACAGGGACACCCAGGATGGTGAATTGTTGGACCCGCGACAAATGCGGATCTCTGCCAGCACGATGCGAGCGGCAGTGGATATGGATGGGCTGTGCAGAGGGGCGGCCAAGCAGCAGCGCCCGTAAAATGCTGAGAGTCCACAGGCGCACAAGGGCAGCGCGGGTTGGTTGGTGGGTGGTCTAAGGGTGGTCGTTGACTGCAGGCGGTTGCAGCTTCATTCGAACTTGAATCAGTCAACCACTCTTAGCGCCCTTTTCTCAACGCCGTACAAACGTTGGGGAGCGAGCAAAGTACAGTACCTTACTTACAGGTAGTAGGTATGGTAGGGGAGTAGAGCAGCTGAGTGGAGGCACAAAGAAGGCACCGAGGGGGGATGGATAATAGGTACTTCAGTTGGTACTCCAATGTATCGGTACTGGACTTTTTTTTTTTTTCGCAAGTGTTGTTAACCACATTTATGTACCTGGTAGCAACTGAAAGCATCACGCAATTTGTGTACTGGCACTAAGAACTTTCTTACTACTGTACTACCGCTACCTAGTGCCTTGAATTTCCTACGTACCTTACGTACTATTAGAACTACCTTAGTTCCTAAGGTATAGACCTCCCAAGGTCTTTTGTAAGTACGGTACTTAGGACCACCTCCAAAACTTTACATTGGCTGCATCCCCAAAAAAAAGCGCCGGGAAAGACAACTATGAGCGGGCATCATTACCTTTCTCAATAGTAACGTGCAGTCAGGCGCATTTGATGCCAAATTGCTCTGCTCTGCTGTTAATTGCTTCCACTGCCCGAGGTGGTGCGTCGAGTTATACCACCACTAGGTACTGGGAGCGACAAAATCCTTTGCACCTGGTAGAGGTACTGAGGGGTACGGTCAACTGCGGATTGATTATCCCGTTCGGGGACCATGTGCGTCATCGATCAGATGCTAAATCCAACACTGACGCGATGTTTACGCCAAATCCAGGCACATAAGGTACACCCTCGGCACTCCCGGATCTTCTGGTCCTCGTCGGTGACCTCCCCAGGCGAGACAGGAGGAAAACACTCAATTTTAAGTTGCTGACGCTTGTGTTTTGTGTTTATCGATCTACCTGCGGCAATGCTTGGCGCCGCAGCAGCAGGGAAAACCAAAGAAAGACACAATGGTTTCACTGCTGGAGCCCCCTTTCCATTGACAAGGGAGAATGGGTCCATATGAAATACAGCCTGGGGTACTGAGGTACCTACTTAGGTACGAGTACATGGTCAGGTACTCTAGATTGTAGTAGCTACCTGGTACCTTCATGAATATCGACCCGAGTATTACTCTGGATTAGCCCTGGTCGAAAAGAAGAACTTCCAATAATAAACAAGAGAGCTAAGACCTCCCATTTGAAGCTCTTCTCGCCAGAACACACAAAGCCGAGTCAACCCCCAAGTCCAAAAGCACATTTAAATTGGAGACCAGGGGTAAGGAAGAAGATTAATACCGAAAATGGAGTTTTTTTTTGGTTTTTAGTTTTTTTTTTGACATGAGCAGCAAACACTAGTACGGATTATAGACATGTAATCAATCAATACCTAGGTACCATATTCGAAGTGGAAATAACAAAACACCGCAAAACAATTGAGGTACATCGGTACAATACCACTCGAATTGATACTCGCAGAGAACTGCGTTCTACTAGTAATGAATAGCTCAAGGAAAGGCGGGGTAAGTGCAGTCAGCTGTCCATTTAAAATATATACCTACATATGGTTTATCTACGAGTCGGAATTTTAACAATAGTCTCTCATATGGGTTATTCCCCGTTTTGAGCCCCTGCAACAAACCGGCGCCGTCACGCTATACTACCACAACAGTAGTACTACTAGTAGTACTAAGTTACAGTAGTATGCTGATGTTGTTGTTCAACATTGGCACGGTCCTATCACGTTAAAGGGCCGAAAAAAAAAGCTAAAATAAAACAAACCCCGTGGGAAAAAAAAACCTTGAGAATGGGGTGGTGTTTCTCAGCAGGCGGATTCGAACCGCCGACATCCAGATGTGCTTCTTGCAATTACAGTCTGGCGCCATAAACCAACTAGACGATGCTGAGGTGATTGTTGCCCAGGTGGTTACCAGCCACCTACGCTTTTAATCTGGGGAGGGGTCGGTAAAAGTCAAGCACGTTCGATATATCTCGCAACGGGCAATGGCCTCTTCTCGGGCTGAGTTTTCCATTTATAGACGTAAACAGGCCGTGAACTACTATCTTGTACTGGGTACTACCCACATAAAACTCGTGAGACCCCAACTTGCAAAGTACACGATACCCCACGGATAGTCCCGTTTGCCACAAGAGAGTTCTATTGATTGGACGCTGGAGGTGTCTGGGAGACATATGGACATGCCGCGAGCCTCCTGTTTCCTTTACAGCCTGTGAAGTAGACTGTGCCGTATATGAATCCAATGGTATTGTCCCGCGATATCCCCGTCTCCGTTCCCCATGATTGATTGCCATGCTTCGATATTAGGCGGAATTCCCATGCCCGCCTGTACCCGTAATACTGCTGCGCCGCTGCACATGCGAGGAAGGCAAGAAGCACAAAGGGTCCCTGGGCTCACGCTCGATGTGGTGTGAACCAACATAACGAGGAGTGTCACTGGCCACTTGCACGACCGGCGGAGCTCAGCACGACAGACTAACCTAGCCTCCCACGCAACGCCCGAACACGGCGCAAATCAGTGCTGGCTGGTCTGTTGGTGTGTGGTGGACAAAGCGGTTCAATATATATAGCCGACCTGCCATTATCAGTCTCGCGGGCAGGTCCGAATTACTTGTCTCCGGTATTCAACTCGGTATACAGTACTCGTATGATTACGGGCGTGCCGCTTCGGAGAAACGAGTCAGGTACCCGCCAAGGACTAAGGGAGACGCCGGTGCTTCACGGAGGGCGTTTGGTGGCGAAAGTGGCCCACGTTGCAGGATTCTAGGGCGCTTCCATGGTTCCCGTCAGCACTCAGAACCAGTTCCAACAAACGAGGTATTTGAGGCACTTTTTTCCCCAATCTGAGGTGAGCCGACCCGGCCACCACACTCGCAACACCGAATGCAGGCAGGCACACAGTATCTCATACCCCCCGTGCCCGCGAGGACGAAGGCATTCGAGTGGCTGGAGTCAGGCGCTGGAAACGTCGAACCAGACGTCGGAGCCCGCCCTGGTGAGACAGATACGGGGCAGATGACCATGACATGAGGTCGTCCTTTGTATCCCACATATGTTGGTGAAGCCGTTCCAAGATGGAGCGAAGGAGGATGTGAAGGTGTGGGGGCCACATGCAGACCGGCGGACTTCGCAGGATGCAACGTAGAAGGGAGTCAAGGGACGGAGGGGTGAGGTGAGGGGTTGGGTAACGGTGAATAGTGCTTATCGATAGGCTGGACCAGGGTTGGAAGCCCACCCCACCGGCAAGGGTTTTGGACTTACCCCAGGTCTTGGGACAAAGTAGCGCCGTGGGCGAAGAGTTGATGAAGAGTTGGTGATTACCAGGTAATCAAGGTACATCCGTACTAGTACACTGGTCATGTCGCCCAATTCTGCGCTCTTGCCTCCCGAGAGGTTCCGAAATGCACCAAGACGGCTTGATTTTGGGTCGAGAGCTGGGCCGCTGTCCCCAACATAAATCAAGTACGTACGAACGGTACGGGGCTTCGCGGACGCACCGGGCCAAAAAGCAAAATGACACGGGCAAGTTGCAACACGGTTGGCAAGGCTCGTGGCCCCCCTGCCAAAAACCGGCCCGGAAAACTAACCGGGTAGTGGGCCTCTGTACGAGCACATACGCCCTTTAGCCCCGTATCTTTCTTACGGATACTGCAGAGTACCTGCCTGGTATCAGTAGTGCGAATGCGATAGCGGCCCACCCCGGCTAACGCTCCTCGTATGCCCCCCGTTGCCCAACATACTACTGGTAGGTACATAGCCAGCCTGTACGAGTACTTGCATCGACAGCGGAGAGCCCGTCGCCCCGGTCAACAAGTTGCGCTTCTTATCCCGCTCCCCATCTTCTTCCAGGCCTCGCGCACTCTGCCCCCTTCTTAGTTTCCCGTGTGATCGCGCCCTTCGTCCCCGGTGGACTTTTTACTATTTTGCTTTCTTTTTTCCCACTTGCCTCGCAAAGTCGAGATAGGGCCCCTGTTTCGTGGCTTCACCCAAGTTGTCCCGCGTCCCCCAACTCCGTCCTGGTGACTTCAAACCCTGGTCACCACCCCGCGGTCTTCTGATCACGGCACACGCCATCAAGTCTTATCCATCGCACCATCAACCATTAGCCACCACTACCAAGAACAACCATCATTGTTTTGAGAGTGTTCTTCTCGGGTGGCGGCAGCTGATATAGAAAGATAACGCCTCCATCGTCGCCGGATCGATGCACGAAGAACCCCGGTTGCATGCTGCAACAATGAATTGATCTGGAAGCTGTTGCTCCCAGCATCTTCAGCCTCTCGACCGAACCTGCCGAAGCGCCCAGTGCCTGCAACGGCCGGATCGATACCATACAAGATAGCTGAATCTTGCTATCGATTCGGCTCAAAGACGAACCCGAAACATCATTTAACCGGCTCCCTCCCGTTTTCGTACAGATAACAGCATCTACCCTCAGATACACCATGGCACAAGTTCCAGAATTACCATCCCGGGCCATTACCCCGGTCCCCATCGACGAGCATGAAACCTTGGCTACTCCTCCCGAGCAGCCGCTGAACAAGGGAAAGAGCCGCCAGCGCCTCCTCCGAGGCATCCAGCGCATGTCCTCGACCTCCTCCCTAACCAACCTTCGCCGCCCCAGAGCGCACAGCTCTCCGTACAGATCGACCACGAGAAGCAGTCTGTCTTGCGTCAGCCTCGTCGGCGTGGGTCCTTCCCAGAGCTTCAGAAGTACCACGCCGCAGCCATCGCCTCTGGGAGTCGGCGACTCTCCCTCCTCGAGGCCCGGCACCCCACTTACCGAATTTCCGTTTCTCGATGCTGTCGAGACACAACTGGGTGTCCGCAAGGTCGAAAATGGGAAGCCTGGCTCGTCCCACGGGACTGCGCCGCTCCCGGCCGAAATCAAATCATCCCGAACTGACGTAGTGAACAAATCCCGACTAGCCTCTGCTCCTGCTATTCGGAAGCGGCCGGCCCGTCAATGGCACGATATGCCTCACGAGATCCAGATTCACATCTTGTCCTTCCTCGAGCCCAGGCAGCTCGTCCAGGCCTCCAGGGTCAGCAAGTCCTTCTACAGGCTCTGCTTCGACGGCCAGCTCTGGACTTCCCTCGACGCCTCAGAGTTCTACCAGCGTGTCCCTGCGGAGTCCCTGTCCCGCATCATCATGGCCGCGGGACCATTCATCAAGGACCTCAATCTCAGGGGCTGCATGCAGGTGGAGCACTACAAGAGGGCCGAGGTCATCGTCAAGGCCTGCAAGAACCTGATGAACGCCACCTTCGAGGGCTGCCGGAACTTTCAGAAGTCGACGCTGCACAGCCTCCTGGAGAGCAACGGGAAGCTCGTGTATTTGAACCTCACGGGGTTGTCAGCGGTGACCAACAAGGCCTGCCAGATCATTGCGAATTCGTGTCCCCAGCTCGAGACGTTCAACGTCTCCTGGTGTAGCAAATTGGATGCGGCGGGGATCAAGGCCGTGATTGAGGGCTGTGGGCAGCTCACTGACCTCCGGGCAGGCGAGGTTCGCGGATTTGACGACATAGACGTGGCAGAGGCCATTTTCAGGACCAACAACCTGGAGAGGCTGGTGCTGAGCGGCTGCGCCGAACTCACCGATCAAGCCCTCGAGGTCATGGTGCACGGCACCAATCCCGAAATCGACATCCTAACGGACGTTCCTGTGGTGCCTCCTCGAAAACTCCGCCACCTGGACCTGAGCCGCTGCCCGCTGCTCACCGACGTCGGTGTCAAGGCCTTGGGACACCTCACGCCCGAGCTGGAAGGTCTCCAGCTCTCTCGCTGCAGGGCCATCACCGACGCCGCTCTGGAGCCTATCCTCGCTTCGACGCCGCGGCTTAGCCTCCTCGAGCTGGAGGATCTCGACCAATTGACCAACACATTGCTCTCCGAGCACCTGGCAAAGGCGCCCTGCGCGGCCACACTAGCGCACCTGTCACTCAGTTACTGCGAGAACATCGGTGACGTGGGAATGCTCCCCGTGATGCAGAAGTGCGTCAGCCTGCAGAACGTGGAGCTGGACAACACCCGGGTCAGCAACCTTGTCCTCGCCGAAGCCGCCGCCATGGTCCACAAGAGATCCAGACGGACCACGGACCCTAGAGTGAAGCCGAAGGCCACCCTGCGAATGGTCGTCTACGACTGCCAGCATGTCTCCTGGACGGGCGTCCGAGAGGTCCTCTTCCGGAACGCCCGTGTCGGGTCCGTCTCCGGCCAGGCCACCTACCCGACAGAGGTGATCGCCCTCAAGTGCTTCTACGGCCACCAGATGACGGCCGATGAGCACCTAAAGCGGGTTCTCCGGGGCGACTACGCTTCAGCGTGCCGCCTGGAGAGGATGTGGGCGGACTACATGCAGGCGATGGAGGAGGCAGGTGTGGGCGGATCCGGGCACCGGCGGCGCCGGCGTCGCGCGCGGCACGCCGCCGCTCTCCACCTCCATGAGGAGGACGGTGGAGGGAACAATGGTCGGCGACGAGCCGCGACCATAGGGTCCTGTTCGGTCATGTGAAGTGATGGGTGGTTCAATATCTCCTTTTTGAGACACTCCAAGAGCGTTTTCGATTCATGGGCCGGCCAGGACACACGCCGGTCACTTGCACATTGCCCCGGCGATTTTTTATTTTTTTTATTTTTTGGACCTTTGCAAGTCGTGTGAGTGGCCCCGTCATGGTACGGCACAGCCCTGGCATTCCACAGGCGTGGACATATCGGTCTGGACGGTAGTAGCTTTCTTTTTTTTTTTTTCTCTTCTGCAAAATGTGTTTAAATGGCGTTCCGGGCGGATTTGGGGGCCGGTTCACTCTTTCACGGATGGTAGATGCCGGACGGTTTTGGTGTTGCCCGCCGTTAAGCGCTGTGGCATCGGGACGGGAGGCGCCGCGGCGGAATTCATTTAGGGGCAAAACTCTGAACTTGTGTAGTACTCGGTACCATCAGTTGAATGAGCAAAGGATTCCCGGTATATGGTAACGTACCTGTACAAACAGCAGACTCTGGCCGGGAGCTTGCCCAGCAACCACAAAGCGTTGGTAGTGCCGTCCCAAAGTCACCTTGGACCTACCGCATCTAGGATACATGTACATTACCAGTTACGTCTAAAGATACGTACATTTCCATCGCAAATTCCCACCTTGGGGTCATGAGTACGGACTACCAAGGCTCATCAAATTGGATCATAGCTGCCGCCCCTTTGTTGAGTGGCATTCAAACTCTTGCTTTTCTGCTTCGTCACCCTACCCTAGAGGTAAAGATGGCAGTTGGCAGCATGTTATCTTATTGGCGGACACGCCGAGATCGAGACCACGTGGATAAGTCGAGATGGATTGTAAGAATCATTATCCTATATACTACCTGTTTTATACTTCAATTCGAGACGGGTTTTGGTAGTCTGGAAGGAGTGTCTCGTGGTGGAGAAAAATACTTATCACATGTGTCCGTTGTCAGCTACTTAGGTTGCGTAGTCCCCGCGGTTGTGCGGTACATGCAGCCTTTTCTTTTAGTTAGAGTGTCAACAATATCATCCGAGAAGACTATACCACAAATACGGTTCGCCGTTCTTTCTGGTTCAAGATGGCGTTTAATAAAGTTGATGGATGTTGCGTGTTCAGGTGTAGCCTCCCACTCCCGGTAGGACGTCGCCACAACGGAGATGGACTCGTGGAGCCGAGGAGCCTCGGCGTGGGGCGTGATAGTGGGGTGCGCCTTCCTCATGACCAATCTCCAAGCATTTCATTCAACTACCTACCTGGTAATACCTGGTACCAGTAGCACCTGCCCTTGCCAGTCCCTACCTTACCTGCCTAAGGTACCATTCGAGAGGGCGGCCTTAAAACATCCAGATGGCACGAGATCGAACAATACCGCCCTGACCATATCCGTATGTTGTCGTCACCCACTTCGTCGTCGCCAAGATGCCGCTGGAAGTCATCTACGTCGTCCGTCACGGGGTAAGTCGCGTATGAGTAGAATACCACCGCCATCACCGCTCGAGGTGATCGGCCGTGTTTCAAAGCTCAGAGGTGAACACGCATCGTCATCCCTGCCCCCGTGCTGACTCTCGCTTCAGTTTCGACCAGCCTGGACTGTTGACCCGAGGACAGGAGTCTACTCGTCGTCAGTCCGGACTCCGACTGGTATCCCGACAGACCCGCCCCTCTCGGCTCATGGCGTTCGCCAGTCCGTGGAGCTGGCCCGGCGGCTCATGACGCTCGATCCTCCCATTGACGTCGTGTACTCCAGCCCCGCCTACCGCTGCCTCCAGACCCTCACGCCCTACATCGAGGAACGGCGCCAGCTGGATACCAGTGCGGCGACCAAGATCCTGCCAGAGAAGGGCATCGGGGAGTGGCATGGTACTGCGCACTTCGAACACCCCGAGACGGCGGCAGCCGAGGTCCTCAATTCCGAGTTCCCCGCCTACTGCGCCGACTACGTCTCTATCCGAGAGCCGCTGAGGAACGGCGAGACAATCCCACAGCTGTATGAGCGCGTCGCTAGTACGCTCCGCGCGATTGTCGAGCGCTGCGATGCTGATGGCACACGAGCCATTCTACTCTGCACCCACGCGTCCGTGTGCATTACTCTCGGACGCGTCTTGACGGGGAACATACCCGATGACCCATCGACGGAAGATTTCACGGCATTCACCTGCGGCCTGAGTGCCTACCGCCGGAGGCGAACACGGGGAGGCACGAAGCTGCAACGTGAGAAGGCCCTCTCCCAGTCAATGGCTCCTGGTACGATCCCTACGGCACCTCTTGCCCTGCATATGCCAACGATGGACTTACGCCTGACTAGCAGCTGCACAAACAGTTCTCGGAGATTGGTCCTGCGAGCTGAATGGCGACTGCAGTTTCTTGACTCACGGAGCCGAGCGAGGATGGTGCGTTCCACATTTTCTTCGAGCGATACCTGTTTGCTTTTTCTCGCCACCCGTAACAGTCGATCTCTGAGAGGTCCGAGCTGACAAAAACCCGCAAACAGGAAGTTCAATGGAGATGAGGCGTTTCCGGGCGCGCAATCCTTGTCTCAGACGGAGTCACCCAAGTTGTAACTGCATGCTAGGCGGCCAAGAGTTCTCTGGCCACCTTGGCGAGACCAGACGGCCAGAAGTATGTCGAACATTCTGAATCGTTTCCTCAGCCATCCTTTTCAGGTATCGGAATATGGCGAACGCCACTGGGAGAGGCCGACATGGTGGCCCACCAGGCACCAAGCGTGGCATATCTCTTTCGCACCCGTTCCTCCCGAGTATCTCTTGGGTGCAGTGGAAATACTCTGCACACCAAAGGTTGATTCGGAGTGATGGAGTGACGCAGGGCATCGGAATCTCGCAGGCTGAAGGGAGCGATACTTCTCGACCTGGTATCTGCAGTTCATGGTCTGCAGTGGGTACAAGGCATCCTTTGCCGCCGACAGAGCCCTTGTCCAACACAAGACCCAACTGTGCAAACAGGAACATCAGAAGGCTGGATCAGGGGGCCAGCATCTCACAACGCCTTGCAGCTGCTCCCTTGCGTACCGTTGTTATTTCGGGAGATGAAGAAAACACCTGGTGGGTGTGCCTTGCCTTAGCCCGGCGAGCAAACGTGGAGAAACTCACCAACCAGCCCTGCAGGGTTTGTGTAGCGAGAGGGCTGCTTGGGCTGTTCGGTGACGATAGTCCAGGTGTGAGCATCACCGGGCGCCAAAGCGCAGGTTGACGACGCTCTTTGACTGGACAAGGAGTCATGTGGACGCGAACGTTGGTCGTTGGGGGTTATCAAGTCCGAGGGTCCGACCAGCCTAGGCGACCGCAAAGGCGCAATGTTGAGACGGTCGTCTGGGCACTGGGCCGTGAGACCAGACTGTCCGTCTTGCGCTGTGTGTTTGAGGCGAGGCCGTTGGCTCCGTGCACTGCATGCACGGTCAAGCTCTGGCGCTTTGCGCTCACCAGTTTCACAGACACAGGCGAGTCAGGTTTAATTAACTCGGCTGTCGGGAGAGGGGGTTGATGTCATGTATCATTAGTCCCGGCAAAAGAAAACAGATAGAACTACTACTACTAGTAGTATAGCGTCAGAGCGTACGGACTACCTTGGTCCAAGCAGTGACACGTATCCGGCCGGATGTCTGATGTGAGGTCTCTTCAGGATGAGGATGCGGACACTCGGGCGGATCCAAGCGAGTGAATGGCAGCGACGAGAACTCGAGAGAGGACGAGGACGGGCGACAAGGTGTCGGCGTCTACGCAAGGCTCTGCAGAGCCACCAGAGTTCCAGCAGCTTGGTTCGAAGAATCTGCACGAAGACCAACAGTCCCATCAGTCCCAATGAAGAACCCGGGAATGCCGCCGTTGGTTGGAGGGGCCGTAATTGTCGGTGAGGCAGGACGTGGGGAACAATGGTACCAGATTTAGATGGTAATACTGTCTCCAGCATCAGGTTGTGAGGCGATGGTGGGCAAGTAGAAATTCTTCGTACGACTCGGGAGTTTTGGAGTGTCCCTGTGGGGTGATGGATTACATAGGGTACGTACCTATTGTGCACCTTCCAGCTCAGATCTCCATCGTCCAACGTTGACGCCTTCCTCTGCAGCGTCGGCCAAATCGGGAATAACTGCAATAAGGCGGGGAAAGCAAAGACTAAGGTACTACCTAGGTAAGTATCCGTGCCTGCTCCATCTGTGTAGGTACCATACGTAAGGTACCTACTACCTACCTAGTACCTTAACTACCTACCTGTTCTTGCCCATCCGGACTCGCACTCCCAGGGCCAAAGCACAAGTGTCCTCTACTGTGCCGCCAGAATGCATCGCACACCTACACCCAACCCACCCTCTCTCTCGCCTGCGACACTCTCCTGGTAGCGAGAAGCCGCTGACTCGTCCCGCTCGTCTCCCTTGCTGCCCAGAGAAAAAGGAACTTACTTGCTCCACATTATCCTCTAGGTAGGTACGTGTACTGAGTATATTGCCATGCTCCAACAGTCTAAGCGTTCCATGGCCGGAATCGCCACGTTTGGCCCTTGGCCTGCAAGCATCGAGCTATGTGCCAATCCAATTCCTTTCGTCTTGTTGGCGCCAAGCCGGTGAGCCGTAACCCCATACACTCGGAGCATTGTTTGACTGGCTCAGTCCGAACCAGGGGGCTTGCTTCTAAGTTCTAACCAACGTGATGACAACGTGTGCCCAAGCGCCAACGGGGGCTAGGCTAACGGACGACAATAGCACAACAATAGACATTACCCTGGGCACGGACTGCGGAGATACCTAACGGCAGTCGCTAACGCGCACCTCAAATGCAACACTGCCTGGCGACTCCGGGTCGGCAGGTCCGGCACCGTAGCCCTCGGCTTCATCAGACGACCGGTCCGCAGAGGCCACCTACAGCACACTTGGTATCAATTCACAGCTGGTGTGTCGAGGCGAGAGGCGCAGCTGGGATTAGTCGACGGTTGATAACTGGCAGACTGTCGCAGCCCAAGTCCGTTGGCGGCCGCCGTGCGAGGTAAGGTAGGTAGGTCTCTTGCAGCCCTTGCAGGCGAGGGGAGGTTGCTTTTTCCTCACCCACCCTCCTCCATACGAGCTTGCCCGTGCGCTGGCTCCGACGATGCCCAGCCTCCCAAAACCCCGAAGGGACTTGCCCGGCGATCGACCTCGGGCTGCTGTTCCCCGCACCGAGGGGCGACCCAATCAGATCATTGCGGCCGCTGTCAACCATCGTTTCTTGGGCTTGTGATGCGCAGGGCGGATCGTGCCGCGTGCTCAGGCCGTTTGCTTGCTTCAAGGTGAGCGGTATATCATCCATAGCTGCTTACAAGGGAGCCAGACATACCGCCGCAATGCGCGTGGATGGACGACATACGACGGAGGCCGAAAATTTTCGAACCATTGTGTCGATGCCGGGCGGGTCGACATACGGGTCCTCCATTGCGAACCCATTGTGTCTCTCTACAGTACGCACTACGCACCCCATCCACGGGCTAGCTCCCCTAGATCGGAGCGGCGAGGCAGGCTGGCAAACTATTCACTCACCGGGCGCCTATTTACCGATGGCTCGGTAGCAATTCATGCTGCTTGTTACTGAGGAATGTGGCACATGAGAGCCAACAGCCCCAAGATTGGCCCTCATTTGCCCGGCGACCCTCTCGAAGCCAGAGTTTGGACCCGACAGTTTGGGAACCCCATGCGACTGCGACGCTTCATACTGGTCGAGGTTTGGACCATCACAGCGTCTCCCACAGTCCGACCCATCCCAGCGATACACAGCAAACATTTTCGGCCAATTGCAGATCTCGCAGAAGTCGTATTGGTGGTCCGGGGCAGTGCGTTGAATGCCCGGCTGACCGGTGGATTCTGTTGACTCGACATTCATCGTCCTATACATGTGAGGAACGGCCAATGCGACCTTCCGCGACCATCGACAGAGAGCCAGTCCCACACCGGCTGGGGCCCCAGAGACAGCCATGATGATCGAAGGTATCGCCACGGGGACCGTGCGGCTCCGTCAAAGTCTTCAGGATCGGGATTTCCAGTCGACAATGTCAATACCCTCCTGGGTTGATTGCTTGGCATGATGGAAGGCTCCGGTGAATACCTGATACCGCCAGCCCCTTACCTGCAAGGACCAACACCCGCCAACGTCTTGATCTTGACTTTGCCTCCGCTGACCATGTACTAATTACTTATGCAGACAAGACGAGTACCTACGTACATACATGACCGTAGTGGAGCAGGGGAAGCTCGACTCCACTCGAGAAGCGCTTCCGGTCTCCTTGCTTGTTGGCTACCAACTGGAACAACTCGCCATGTCGTCAGTCAGGTCAAGTGAGAAGCCAACTCTGCGGCCGAAGGCGGGCTACTAGTGCCTAAGTACTAGACGCCCATGTCGCTACGGGCGTGGGTGTTGTCGGTACCATAGGTTCTCCGTGCCCTGCCGTCCACTTCCCACCAAGTTGCGGGCGCATCTATTACACCCCCTCACACCACTAGCTCTGGGCTCGAGTAGCAAATGTCCCGCCTCCTACCTCTGTCTTGAGTCTAGTCCATACGTTTTATTGCATGTCTATCCCGTCGGCTTATATGCAGATCATACACGGCTTCACAAGAAGCAAAGAGAAGACATGCATCGGAAAGCGTCGTCCTAAATCTCCAAATTCGCCTCCTTGTCTCGAACCGCCGCAGGTACCCTTCGCCTGTAGATTTTTCTTTCTTTCTTTGCGCACTGACATCCACACTGCCTGTTAGTCGAAGCAGTCCCGGCAGCAGTTTGTGGCGTAGAGTGTTGTTGGTCGCAGTCACATCCCATGCCTGCATCCCGGAGGGGATCACACAGCGCACACGCCCCATGTACTGTATGAAGACAGCCGATTCATATATGAATAGTGCCCACTCTCGTCTTCTTCGGTGCCCTCTCTTTTCCGGAACGCCCTCATTTCCATTCGATCCAGGCACACGCACTACCTCGAAGAAGAAACACACCTGAGTCACCCAGTGTCAGTCCTAGCTCCAGACAACTAGTCGCAGAGTATACGACCCGCGGATTCCCTCGGAGTCGCGTTCTCATCTTGCGGGCAGTCTTTGTTCCATATATCTGGTGGTCCGACAGCGGCCCCTCTCCCAGTGTTCATCATCACCCTTCGATATCCCCTCCCTATTTATGTTCATTCCCTTCCTCCCATCATCTCAGACTTCTGTGTCTTAACAGGCGTCTTCATCAGCTCGCTCTCTTCCCTTTGGACCTCATCCCTGAAGAGCATCCTCCGCCTGAGAGGAGGGAGAGCAGCCTCAGGGTTTGAACCATGTCCACAGTTCAGGACCAACCTGAGCTTTACGGCTCGTCGCCTGCCAAGGCGATGAAGCTTAGTACCATTACAGACATGGAGACTCCTCCCCCTTCGAGGAGAGGCTCAAGAGACGTCCTCTCAGAGGAGGGTTCCTTCGGTCACTGGAAGGCTCAACAACAACAACAAACACCACAAACCCCTCCCGAGTCAACATCAGGGAGTCCGCACATAAACCCAGCCGGTGAGTCTCTATGTCCCTTAGCGAAGGAGGACTGGGGGCGCTGACGAGCTTTGAAACCTAGAATCAGTCGCCCATAGCGCATTCACACATCCCTTTCCCGTCAGGCTTGCTCCGCCATATACACCACTCAGTTCACCAGTACGGCTCCCGAGCCTCGATGAGTTTGACCAGGGCGTGGAAGCACTTGCAAGGTCCTATGGTCCCCAGTCGCCATGGACAGCCCCCGCGACGACTCTGCCCGGCATATCCCAGGCGGCGTTCGGCCAGAAGCCGCTTCCGCAACTACAGCCGTACTCGCCACCAGACCCTGCGTACTCCTTCCACGGGTATTCGGGAGCTGAGCATCTGATGCACGCGACCAGTCCCCAGATGGGCTATCCCAGCCCACCCCCCGATTGCGACCAGCGCCACTGCAACAAGAAGTACACCACGGAGGAAGGAGACTTTATCATCTACGCCTGGCACGACAAGAAGAAGAAGTGGCAGACCATCCAGAAGGAGTTCGCCCACATCTTCGGCACCAAGCCGGAGCGGAGCGTGCAGGGGCTCCAGGCCTGGTATTACCGCATGAACCAGCGCATCCCCGTATGGGATCAGGATGGATGGCTCGTCTTCAACGATGAGGACGAGGTCGAGCCTCGATACGTCACCATCAAGTGCCGCGAGAGGGAGGCGGTGCTCAAGAACGAGCCCCTGGGTCTGGCGCAGCGCTATCCTGAGCGTGCCATTCACTACCACTGGGTCGACCCGGAGGTCAAGCGTCAAGCACAAGACTGGGGTGAGTTGCCATCGTCTACCAGGACATCCAAGAACTTTGGTGCTGACACAAGATATAGCCGCGAAGCGGATCAAGCAGTACGAAGAGCGAAGGGAGCGCAGGAAGCGCAAGGAGCAGCGTAGGGCAAGGCTTTGAAAAAAACCGAGGACAAACCCCCTCGATACACCTCGCGGTAGTTGGCCCTTACACAGCCGACGACTTAACGCAGCTAATTACGATACGACACTCCACGTCCCTTCTCGATGATCTCAACGCCCTCTCACGACCTTCGTCTCTTACACCCAACGGGGGGGCCAGTCTGCCCCATGTACAACAACGTTCTTCTTTGTCGACACTTCCCCTTTTCGCCCTGTTGGCGATTTATGAAAGGAGAAAAAAGAGAGAAAAAAGAAAAAAAAAAAACCGACCAGCGCACATTTACTTCATCTTTTCATTTGTCTTTGGTGCACCACCCTTTTTTTTTACTTGCCCTTGTACTACTACTATTACTTACTTGGAGATCTGGACTATTACACTTCATCCTGGAACTCTCTTTTTTTTTTTTTTTTTTTTTTTTTTTNAGGGCCCGAGAACAAAAGTTACAGGGCAATTTATATGGAAAGCGGGAAACGGGGGGGAAAGGCTAATGAGGGAGGGGGATATCGCTACGATCATTATGACCCCAAAACAAATGTGGCAAATGATTGGAATGCGGGTAATACGGTAGCGAAACACAGGAGTTTCTTGTTCTTTTTATATATTCAGTTCCGTTATATATATGAGTAGGCGCAGGCGAGAGAAAAAAAAAAAGTGAATTCAGAGTATCTATATCAACTTGCTCCTGTCTGAGAAATCGTGCAGCGTGATCGTTCTGGACTTCCCAGAAGGTATAGCCTAGAGAACGTTCTGTGAGAGATGATAGGAAACTCCTAGATGAATATGGTGGGCGGCAAGATGAGCACAGTGGGCTGCAACTACACCCTCCCTGTTGGGTGACCGGACAAACACAGCCAGGCGATCGTGGGCATTACCCTACCGAACTCATCCCCTCTGGGTTCGGTGGTGGTGTTGGTCCCTGGAATTGGATGTCGTGTTGGCCGTCCTTACTGTAGGTTGGTGCCCTGATCAAGGTGTTTGTCTGACTCGGACCCGAGTGAGAATGGGGTGAGAATGGGGACGCGGCCCTTCCAGGTCATTATACAGGTACGTACACGCCATGACCTGCCCATGTCGGTAGTCCAGAGGCGCAAGCATCCGTGGCAGTCACACACGGGCTGGCACGACTGCCTGGAGGAGGCATAGGGCGGCCGCCACTGCTGATATAGGGCTTCTTCCAACGACCGTGCAGGCAAGCTTCGGCGAGGGGGAGACGTAAGAGACATGTATGTCGAGCCTCCTTCGGATAGCCTCCCTTCAAAGACATGGGGTGGCGCCTGCTGGTAGTGGTGTCGTTGTGTTGGTGGGTATTTGTATCAAACGCCGTGGTCTCGGGGGGACAGGGCGGGCCAAAGTCTAGCAAGCGACGTCCCCTGATTTTGGATTTCCATCCAGGCCAGTTAGGGGCCCTGTCAATTTCTGTCAAACGAAGCGTCTGCATTTAGCGGTAGGCAGCATCCCGCCGGCGCACGTACGCCTTGATGCGCGCCATAGCCACGTCGTCATCGTCCCCTTCCATGATCATCTCGTCGCTGCTGTCGGAGTAGAGGTCGTTGTCAAACTCCTCCTCGTCCGAGGCATTCCGATTGCGGAAGTAGTAGGCGTGGCGGCCGTACTCGTCATCCGAGTCTACCTCGTCCTCGGGGTAGTCGGCAGTGTAGTGGTCCTCAGCTGTTGGACGATTCTCTTGGTCAGCCTTGCTACGGTGAGGTAGAAGGAGGAAAGGGGGTTGGTTCCTGGGTTTGTGGTGGGAGAAGGTAATACCGTTTTCATCCTCGTCATCCTCGAGGTAATTGTCCTCTTCGTCGTTCTCCGGACCAAAGAACAACGTATCATCCCCCTCGCCGTCCAGGACCAACACACCCACGTCACCCGGCGAAACGTCCACGGCCATGGAAGCTGCGGGGATGCGAACGTACTCGTCGATAACCCAGTCGCTGTCGTTACCATCGTCTTCGCTGACATCGTCCGTCATGGGCGTGTCCTTTCCCTGGTCCACCGGTGTGTTCTGTGCCTGATCGGGATGGCGCTCCTGGTAACGTTTCGCCGGCGCCTTGGGTCTATACTTCAACCTGTCCTGCTGCGCCTTCCTGTCCGTCTCCATCTGCTGCAGGTTGGCGCCAATCTCGTTGAGCACCCATTGATTCATGTCGGCAGCAATCTTATCCATGTCCTCCTCGTGCGGTCTCGCCGAGGACGCCGGTAACGGCGCACGAGCAGCTGGGGGGTTCGGATTCGGTGATTTTGCTCGTGTGGTACTCGGTTTCTTGAGCTTGCGCGCCGGCTCCGACTTCCCCCCGACATCAGACGGCAGTTGACCAACCGCCAGCGCATTCTGGAGGACCTTGCTGGTAACCCTGTTCCGGCTGCGCTCGACGAATAGGGCGGCGCCGGGTTTGGCCTTTTTGGAGACGCCTCCGGCGGGGGACTGGTTCCCCTGCGCTGCTGCCATCATGGTTCGCGACAGATGGAACCTGCGGGGTTCTGGGCGCTCGGAACCACCAAGTTTCTGCAGGCTCGGTCGTGGGGAGAGGGTCTTCCTGGGCGAAGGAGCAGGTTTGGCGCCGCTGCGCCCGGGGGGTTGGGCAGCCTCATGGTCAGGCTTGGAGACGTGAATGATGGGCTGGGCGTCCCGACGTGTGGCATTCGGTGGCTGGGTCTCGAGGGTTCCATCTCTGCGTCGGTATACCCAGTTGCTTCCACTGCGGACTCTCTTGGCTCCTTGATCGAACTCTTGTTGTGGAGGTGGTTTGTCAGTGGACGGGTGCAGTCAGTCGGACGGAGGGGAGGACGGAGCAGGAGCAGGGTGTCACATACGAAGAAAAGTGACGGGAGCCTCCTCCACCCGCTTGCGCTTGACGCGGATGGTTTGGGGGGGAACCGACATGCCGGGCGTCGGCGGACGTCGCGCTTGTGTTTTGTGGAAGGACTTGGAGCTCGGGAGACTGCTAATCAGTAGCAGTAAACATGGGATGGAGGATTGAGGCTGATTGCCGCTTTCCCCATGCCATGGTGGGGGAAATCATTACAGTGGAGCATAGTGCACTGAGTAACATAAAACCTTTTATGAACACCCATACTACAGTACTAAGTACCTATAGTAGTAGGTATAGTAGGCAGTACATATTACAGACCCATTCTGGCAAATCCCGTCATCGGAAGCTACGAGTACAAGTCCTCGCCATACTCCTCCTCCAGCTTAGGCACACCCGGCTGGTCCAAACTGGGCCAATCTGCCTCCCACCGGCGTCATACCCAGAAGAGCGAGCGTGGGGAGGACATTCTCACCACCACACTCAACGGTGTGGTAGTAGTACCTGGTATCGAAGTTAGGTAGTTCTCAAGTAGTCGACAATCCCAAGGTCCTGCACCTTGAATTGGAGCCTCCACGTTTGCTCCAGGGGCAGTAAGCCAAAGAACTCAAAGTACTGAGTAGTAATACTTACTAGTAGCGAGCGCTGTACACATCTCCGAATATAATCCTGCCTGGCAGTAATAGTTGTAGCTTGTAGCGCGCAATAGAGATCGACCAGGGCGTTTGCGTCCGGTAAGCTTTCGATGGCGGCGGGGCTCTCGCCCTCTGAAGCACCAACCCGATGGCAGGAGCCGCCATGATGACGCACGCTTCCGGCGAGTTGTTGTCTCTTTGTACTAGGACCCGACTTCCTACTACTAGTAGGTACCCCCTACAGTAGTAGCGGGGAGAGTGGCTCACTCTCCGGCCCCCCGATTCTGGGGCTACGGTACCTAAGTACCTACCTACTCAGGAGGATTGTCTCCGGCCGAAGCCAGGTTGATAGCGTGGCCCCTCCCGATCCGCTGTTATGATATCGATGATCCAAGTACGACGACATTGGGGCTTCGCAACCTCTGAGCATGTATCGGCATCATTCTGGTAGTAGGTACTAATCAACAGGGTTCGCACATTGGTTAGTACTGGGTACCTTAGCTTGCACACATATTTGCTACTAGTATTATCAGTACAATAAGGTACTTAGTAGGTAAGGCACAAATTATCAGAAGCGCCGAGTACCAAGTACGGCAAGTACGACAAATCGTACTTATTGCCCAATAACAAGATAGGTGGTAGAGTAAGTACTGCTAGTACTGGGTACTACCTGTAGTACCTTGTTCCTGCACCTATCAGCCACCCGCCAGGACAATTTCATTGGAAACCAGGAAGGCGCATACCTCCTGTACAACTTGTACTACATATACATCCAGTTAGGCGTGTTTGAATCAGCCAGGAAGCTCCGAACGGGTGGCCTCGCTTCACACCTCAACCACCTCCACTTCTGCTTACTACTAGCACTAACCTTGGGCGTAGTACCCAAGGTACAGCTAAGTACTAGTACTACTGTAGGTGCTGCCTGGTAGTAGTGTTGCCGTCGCCACAAGCCGGGCTCCTGGGGACCCCTCTCAGGTGAAGCAAGCTTCAACCTTCCCAACCTGCTCCCCACTATCTCCTGTGACCGTCCCCTCTTACATCCACTCACCATCGTTTTCCAGGCCCAGGTACGCAAGTATTCATATACCCCGTCCATCCCCGACTGACCGGCTCAAAGCTTCGCCCACATAGCTCAATCGAAAGATGAACAGAGATCCCACCAGCTTCCCGCACCCAGCTCTACAGTAACCACCGAGTCGACGCCCGCTGTAAGAGCGGATCAAGCCACCCCGTGAGCGACCCCGATTGTCTTCCCTCCCGCAGAGCAAAACACGCCGCCGTCGTCCAAAGAACCATGTCGGTCCCCGTAGAGGTACAGACAATCACGTACCGCAAACGTGGCACCCATCCTCCCGTGTTCCTGGCAGGCTCATTCACCGAGCCGCAATGGGTGCCGCATGAGATGGACTACACCCAGGACGCACAGGGCGAATACGTATACACGAGCCAGATCCGCGTCGTTCCCGGCCACGAATACCAGTTCAAGTTCAAACTTGGCGAGGGTGATACCTGGGCTCTGGACGAGAACAGCCCCGTCGGTAGGCCTCTTTCACCGTTGTATCACAGCCAGTGTACTGGGTAGGCCCTGACTCGTCGCATAGAAATCGACAGCTCGGGGAACAAAAACAACCTGCTGCGCGTTCCTCTCAAGGGCGCCCCGAAGCCGTCTCGCTCAGTTCCCGGAAAGGTCTTGAATGAGCTGGGCATAGTGGACGTGGACAGTCGAACCTCGACTCCCATAGAACAGGTCGCCAACACGGCAGCCGAGGTTGCGGATACGGCGCAGAAGCTGGACCAAGTAGGAGAGGGCGACTCGTTCAACCTGACGGGTTGTCGTTGACACCTTTTTTTTTCGCAGGACGATTTCGACTCCTCTAGCACAGGAGAGCCCGAGTACTCGTGGAAGGAACAGGAGCCGGTGAGGACGCCCCTTTTCGCCCACGAGAACTTCGGAGCATACGAGTGTGTCGACGACGGCCTGGACCACGAGACCGCGGGACTAGGGTTGAGTGCCACAGAGACCCATTCGAGGTCATCGTCCAAGGACTTTGCTCTCGACGACATCGACATCAACGATCCCACAATCGAAAAGTTCCCCTCCGACCGAGGCTCGGTGATAGACACGCTGCGTAAGATACAGTCTAGCCTATCCGAGGACATGGTTCAGGTGGAGGCCGCACCGGTCTCGCCGCGCGAGGCAGGGTACCTTGCAGATGATGGACGCCGCTCGCCCGGAACACTGAACGCAGAAGTCCTCACACCGTCTAGAAAACGAGAGAACAGACTATCGTCCAGATCCATGGCGTCGCTCGGCTCCATCCCAGAGGATCCAAAGGCCGAGATTGGAGGTAACTCGGTACATCACGAAAAATCCGCGAAACCACGTCGGGCTGTGTTTGAGGGGCCCGATACCTCCTCCCCGAGTGAGGGCGATGACGCGGTTGAATGGCGAGGCAAAAAGGTAATGATTCCCAGAGAGACGGTATAACGGTGAACCTGTAACACAAGACCATTGGGGATGAACAGACAACAGACCACGAAAACCGGCAAACGTCGTCCGTCCTCTCGGGGGATACCTGAATCGATTTTTTAAAGGCCTCCGAGTTTCGATGGGGACCACGCTCTTTCGAGGCGCAGGGCAGATTTTGGGCGGGCCAAAGAACTCGGCTTGCTGTATCAGTCAGTGTCATCACTGGATGCCGGCTCTTGAACGATAGTAATATGGGAGGGTATATGTCCACAGTGGAATGGAATCCTCGGGTGATTTATCACGTCAACTTTGTCCGTTACAGGCTCGCAACGCTCGGGTTCGTCCGTCCTGGTTGGCGGGTGATTGCCCAGCGCAAGGGATCTGGGCCGTTTGGGCGGATGAAGTTGGGGAATCCCCCAGTGGTTCGCAGGACGTCCACAAAGATTCAATCTTGAGATCCTAACAGGATGAATGCAAACGAATAATAATATACCGGTTTGGCATAGTTACATCAGGTGCTGAGTGTTGATGCCTTCGCGGTGACCACGAGTGACTTGACAATGGGGTCTGCTGGAGAACACTCGCAGTTTATACTTGCCGGATTCCGACTTAGTAGTCAGGTTACAACTGGAAGTCCTTTGTAGTTGTCGATTGGCGAGGTACGATGGGCGCAAGTGTGTGAGGATGATGATGGTGGTGGACTGGCGGTCGGCCAGGCCCAGGCCAGGTGGACTCGGTCGAGAGTGGAGCCCCCGAAACCCGTCGACGTTTTTGGGCTCCCCTAAAAAAGTCGATGAACTCTTTGGAAGTCCCTGCCTACAACTCCGTACAGCATCTCCCACCCACGCGTGTGACCTCAGGTACTCCCGATACAATAGATGCCCGGCATGCGGCGTCTAGCATCAGGCTCGGTCTGCTTCTCGTGCCGGTCGACCCTGTTAGGCTTACAACCAACAACTATCCCCATCCGCTCGGCGCAGCCATGCCTCGGACAGCGATACGCCTCGGTGCAGAAGGGACCCAAGGCGCGCCCGTCGCGCATGGTCCTGGCTGACAACGTGGGCCGCTCTCCCGCCCGCGGTGGCTCGAGATCACGTCGCGAAGGGCCCTTTGGGGGCTTGAACCGGACCGTCGCCAACGTCGACCGAGGCCGCCCAACCGCCGCCACCGCCGCGAAAGATTCGAGGGGGAAGAAGAAGCTCGGCGCGGCGGACGACCGCAAGGCTCTCAAGATGCAGCGCGTCCTCGCACCCGTCTCGTACGGGCGGCGGACGGCGGATAAGGAGCGCATGGCTGACTTTGAGTCGTTTGAGCAGTTTGATCTGCTGCCGACGGTGAAGGAGGCGCTGCTCGGTGAGCTGTTCAAGAAGCTCGTCGACGTCAAGCCGACGCCCGTCCAGCGGCTGGCGATTCCTGCCCTGCTCGGGCAGCATCGTTTCGGACCGCGTCCTGGGGAGAAGAAGGAGGAAGCCGAGAGGGTCAAGTCGTTCCTTTTGGCGGCGGAGACGGGCTCGGGCAAGACCTTGGCATACCTGCTGCCGGCCATCAATGCCTTGAAAATTGCCGAGTCCCGTGATGCCGACGCGAAGGCTTGGGCTCAGCGCCGAGATGCCGAGAGGGAGCTACGGGAATCCGGCAAGGTGAAGGGGAGGGCGTTCGACGAGCCCCATCCCACCATGGCCCGACCAAAGGTGGTGATCCTGGTGCCCACGGCCGAGCTGGCGATGCAAGTCACCAGGGTGGCCAAGACGCTATCACACGTGGTCAAATTCAAGGCGGAGATGATCTCGTCGGATCTCAAGCCCCAGCAGATCCAGCGCAACATCTACGGCCCCATGGGCATCGATCTTGTCGTCGCGACACCCCATCTCCTTGCATCGATCGCCGACTCGGATCCCAACGTCCTCTCCCGCGTCTCCCACCTGATCGTGGACGAGGCCGATTCCCTGCTCGACCGGAGCTTTGCACCCGTGACGACCAGCATCGTCGAGCGCGCCATGCCGTCCCTCAAACAGTTCATCTGCTGCTCGGCCACGATCCCGCGAAAGATGAACAACTACCTGGCGACCAACTACCCCAAGATGCACCGCATCACGACGCCCAACCTGCACGCCATCCCGCGGCGCGTCCAGCTCGGCGTCATCGACGTCTCCCGCGACCCCTACCGCAACAACAAGAACCTCGCCTGTGCCGAGGCCATCTACACCATCGGCCGCGAGGCTGCCGCGCACGAGGGCCCCGTCAAGGACGAGGTGGATGTCCGCCGCATCATCGTCTTTGTCAACGAGCGTGAGAAGACGGAGGAGGTGGCTGCGTATCTGCGCTCCGAGAAGATCGACGCCCAGGCCCTCCACAGGGACACCCCCGAGAAGCGCCACGGGGAGATCCTCGAGACGTTTACGTCCAACGAGGCGCTCACCACCGCCGTGGCCAAGACCAAGGCGGGTCGCATCCAGAATGTCAAGGTGCTCGTGGTGACGGATCTCGCGTCGCGGGGCATCGACACCCTGGCTGTCCGGCACGTCATCCTCTACGATGTGCCGCACACGACCATCGACTTTATCCACCGTCTGGGACGTGCTGGGCGGATGGGTCGGCGTGGTAGGGGTATCGTCCTTGCGGGCAATGACGATAGGAAGGATGTCATTGCTGAGGTGAAGAGGAGCATGTTCATGGGCCAGGCGCTGATCTAAGCGGGAGGTTCCTAGACGTGTCCCGCATCCTCCTGTTGCTTTGTGTGGTGTACATTAATTAGCAGTATTGCAGTGTATTGCGTTGAGCGAAGAACCATTTACCTACCATTTATGATATTGGCGCATGGGAGGACGGGAGATGTTTGGTTAGTCGGGGAGGATGTATATAACATACTAGTAGAGATGGGGAGGAGACTCCAGGAATACTCCTCTTTTGTAATTTTACTTATTGTACAACATTACGACACCCATAATAGCGCCGTGGATACATTTAACATGCATTGATTCATCTTAACTGTCACATCGAGGAATACTCGTAGGGCCCCCGGGCGACCCAAGTCCAGGTACTTAGTCGAGTGCAGGTGTCAGTTAAGCCCTTGATAGCCAAGAGTGCAGGAAATATAAACCTAACGACATTTTCTGAGAATGAAAAGTAAAAATAACGTACACTACTACAATAGTAGGTATACTAATATGCCTTTGAATTGGAGCTCCTCTACCGGCCTCCTGCCTGTCTGCCCGTCTGTAGCATCAGCAATGTTGTGGGTGGAGCGCCTCCCCCACCATGACGAGCTAACCCGGACCGTAAACCACGACACGCGACGCGTCTGTCCTCCGCCCATTTGTTTCTCCAACTCGTCCAACTCCCAACTCAGCATTGTGCCCACAGCGAGCAAGCAGATCCTTAACTACGCACCCCGAATATTCATTTAACGCCGGCGCGTTCGATTTATTTTGGAACGCAGTGCAATTGCAATTCGGCGATTTACACACCCCATCACCACACACACGATGCCGCGGCCCAAGCGGACGCGTCAGGCTGCCAAGTCTGCTCCCAAACATACTCACGACGACGTCGAGGAACCCGAGACGAGACGACAATCGCGCCGAACAGGTTCCATGGGAACACGCAAGAGTACCACAGAGGAGGAGGCCCTCCAGGCTGCCATCCGCAACCAAGAAGACGCGCTGGAGCGCCTCGCCAACGAGGACGTTACAACGACAACAACGACAACGACAACCGGCGATGACACGGTCGACTCCGTCGAGGTCGGGCGACGCGCAGCCACGCCGCAGCGTCGGGACACGACGGGACTCGATCTCGGAGACGACATGTTCAGCAACCTGGATGATAGCTTCGCCCACAGCCTTGTCCCCGGCAGCGGCCGCTCCTTTGACAATTCGTCCCTGTACGGCGGCAGCAGCCACATCAAGCCACGGTCGCGCTCGCGTCAATCAAGCATCATTGGCCGCAACGATCCCCCCATCCGGCCGAGCAGCAGGGGAGGCACCACCCCGCTCATGAGCTCGTCATTCAACATCGGTCTCTTCCGGCGACGCGCCCGCGAGCCCAGTATCCTCGGCACGGCGTCCAAGAGCCGACCAGACATCACGTCGACGACCCAGGACCACGGGTCTGAGCCAGAGTCGGAGTCTGAGGAGGAAGATTTCGCCCCCGAGGCAGAGTCGACCCCCATCAACAACCGTCGCCGTACCCGGGCGTCCATGCGGCAGGAACGCCTGTCTTCGCCGTCGCTACCTGACCTTCCTGGGTCGCGCAAAAGGAAAATCTCTGGTGTGTTGGAGCCTAGTGACCGACCAGAGAAGATCACACGAAGCGATGAGGTCCAGGAAGTCGACAGTGATACCGAGTCTGAGCTATCCTCCCTGCCTCCGCCGCAGAGCGACCCTCCCCGAATGGAGCGTCCCGTCACCCCTAGCCCTGAGGACTACGCTGCGCCTCCCGCTAGCAGCGGATCCGAGGATGACTTCTGGCCAGATATCCACGGCCTAGCCCGGCGGAAGCGGAGGCCATCGGTGGCTAATCCGTTAGATGGTGACCTCTCCGACGTCTCCTCCCCCCCATCTCTGACCCATTCTCCCAATTACGCCCACACCAAGGTGGCTAAGCCTCGTGGCCGCTCCCGCACACGGCGCGAATCGCCACCGCCCCTGACCACGGCGGAACTGGCCAAGCTATTGCCTCCACGGCGGCAGAGGAAGACTCATAACCTGGACGATGTGGAGTACGACACTTCTGGCCTCGGGCAGGACCAGGACGAGCTCTCCTACGCACGGTCTACACGCCGGAGACCGAACAGCCGCGCAGCCTCCACGCGCTCCGCCTCCCGCGGAGGACGCAGCACCACTGGCGGTGCCCTGAGGGAGACCAGGGCCCCCGCCACCAACACGCGCGGCGCCTCTCGCCGTGGCCGTGCATGCAAGACGTACTCGCGGAGCTCGTCCAACAAGGAGAATGAGAGTGACGGAGGAGAGGAGAACGAGGCCGAGGAGAGCATGTTCGAGCCTCTTCCCGACGACACTTTTGACGCAGGCACAGGGGAGCCGTTTACTGGATCGGAGGAGCTGAGGAGGGCAAAGGAGTTCTTTGAGGAGGTGGACCGCTTCGAGATGTCCTTTGAGGTGGATGATGAGCCTGAGGAGCTGATTGATGCGCGGTAATGTGGTGAGCCAACGGATCGAGGGACAATAAGAAAAAAGGTTTCTGATGAAGGGCGGGATAACGGTGCATTGGAGAAACGGTGTTTTTTTTTATATATATATACATGCGGAGGGTCATCTGTTTGGATGCCTCGGTTTTGTCACCCATGGGTGGATAGCTCACTTTGGTAAGGGGGATGAGCCTGGGTTTCGCTTTGCTTCCTATAAGCTTGGCTTCTTTTCTCTTGTTTGGTTGCTTCCTTTTTTTTCTCTCTCTCTCTCTCTCTCTCTCTTCATTTAGCTTTTTCATGAAACCAGGAGTATCTATAACTCGTCTCGTTGAAAAAGGTTTGCTTGCCATGCTATCCCTTGTGAAAAAGAGCCGGAACGCCGTGCCGCCCCCCAACCCCCGAATATTTCCATTTTGACCCTTTTACCGTGCCTCGAATTTCTTGTTTCTAATCACGCTGCAAGATTGACAGCTTCGGTTCTCTGTTCTACGACGGAGAGAAGGGGGTCGAGGGTGTTGGGGTCTCGGAGCGCGATGGTAACGTCGTCCGGAAGTCGTCCGGCCATGAACAAGCCCTGATTAACGACATGTCAGCGTCTGTCCTGGTGCTGTGCTCCCCTTGGGTGCAGAATTCAACTCCATGCGGGCCCTTTCGTTACGTACCCTCTTGACCTCTTCAAAGCTGGCCTCCTTGGCCGTGTACTCGCGTATCACCTCGTCCGTCTCAAAGTCGACATAGACGCGTGTGTCACGGATGCGGACAATGACATTGTCGAGACGCATGAAGAGACGACACAGGAGCAGCATGCGCTTTTCGTGGACACGTAGCTTGGCGCTGTAGATGGAGATGCCATTGTCGTCGAGCTCGCTCTCGTACAGGACCACCTCGTCGAAGAAGAGGATGGGGTCGCGGCGCTTGAGCAGATCGATCGGTATCCCCCTCCCCGTGGGGGCAAAGTTCTTGTCCGCCGAGGGCGAGTGCAGGGTCCCGTCGTAGGTGGTCGAGTAGCTCCAGTCATAGGGTTTCACGGCCTCCTTGATCTTCTGCGTGGTGCCCTCGCGGGTGCTCTCCCAGTCGCGCGCGTAGGCGACCTTGAGCATGTGCCGGTCCGTCTTGTCGACGGCGTCGAGGGCGTCGGCGGCGGTGAAGGAGAGGCTCCAGCCCGAGGGGACGTGCTCGACGGAGACGAGGTTGTCGCCAAAGATCATCTCCGGCACGGGGATGCCGAGGCGCTCGGTGAGCTCGTCGATGGGTCCCGCCTTGGAGATGGGCAGCTTGCGCGTCGACACGCGGAAGCGGCCCTGGGTGTGTGACGTCGTGGCGGCGGCCATGTTCTGCGGCCCGGGGAAGGGTTCGTTTGGTGACGTGATGTGGTTCATCGTCGGGGCTGTCTGGTGGAGGCGCCGGTTGGCGTCAGCGGAGGATGAGGAGGAGGAGGCGGAGGAGGAGGCGGAGGTGGAGGCCATGGAGGGAGCGGCGGGAGGATTCGTTAGATGATGATGCAATGCGTCTGGGCATGCACCTGGGCGTTGGGGTTTCGGCCGAATTGTCGCCCTGGTGTGATATCATAGGCTGTTTCGGTCGAGTATATTCATTCAGTCAGATATTATTGCATCAAGACTTTTTCCAAAGCTGCATTCGCAGTTCTGGTGGACACTGCTAGTCCAGCATGGGAGGGGAGGGGTTCGTCGTGCCCCGCGTCTCACCGAAGTCCGTCCACCAGGCAAGGATGGGGGGTTGCGAGCTGGTGGTGCCTGCCACCCTAGGTACTGTACCTCCCTACCTACCCTAGGTACTTAGCCTTATATAAAACCTGAACCACTTGTCATTATTCATTATAGATGGTTTAAAGCTTGCAGGTATGAAGCTTATGCGTGCATCCGCTTTATGCCTACACGAGATGGCCTTTTTCCCTACCTACCCAATTCCTACAGCTATGAATCCAGCCGTTCTTAGAACACAAAGTGTGAAACAATCCTTTGACTACCTGGTACGATACTGCCGTGTTCATAAAGCCACAATGGAATGGTGAGACAAAACGATGATTGTGGCTGTCGCAATGTGGCTGGCCATAGGTTGTTGTTATGTATGGGTGGTTGCCATGGTGACAGCCATACAAATAGACCTCCAACTGCGAGTACCTGTACCGTCAACTCGTAACCACCACTCGAACCCCTCTGACAGGGTTCCTATCCATCCGATCTGTACAATTAACACTTTGTCTATCTACCCCCGGCGGGACTTCTTGGTTTGAAGATCACTCCCACAGAACAACCCACCCAGGGTTAACAGGCTCGGACAATGGCTGGACGCACATTAGAGACTCGCCTTGAGCAGCTCGCCGTTCATGACGAGAACGATGTTGGCGAGGGCTCGGGCAACAAGACTTACTCGAAGAGCAGCAAGGTTCGTCTTGACAAGTCCCCTTTCCGCGCACGCCGTGCCAAAACTGACAGCCCACAAGCAAACTGTCGCTGCCGGTACACAGATCTCCCAGGGCAGCAGCCGCCACAACACGTTCAAAGTCGCCTTACAGTCACAGACCAGCAATGCCGTCGCTTCAGTCACCCTCCCTTCGCAGGCCGCCCAGCGCAAGCTGAACAACCCGACATCACCTCCCCGCAGCAAACCCGTCCCGCAGTCGCCCTCCCGCAAGCCTCTCCCCCAGTCGTCATCGCGCACATCCGAAGAGTCCGCCGAGGACGAGCAGCGCCACCTGCAGCGTAAGTCGGCATCGCTCGTGGAGCAGCCTGCCGTGCCCAAGCAGTGGCACCTCGGCATGTTCGAGATCGGCCGGCCGCTGGGCAAGGGCAAGTTCGGCCGCGTCTACCTCGCCCGGGAGCGCACCAGCGGCTTCATCTGCGGCCTCAAGGTGCTGCACAAGAACGAGCTGCAGGCCGGCGGCGGCGTGGAGAAGCAGGTCCGCCGCGAGATCGAGATCCAGAGCAACCTGCGGCACCCCAACATCCTCAAGCTGTACGGCCACTTTCACGACAGCAAGCGCGTCTTCCTGATACTCGAGTACGCCGCCAAGGGCGAGCTGTACAAGCACCTCCGCAAGGAGGGTCGCTTCGCCGAATGGAAGGCCGCTCAGTACATCGCCCAGATGGCCTCGGCCCTGCGGTACCTACACCGTAAGCACGTCATCCACCGGGATATCAAGCCCGAGAACATCCTCGTGGGCATCCACGGCGAGATTAAGATCTCCGACTTTGGCTGGAGCGTGCACGCCCCTAACAACCGCCGCAAGACCATGTGCGGCACCCTCGACTACCTCCCGCCCGAGATGATCAAGCCGGGAAGCTCCGACAACTTCTACGACGAGAAGGTTGACCTCTGGAGCCTGGGCGTCCTAACGTACGAGTTCCTCGTGGGCGAGGCTCCCTTTGAGGACACACCCATCATGACCCAGCGTAGGATTGCCCGCGCCGACATGTCAATTCCCAAATTTGTTAGCCCCGAGGCCAGCGACCTTATCAAAAAGGTATATCTCCTCGCTTCTCCCGTCTCTCCCAATCATGTCCGAACCCCCTTTCGTTCTGCCACCGGTCGCTAACATTTCTCTCCGGCGAAAAGCTTCTGGTCCTCGATCCCGCAAAACGAATTCCGCTCGAGGACATTCAGGCGCACCCCTGGATCGTCAAGCACTGTGTGAAGGGCGAGCGAGCCGCGAACCGTGAACGAAGCACATGAACGCAGCTGCATTAGCGGCCAGTATATTGCACACAAGAGCTGCGGGGGAGTTGTAACTTGCTTGAATTTTGTGGGCGGCGTTTACTTTTTTTTAGTTGGCGGGGCGCGGATGCCAAGGAACTGGGATGTGGTTTCACGCATATACATACATATGTACGCATCAGGGGTATTAGGCGAAACAAGGCAATTGGATTCTCAAAACACGAATACGCACAAAACTGAATACTACCTAATTTACTCGTACTCGGCTGAGTAAGTTAGATTAATAGCTGGCTGAGGATTTCATAAATGCCATCAATGTGGCACGATGTGAGATGGCTAGCAAGATACAGTATTACATGGTGTGTGATGTGTTTGTACACGATGAGAAAACGAATCCGCTCGGCACCCCGAGACTACCTGTAGACCTCGTCGAATGGCCGTGTATCTGAGAAGCACGAGTCCCATACCTTATTTACGACCTTGGACGCTTGCTCCTCATCCTTGCACCTCGGCCGGGCCATCACGGACTGGATGGCCCTCCTGCGCACGCAGTTTTGGAACTGCTGAGTGAGTGACCAGTTACCCCTTGTGAAGGCCTCTCTTGTCCAGCGGCACTCCCCGCTCAACATCGATGCGCGGATCTATAAGGAAGCGAAGTCAGTCCATGTTAACATGTGGGTATGCCATGGTCGGGCAAGTTCGGAGAGGAAGAAGGGCAAACTCGGGAGAGAGGGGATGATGGGCAGAAAGACGGCGACGAACCTCGGTGCACGCGGCGTGCTTCAAGTCCTTGTCTCCCATCCAGTCGACCTTCCACCGCAGGTGATCCCAGGCGTGCACCATCTCGTGCGCCAGCGTGTCCTCGAGGTGCTTGCGGTCACGAATCTCGTTGGCGCACAACAGGATGCCGTGGTCCGGGCTGAAGCCGCCAGACTGCCTGTGGACCTCGCCATTCTCATCCAGGCGGGCAGGACAGCGTCGGCAGACGACGTTGCTGGCGTCGAGGCGGCCGTTGAGGTCACCCGTCTTCTCGGACAGGAAGCGCACGATGGGGGAGTAGCGGAAGGCCCAGTCGCGGAACTCGTCGCAGCGCTTGCAGTCACGCTCCTCGTGGGTCTTGTAGCGCCATTCGCGGTAGTGGAAGACGCCCTCAGGGGTCATCTGGCCGGACAGTATGCGGAAGTAGTTCATCCACCACTTGATCTGCGGGTCGAACCCTGTGCGGGCAGGATCGTTGACCATCTCCCTGGGGCCATCCGGGGAAACGGAGGCGGGGTCGGACCCTGAACGGGGCGGTGTCTCGTCGGCGGCGCCCATGGCTGCTTACGGGGCCGGCACACGAAGACGGGCGGTGTGTGCGCACGCGCGTGCGCGTGTGTGCGTGTGTGTGTGACTGCGGGTGCGACTTGCGTGCTTAAGGGAGGAAAATGAGCGCGGCCCAGTATGTACTCTTCTCTCTGACCCCGGAAGCCGTCTGTACGGGAAGTACTACCAAGGTATGTAGCGGTGGAGGCGGCCGTGGATTGCAACGGAGTGGCCGCGGACCGGCAGCAAAGGTTTGTCTCTCAGGGGAAGTGACCTTCGGGCCTCGTTGGCGAAGGTACCGTACCGTGCCGTACAGTATAATCGTAGTACCTTGGTCCGTACCGAGGCGCGCACGGGGCGCTGAGGGAGACGAGGGCCGACGAGGGTACGGTACGTATAACGGAAGGGCAACGGAGGTCAGCGAGGGTCGTATCCTAGGATGCCAGTGGCTGCCGCTTTTCGTCACCGTGCCGCTGAGGTGCCAAACAGGTTCAGACCATGGATGCCCGGATGTTTGCCCAAGTCGGAATAGCGGCAGGGGATGTTGCGAAGCTGCCGTCACATGCGGAGGCTGTGGAGGATGGTTGGGCGGGCGGAGGGTTTGGAGTGGAGGAGGAGTGACGACAGGCTCTGGGGCTATCCTGCAGAGTCTGCAGCCTGGCGCGCAGCGGGTGGTGGTGGCGGTAGGTAGCGGGCTGAAAAGCCTGAATGAGCCTGAGGCCAGTTAGTAGTTACCTTACCTACCTGATGCGCTGAGAGTGTCACAGCGCTGAGGCTAGAGCGGCAGACAGAGCCTGCTGAGGTGAGGCCGCCTTGGCCGCGCCTTGGCCGCGCCTTGTCGTGGGCACTGGGTGCCCCGCCGCCGCCTTGGCCGCTCTTTCCTAGTTGGCCAGCCTACGGCCCTACTAAACACAGTAGTACCCTAGGGGCGCGCCTTGGAGCCTTGCGGAGCCCTCCCTCCCTCAAAAATTCTGCCACCAGGCCCCAGGGGTAGGCGCACATCATCCCTGGGCGGTGAGCGAACCAACGGCAAGCATTAAAGCGGAATTGCGGGCCTGGTGTCGGGAAATGACGCCGGTCCCCTCAACCGACTAATGGGCGCGCGGCATCAAACCACCACATCCAGAAACTTGCCTCAGCAACCTGGTTCTCCCCCAGAGAAAACCCATCAGATCCTTTCCTCAAGGCCAAACAGACGAACCAGAATAATACCGCGCGTTTCCTTGGCGCCCGACGACGAATAAGATGGACGGTGAGTCTTCCCTGCGAAGCATCAAGCATATGCCAGGCTCCACCTCCGTACAGCACCGTCAGAAAAAGGGACCCCATGTCGAAAAGGGTCGAGGTACATCCGACAGGTACTATTCGACAGGAACGTCCCCTACGTACTGTACTGTACTGCGCTTATATTACTTGTATTCCCGTTTGCTGTCGTATTTCATTTCTTTCTCGAGTTTCCTCTTCATTCTCGATTCTTATTTAAAGCGCGGGAGCTGCTGTGGTTTTGCTCTGCTGATTCAATCTTGTTCGGCACGTCTCTACAACATCGCATCATACTGACTTGACACCCCTCGAGCCTCAACAACACCAGCCACCATGAAGAAGCCTAGACCTTTGACCGTGGTCATCAAGCTTGGTACGTGTTCCTCACGAAGAAAAATCCAGCTCTGACGCTGTTCCATTTCGTGTTCCGGGCGCTAACATCCCTCCCCTCCCAGGCACAAGCTCGATTGTGGATGAAAAGACACACGAGCCGCTCCTGCCCATCTTGACCCTTATTGTGGACACTGCCGTCAAGTTGCAGAAGACGGGCCACCGTGTCGTCATCGTGTCGTCCGGTGCCATCGGCGTCGGTCTTCGACGCATGGATGTCGACAAGAGGCCGAAACATCTGGCCCAGCTGCAGGTACGTTTGCATTCCTCGCCACGCTGCCGGATTCTTCGGTTTCGCCATCCGCAGAGTTTTAGACTAACCGGCTCTACAGGCACTAGCGGCAATCGGACAATGCCGTCTCATGTCTCTCTGGGATGGACTCTTCCAGCACTTGGAGCAGCCCATTGCCCAGATCCTTCTCACAAAGAACGACATTGCAGACGTATATTGCCCCCTCTCCCTGCCACCAACCATGCATCTCAGTCATGCCATGCATGTGATTGAACACTGGCTAACCTGTACACAAGCGGACACGGTATCTCAATGCCCAAAACACATTCAACGCTCTGTTGGACATGGGTGTCATCCCCATTGTCAACGAGAACGACACGTTGGCTGTCTCCGAAATCAAGTTCGGTGACAACGACACCCTGTCGGCCATTACGGCTGCCATGCTCCACGCCGACCATCTGTTCCTCATGACAGATGTCGATTGTCTCTATGACAAGAACCCTCGCTCCCACCCAGACGCCCGACCCATTGAGGTTGTGGAGGACATCTCAGACGTTGTCGCTGATGGTAAGCTCTCTATCCACGTCGTCCATCTGTCTGGCCATTCGAACAAGTGTTAACGAGTCTCCTTTTAGTGTCAAGTGCTGGTTCATCAGTCGGCACTGGTGGCATGAGCACCAAGCTCATAGCCGCCAGGCTGGGTACCTCCGCCGGAGTGACAGTCATCATCACCCGGTCATCCAACCCCGGCAACATCCTCAACATCGTCAACTATCTCTACGCCGAATCAAATCATTCCTCTGGCGAGAGTGACTCGGACGAAGAGTCATTGATCGCCGCCTCAACATCCCTCAACCTCATGGCGCCGTCGGGTTCAAGTAACGGCCCGCCGCTGCACACAAGGTTCCTCCCCTCAAGTGACCCCATCCGGGACCGCCACTTCTGGCTCCTCCACACCCTCAACCCCCACGGCACCATCTACATAGACCAGGGTGCCCACCGCGCCCTCGTGGGCAAGGCCGGCCTTCTCCCCGTCGGCGTCGTCGACGTCGAGGGCAACTTTGCGCAGCACGAGCCGGTGCGTGTGGTCGTCGTCAATAGGCTATCATCACCTGGCCCCGATGGCAAGATGCGCGGCGACTACGCCGAGGAGGTCGGCAGGGCGCTCGTCAACTACGCGTCGGCCGAGATCACCAGGATCATGGGCCACCAGAGCTCCGAGATTGAGGAGCTTCTGGGCTACGCTGACAGCGAATACGTCGTCAACAGGCAACAGATGGTGTTCTTTAGGAAGGACAGCCGGCCGACCACGCCGGTGCTGACTCCGGTGACGACTCCGGGATTGCATTGATCTGCACTCCCCCCACCCTGCGGTTGTTTACACAGTAGATCAGTCAGTTGGAAGCGAGCATTGCATCAGCGCGGTACAACACCGCCGGGCATCTGGAGTTTTTTCTGGGAATAATTTTATAAACCATGACTGGATTTGGGAACCGTCATTTTTCAACAACAATGACTTGGGCGTACGCGCATGTATACACCTGATACGCACTACTAGTGGTGGCAGGTCTCACGGAGCTTCTCTCCGTCTGTCGTCAATGATGATGTTTATGTCTTCCTTATCAATGATACTAACCCTGCAGCACTCACCATCAGCATCTTGCTATACCTACTACCTACCTGTACACCACTGACAGCCAGATTTACCCATGAGTTATGATTTGCCCTATATACCATGTATATATTATTACTCTGTTGCTCAAACATTGACTGTTATTCAACGGAAGTCTGTCCTCTGTATTGCTCACATCGCGATTGGCCATACCGTTCATGGGCCAAAGTCCAGGGTACCATGTATTTGGCCGGGGACCCCGCCAGGTCGCCAAGCTGAATGGAGGGGCATACTTCGAGTCGTCACAGAATTGGTACCTGGTAGGATTGGAGGGGTACTACTAACGAGGGGCACTTCGGGTGGCTTGGCACGGCGAATTGAGTTAATCCTTCCCCGAAGAATTGTTTGCATTGCCGTACGAGGTGCCGCTGCAGAGGACCCTCCTACCGGGCGCCAGCAGACTTTGTATCCCGCCGCCTGCACGACACTGCACGACAGCACTAGATGCGTACCTACTCGTAGAAGCCAATCACTGACTTTAGGGTCCATTGGCCGAGCCCTCACCTTACTCGCTCCTTCCCCTCCCCCACCATCCATCTAGAGGTTGCAAGCGCGCATCGAGTTTTTGTGACTCACGCGCCCTCCCTCTGCAAACATCGAATTCGTGTGGATGAAGCCGCCTCGATTCACCGTTCCGTCCTTGACCCATCATCGCCACGCCTGCCCCGGCCTTGCATTCCAATCGTCGTTGCTGTTACCGACGACGCGCGCTAGCTTCTTCTCGTCCACCGCCTACCTGTCCAGGACCCAAGTCCAACGGCCGAAGAACCATAAGCTGTCCAAGATGTCCTCGACCGCAACGACCCTCAAGGGCCAGCCCCTCGACAAGGCCGTCCTCGACGCCATGCTGAGGCGGCGCATGTTCTACACCCCGTCCTTCGAGATCTACGGAGGCGTCGGTGGCCTCTACGACTTTGGCCCGCCGGGCTGTGGTCTGCTGGCCAACATCACCGATCTCTGGCGCAAGCACTTCGTACTCGAGGAGGACATGCTCGAGGTCGACTGCACCGTCCTGACCCCGCACGAGGTCCTCAAGACGAGCGGCCACGTCGACAAGTTCGCCGACTGGATGTGCAAGGACCCCAAGAACGGCGAGATCATGCGAGCCGACCACTTTGTCGAGGCCGTCCTCGAGGCCAGGTTAAAGGGTGACAAGGAGGCGCGTGGTCAGAAGGTGGTCGAGGACACGGAGGACCCCGCGAAGAAGAAGAAGAAGAAGGCCAAGTCGGAGGCTGTCAAGCTCGACGACGCTGTCGTCCAAGAGTATGAGGAGGTGCTGGCCAGGATCGACAACTACGGCGGGTCGGAGCTAGGCGAGCTGATCAGGAAGTACGACCTCCGGAATCCCGAGACCGGCGAGATCCCCTCGGAGCCCGTCTCCTTCAACCTCATGTTCCAGACCTCCATCGGCCCCAGCAGCAACCTCGCTGGCTACCTGCGGCCCGAGACCGCCCAGGGTCAGTTCCTCAACTTTGCCAAGCTGCTAGAGTTCAACCAGTCGTCGATGCCCTTTGCCTCCGCCTCCATCGGCAAGTCGTACCGCAACGAGATCTCGCCACGTGCCGGTCTTCTGCGCGTCCGCGAGTTCTTGATGGCCGAGATTGAGCATTTCGTCGATCCGCTGGGCGGCAAGAAGCACAGCCGCTTCAGCGAGGTCGAGGACGTCGAGCTTGTCCTGCTTGACCGCGACACCCAACTGTCTGGTAAGACAGAGACCAGGACGGTCAAGATTGGCGAGGCTGTTCGGTCTGGCCTCGTCGACAACGAGACGCTCGGTTACTTCCTGGCCCGCATCCACCTGTTTATGGTAAAGATCGGTGTCGACACGTCAAAGATGCGCTTCCGTCAGCACATGGCCAACGAGATGGCCCACTACGCTTGCGACTGCTGGGACTGTGAACTCCACACATCGTCTGGCTGGATCGAGTGCGTCGGCTGCGCTGACCGGAGCGCGTACGATCTCAGTGTGCACGCCAAGAAGACCGGCGCTCCTCTGGTTGTGCGGCAGCGCCTCGACGAGCCCATTGTCATCGAGGAGTGGGAGGTCGACGTCGAGAAGAAGAAGTTCGGCCCCCTCTTCAAGAAGGACGCCAAGGCGGTGGAGGCTGCCCTGCTCGCAACCTCCCAGGAGCAGCGCGAGAAGCTGGCCAAGGAACTGACCGGCAATGGCAAGGTTGTGGTCTCTGTGGAGGGCGTCGCTGACGGCAAGGCTGAGGTCCCTGCCGAGGCGGTCAAGATTGAGTTCCGCAAGAGGACAGAGTATACCCGGGAGTTCACACCCAACGTTATCGAGCCGTCGTTCGGTATTGGCCGGACCCTGTACGCTCTCATCGAGCACAACTTCTGGACACGAGGCACCGAGGGTGGTGACGAAGCGCGTGGAGTAAGTTTTTTTTTTTCTTTTTTTCTTTTTTCTTTTTGTTGTAGAAAACGACTTTTCCTGAGAAACACTCACATCTAACTTTCCATTGCAGGTCCTGTCCTTCCCTCCCACAGTGGCGCCCACCAAGGTGCTCATCGTGCCCCTGTCCTCGAACGCGCAGTTCAAGCCACACCTGAAGAAGCTGTCGCAGCGCCTGCGCAAACTGGGTGTGTCCAGCCGCGTCGACGACTCGTCCGCCAGCATCGGCAAGCGCTACAGCCGCAACGACGAGCTCGGCACCCCGCTCGGCGTCACCGTCGACTTCCAGACCCTGCAGGACAACACCCTGACGCTGCGCGACCGCGACTCGACCAGCCAGGTCCGGGCCGAGGAGGACACGATCGTGGAGGCCATCCGGGCGATTGTTGACGGCAGCAAGACTTGGGCTGACATCGAGAAGGAGCTGCCCAAGTTTGAGGGCCAGGAGGTTGAGGTTGCTGCCAGGTAGAAGGCGGTATATGAATCAAGACGTAGAATTCCAAGTTTAGAGGGAATACAGGTGATACAGGGTGTACCAAACACAAGAGCGCATCCTCGCAATGTGCAAATCAACTTTATAAAAGCCCTCCCTGGATTGACACGGCCAACATGAACTCGCCCAGGTATTTCATGCGCTTATGGTCTGTAATGGGGAAAGGACCGAATTCCGTCAACTTCAAGAACGACGTCCCTGGACCCCGATCTTGAATGTACTTGATATAGTCATCGTCGAAGACCGCCACCGTCACATAGATTTCGTGCTTGTCTTGAGAAATGAGGAGGCGCCTGTGTGATATCGGATGCGTTAGCTACTGGTACACCAGGATCATACCGGTAAGTCATTGTATGCGCACCTGTACTGCGTATTCGCGCTCCCTTGGGGCTGCGCGGCAAGGCAAGGGTATTCAGCAATCCACGCCGCCATCTGGGCGGCCTCTTGCATTCGAATCTTGTTGTACGTGGATTGGGAGAATTGTCGCACATTGGGTTTCACCTCGACGATGGTCCTCGGCTCTTCCGTCGAGGCGACTCTCAAGAGGCCATCTACTGCCGCCACGTAGACTTTTCCACCAGCCGCGCCCCACAACAAACTACCTCATCATCGTTAACTTTATTGAACCTCGTGCGTTTTTTATAAACGCAACATCACCGGCATCTTGACATTTTGAGCTTCCCACAACAAAACATCATCAGCACCTCGACCTCCTTCTGCATAAGACGCCGCCATGTCCCTGAAAATCTACCAGTGTCACGGCGACCCCCAGTCTCTTCCTCATCACAGTCAAACGATGCTACAGCTCGACGAGGAAACCTTGCGTCGGCGCCAAGAGAAACGCGAGCACATGCGCGACAACTATCCGTTTATTGCGCGTATCAAGCCGATGGCGAAGAATATCCGTCCGGTAACCGACTGTAAGCGACCCTACGTCGATAGTCATATGCTCGACAAGGTCAACGCGCGCGTGACTGGACTTGACTTCGATACCGGAAGGCCGACGACTGGCGAGCAGTTTCTCGAACCCCTCTCCCCGCAAGCCGTCGCAAATTTGCTGGACCAGACAAAACCTTTCCACCTAGACGAGCCCGACCACTTCTTCTCCGAACCGCAGCCGCCTGAAGGCTGGGATGATTCGGATCTGACGGACGATGCTCAAAACGAGGCGCGATTCTTCTTCCAGTTCATCGACTACAGCCTCACCATGAACGAAGATGAGGACGGCTTCGGCGGCACTACAATCATTCCTCACTTGAGCCGGTGGGCCATGTTCCAGTATGTGGCACCGGTGTGAATCCTCGTGGATCGATGTTGACTGGCAGTGCTAACTTGAGACTTTCTCAGGAGCGACATACACCGACTCACCCGTATCCACCCTACTAGGAACGACGTCGAATGGCGAGTCCAAGGGGTTTTCCGATGCTTCACGGGCCCGTTGGACCCTGATCCGCTACGGCCAAGAACGCTTGATACTTCAAAGCCACACTTGTCATGCTTCCTCTCCAACCTCAACCCCCCGCGTGATGGCGAGTTGACGACGGGTGAGCTGAACGCGGTCATTCTCCTTGGACTCGGCCAAGCAGCCAGGAAAGAGTACCAACAGCATCGGATTTTCCCCGTAAGTCAGGTCCTGGCGCCCAAATATGGGAGCTCCCTTAGTATACTTTCTTTTACAGACTAACCTTCCCGTGCCTCTCGGTATAGGTCACAGTGGTTTGCGGATCCAACCGAACTGTCCGAATCGTCCAAGGCGTTGTCGATCTGCCCAAACAGGCTGTTGAGCTCCGCGTCTCTCGCATAGTTGAGTTCCCCAGGGGGAAAGATGCTAATTGGGACGGGTTTCGGACGCTTTTGGGCTGGTTCTTGGGCACGCCTATCGGCACAACGACCTACTAACCTGCGGGTCTGCTGATGAGGGGACATGGACGTGTACGTGAGCCTCTTCAGCGGCGACCCCAGGCCTTTCAGATTCCCTACATGGGGCATGGCGTCCGAGGTCTGCTGGGCTCTGGCTCAGGGTTGGCGAGGAGGTGCTTTATCATGTTCGACTGGGGTAGAAACGGTGCGGATGGTATGCACGGGGATGACTTCTCGGGCATGATGTATTCATGAGAAACTTGGAGGACGGTCTTGCGGGACTCCAGCGACGAGACCGGTGAATGTAACCTGGAGCTCTGTAATGAATGATGATGATGATTTTTGCCATAATGCTTGGGACGGTACGCAGTGATCGTTGGAGCCGCGATGTACGTCCAGCACCATAATACAACACGGGGCCCCTCCAGTACCTATGTGACTTCTTTTCATTCCCCCCGGGCCCGGCGTCCGGCGCCGATCTTCTTTCTTTGACCCTGCACTTTAAACGAGGCATATACCTTTCCGTCCCTCTAGTGAGGTCGTACTGAACTTCAAATGTACCGGCCCTTATTTCTCTATATCCAGGAGCGAAGCGAGGCGTATGATCACTCAGGAAAATCTTGCGCCGGACACAATGGAACCTTCTGACGCAACCTTTCTTTGCACCAGAAATTCGAACGTTGGCTCGTTCTCTGGGAAGCTTTAGGTTCCTTTGTAGTATTCTGGCTACTTGTCTGCTCACCGTCCAGGAAGCCTGAGCAACACTTTGAACATTTATATTCCTTCTCTTTATTTTTCAACACGTCATAGGTGAGGATACCTCTAAAGCGTCCAAAAATTTATGGTTCATATGGCAAGGGGAGTCGATTTAGTAGAGGGCTGAAGAAGGGGGTTGCCTTGCGTAGGTTTCACAGCATAAGTGGGAGCCACAGGCCTGTCTAACCACGTACAGGCGCCGCCTGCATTTAAGGCCAGCTGCATGGTATCCCGGACAGAACCTAAGTGAGCCTGAAGTCTACCGGAGAAGCGGTGATCTCGTATGCTTAGGTACAGTATGCTAGACACAGCAGGTGTTGTCCTGGAGGGGACAGAATATGGGCGGATGAGATTATATGGCACTCTCCGTCGACAATTTACCAATTGTCATTAACAAGCGTAATTGGTTTAGTGGTAAAATTCTCCGTTGCCATCCGAAGCAGCGTCGGGGAGCCCTGGGTTCGATTCCCAGATTACGCAATGATCTTTTTTTGGCGCTCTTTTGTTCTGTGTTGTTTGAGGGAATTCTGGTTTGTGGATTTCGGTCATGTCGAATGTTTGGTGGAGAGGGGAGATCTGGCGCGGAGATCTCGTTTCGCGCTGGGGACTGTGGGGCGGGCGGGCCTGCCACCGTGTAGACAGCAGAGCCTCAGCTGCAGAGGCCCGAGGGTACCTAGGGTAGTAGGTACAGAGAGGCCGCTGCCATGGAAGAGTTAATGTTCCCCATTGTAGACAGGATGACGGGCCATGAGCAGGAAAAATGTAATCATCTGATCTTGCCTTTTTTTGGAGGGGTCATCTGCATCCGTTTCTTCTTGTCGTGATGCTGTGGTATGATTTGAATCGGTGGTTGTCGCTTTGGACCTGCGCACTGCGCACACCAATGTACATGGAAGGGGTGGAAGACTTTTGTAAATTCACCGTAGGTAATACTAGGTATTAGCTTTAGTAAGTGCTATAGTAATTTGTATGGCTGGCTCACATTATTATCAAGTACATCCAACCACTACTCCTGTTGGCTGACCCGAGGCCGGCCCTTGTGCCCAAGGCTGGCTGGTTGGTCGTTTGACGTCGAGAAGCGCCCGCTTCTTGCTGGGGGTGTCTCCAGCTTTGCTGCAGGTGGCGGGAGGCGACAATCTCGGGCATCTTTGAAACAGCAACAGGATCCTGTGCTGTTGCAACTTGCGGGAGGTCTCAGGCATTCAGGGGCAACTACGGGTGTCCGTAAGGTACTACTACCAGTACCTGGACGTTTTGCAAGTAGCGACCGACCGCACTGTCGGGTGTCCCCTGGTATAGCGGGTACCTTTACTTGGCCGGGACGTCGCAGCGATTAACACTGTTCCCGCACTTACTAGTCGTACCTTGCCTGTAACTACTAGTACTAGTAGGTAGGTAGGTACCTCCTGTAGGTAATTAGTTGTTGTTTGGAGCGTCGAACACTGGCTGTTGCGGTAGGCACCTTCCTCCGTCCTCACCCCCTCCAGGACCGCAGGGTGCACAGGCCACTGGAGCTATGTTCCAACCCCGCTGGACTTGGCCGCGCCCAGCGGGAGCCTGACCTGAACCTGGGCGGCCGGGTGGCTCCCTGACCGACCCAACGCAAACGACCCGTCCGTCACCTCTCCCGCCTTCTCCTTAACCTGTCTCCCTACCCACCTCGATACCCCCCCCCAATTCAACCCCATTTCTCTCCATTCCTCGCCTCTTTTTCTTCGTCCATGCTCCGCGGTTAGTCAATATCCCGCACAGCGAGTGCACAGCGAGTTTCCACGTAAACCCCCGGTCTCGACCGACTTCTTAGGCGTCTGCTGTTTTGCGCCCCTCAGCAGCTGGGCCGACCACCCCTCCCCCCCCCCTCCTCTCCTTTCGTGTGCCGACGCCTCGACAGCCGCCTGGAGCACCGCTTGCCGTCCCTGGGGTGAACTCGCGAGCGATCGTTCTGAGATCCCCATGAGCTCTCGCTTTGCCACTTAGAGAGGCCGTCGCCCTCGCCGTACAAGCCACTTTGCGCTCCTGCTTTGGCGAGATACCGTCACCGGCGACTCACCGTGCGCATTGACCGACCTCAGACTCCCCTCGACGCCCTTGATAGTACCATTGCGCTCGTCCGTCGTTTTCTTCTCCGCAGGCGCGTTATACTTCCGGTCGGATCTGCATGTTTTCAAGGATACCCCTAAGCGCATTCTCTCGTCAAAATGTCTCAAGATAAGTGAGTCGCCCCTCTCCTGCCTGTCTGCGCTCGGGAAGAACATGGTGCGGTCTCGTTTGTCGGAAATTACCACACACGGCTGTGCTGGCCGGCTTGTGAACCCCCTCCTTTTGCTTTCTCCAGTCGGTGGGTTGCGTTGAGGGCACTGTCGATTACCGAGTGGCCAGTGTGGTGGCTGCTGCTGCGCCCAGGAAGAGGAGCGGCAGCATGCGATACAAGGCCCAGACCCGACATTCAACATTTATCCAAACGAAAAAAAAAGGGCACACCAACTCCTAGCACGTCCTGTCAGACAATGTCATCGGCCAGCGGTGGCCGTTCTTACCCAACTGGTCAGCTAGACTGTTCACACTTGCTGACCCGTCTCCAGGATGTATTCCTCCGGCCAGTTCATGAATCCTGGTCCGGCCCCGAAGCCTCCAATGGACCGACCGCGTTTGCACCTCACCCCTAATACCAACCTTCCAGGGAGTATGGCCAACATGGCCATCTCCCCCATCCGAAGCACCGCTACCTCCACATATACTGGCTCCACAGTCTCGCTGCCGATCGCCCGTCAACAGTCCAACAATACTGATGGCATGGGGGGCGTCGCCATCAAGAAGGAGGGATGGGCTTCTGTCAAGGAGAGTAAAAACTTCATTCAGCCGTGGAAGCAAAAATACTTAGTTCTCCGTAAGGAGTCCTTGGACTTTCACAAGACAGAGGGCGGCAAGATCTCCTACACCACCTTTCTCAAGGACGTGGTCAACGTCGGCCGAGTCGAATCGGCAGGGACCATCTTTGAAATCAAGCGCAGGCCAGACGGCACCTCCAACAGCCCTGGCGATGACGACGGTCAAACAAAAACTCTGCACATAAAAGTGAAGGGTGATGATGAACTGTATGAGTGGATCGACTTCATCTACGGCGCCTGCCCTGGCATGGGCGGCGTCAGTAACCCCACAAACTTCTCCCATGCCATCCATGTCGGCTTTGATGCTTCGACGGGCGAATTCACCGGCTTACCGCCCGAGTGGTCACGTCTGCTCAACTCGTCGGCCATCACCAAGGAGGACTACGAGCGCAACCCTCAGGCTGTGTTCGAAGTCTTGGACTTCTACACTGACCTCGCAAAGCGGGCAGAGAACCCCAACCAGTACGCCAGCCTGACGCCGACACCACCAGCCAGTGCTCAGGGAAACAAGCAGCTCGGTTATGGTGGCAACTCCGTGGCACCACCTCGCCCACCCCCACCTGGGAGTGCACAGCGCCAACCCAGCTACAACACAACCAGCTCGCACTCGAGCGCCAGCTCCCAACGACGGCCCGATCAGCAGCAGCAGCAGCAGCAGCGCCAGCAGATGCAGGCTATGTCACCAAACTATGTGTCCCAGGATGCTCTGAGAGAGGAGCAGCGTAGGAAACAGCTGGAAGCACAGAGGAGGGAGGCAGAGGAAAAAGAGCGCCGGGAGCTCGAGGCCTACAATGCCTCTCTCCCTAAGAACAGGGTTCCTATGGCTAAACAGGAGGTTGGTGGGTATTCTGGCGGTGCGGGCGGCAGCTCGTCGCAGAATGACCGGTTCAACCCTACAAGGGCGGCACCACCGGCGCCCAAGCCCTCGGCACAGCAGCCTGGTTCGCTTCGTGCTCAGCGACCCGCCCCGCCTCCGCCAGCGTCGGGAAGCGCGGGCCAACGTCCACCGATTCAGCATCAGACAAGCTCGTCTTCGGTCAGAGACCAGGTTCCGCGGACGCCGCGCCACGACACGCCCCCCTCGGGCCCCTCTGGCTCATCCCGCCACCAGAATGGCCAAGCACCCCTGTACAAGCCTTCCCAGCCGCACCCTCAGGCATCCTCCCAGAGGGCACCGGCAGCAGCACCAAAGCCGCTCAATGTGGCGCCTAAGCCAAGCCAGCATGCGCAGAAGGAAGTTCCCGCGGATGGCGTCAAGGCTGCTGAGGCGGCGCTGACGGCCAAGCCGACAGCGAGTGAGCGCAAGCAGGACGTTCGCATGTCGACCATGTCCGAGAGCGAAGTCATGGCCAAACTCAAGGAGGCAGTCTCCAAGGACGACCCTAACTTGTCGTACTCGAAGCAGAAGAAGATCGGGCAGGGTGCCTCTGGGTCCGTTTACGTCGCCAAGATCAAGGAGACGGCGCAGGGCACGGCTCGCGAGATCCTCCGTCAGCAAGGAAGCAGGGCCCAGGTCGCCATCAAGCAGATGGATCTTGCTCACCAGCCCCGCAAGGAGCTGATTGTCAATGAGATTATGGTCATGAAGGACAGCCGCCACAAGAACATTGTCAATTACCTGGATGCCTTCCTGCGGAACAACAACTCGGAGCTTTGGCTGGTCCTGGAGTACATGGAGGGTGGTGCCCTTACTGATGTTATCGACAACAACCCATCCATTTCGGAGGACCAGATTTCCACCATTTGCCACGAGGTGAGTTGCCGCCGGACATGTAAGGCTGATGGAATCGCTAACAACTGGACTAGACATGCCAAGGCCTGCAGCACCTTCACTCCCAGAGCATTATCCACCGCGATATCAAGAGTGACAATGTCCTGCTAGACGCGCGCGGAAACGTAAAGATCAGTAAGTCATGGCACCAGTCTATTGATCGCATATGTGGCTAACGCCATGCAGCCGATTTTGGCTTCTGCGCCAAGCTCACGGAGACCAAGTCCAAGCGGGCGACCATGGTCGGTACGCCGTACTGGATGGCGCCCGAGGTGGTCAAGCAGAAGGAGTACGGACCCAAGGTGGACATTTGGTCACTGGGCATCATGGCCATCGAAATGATCGAGTCGGAGCCCCCGTACCTCAACGAGGAGCCGCTCAAGGCTCTGTATCTGATCGCCACCAACGGCACACCCCGGCTCAAGAAGCCAGAGAAGCTGAGCAAGGAGCTGAAGGCCTTCCTCTCTGTCTGTCTCTGCGTTGACATCAAGAGCCGTGCTTCGGCCGACGAGCTTCTGGCGCATGACTTTTTGAAGCACGGATGTGCGCTGGCGAGCCTGGCGGAGCTGCTTGCCTTTAAGAAGCACGCCAAATAAATGCGACAAAAGTAAGAGGCAGTCGAGCTGAAGGGGAAGAGAAGCGGTGGTAAATTACTACAAGGCGAACATGACCTGGCAGAGGAAACGATACGCACGCCCACATATTATCCCGCCCCGCCCTGAATGATCGTCCGGGCGTTTGTTTACTTTTCTTGTCTGCGTTCATACGATTCTTGCACGCACGTCGGTTCCAGCGAGAATATTGCCTGCATACTACTATGTACTTCCGAAGCACCGAAGCAAAGCAAGCGAGTGTTTCAAAAGAGCAACAGGTGGGAGTCTATATATTTTAGCAGGGCTTGTGGGGGACCACGGAGGCGGGTCCTACCCAAACATTTCATCCGTATGTTCGGCTCATGATAGATCCATTATAGTTGGTTGATTTACATATCAAGAAATCGTGTGTCATGGATGTCGAATTTGTTATGTGCGTAATTCCTAGGTAGTGCTAGAGAAGAGAGAAGTACGGGATACCACCATATTGCCAAGCTGACTTGTCGTGGTGAAACAGTCTCCGCGTACAGACGTACATCTCTCAGGTCATCATACCACGACGAGTACGTGATTGCATGGTAGGACCAGTGCAGTCGGTCGGCAGAATTGAGGGAAAGGGACGGGATTGTTGGATGGCCGTGGTGGATCTGCGGCGAGAAACCAGAAACGCAGGTACCATGACTTACAGTCGTAGATCAGCCTCGGGTTGTTTCAGGATGGGGGTAAGGATCAAGGGGGAGTTTCCCTGCGACGGCTGCCAGTCCTGTTGCACTGATTGGCGAGATTGGAGTGCAACATGACTTGGTGATGTATGTACTTGTTGTGTATGAGTCGTTAGAGGTGGATATGACGGTGGCCGGTGCGGTGAAGGTAGGTACTAATTACCTGGTAGTATGCCGTAGTATACATGTACGTGGGTAGTAGTATTACTAAGTAGGTACTTAACGCGGACTATGGAAGGTGCTTGTGGGTTGGGCTGTTGGCTGACAGGAGGCAAAGTCCGGCTAGGGGAGGGGAAGGGCCGGGACGTTGGTTGGACTAGGCGCTTTAGCTGCCAATCAGTCATTGGTATTGCTGATATTAATAGTGTTTAGTACCGGAGCGGGAATGGTCCTCGGGACGAATATAGTAGTATACCTAGTATGTGTACCTTAGGTACCCGTGGATGTGTTTCTGCGGGTGCCTACAAAATACTACCGGTATTGTAAGGTAGTCAGTACATACTACTACTAGTAGTATAGTAGGTACTCTACAAGCAGTACTAACTTAGTACTGAACATTACCCCTGAGGAGCATGTTGCGACTCGCGAGGAGGACCGGGGCGAGGCCACATCCCATGCCTGCCCTTAATCGTCGCACTACCGGCCTTCCTACCAGGAGCACTCGGTGAAATACCCGTTTGGAGGAGAGGCCTCTGTTATGTACGTAAGTACTGTACTGCCGCCATCACGGCCCCTGAGTGTGCTAGCGTGGTCCCGCCCTGCATCTCACGCAGGAGTACTCCGTACTCTATCTGGGCGGGTACAAGTACAAGTGGGCGGGACTGTGCGCTGGAGTGTTTAGCAGCGAGTGTGCCCCTGGAGCGAGTCCATCCTTGCCCCTAAGAAGTACTCGTACGACATAGGAGGGTGGATACTGTACGCTGGACTGCCCTGGTTGGAGTCGGACTAGGTACCTTACAGACTTCTGCCAGCCAGTGGTTCCTTCCCATCGTGGGACAGACAGGAAAAGACACAGTACAGTAGGTCTGTACTGCAGCGACTGGGAGAAGTCGCAGCCAGACTCCAGTCAAACTCCACGTTGACCTCTTCCAACCTCCACGGCGAACTGCTGCACCGTAGACGATTTTCCCTCTTACCGACTTCCCTCCCCTCATTCGGTTTTTTGTTCCTTCTCAAGGGCCCGTCAATCCTCTCCTCCCACCCCCCATGAGGCCTGTACAGTATTGATGCCAGCCTTTACCTTTATTTCTACCTCTTCTTCCCCTTGTTTCTTTTCCTACTGTCCTTCCCTTCCGCTTGCTTTGGCTTGATCTCGACGACGACAGGGTGGCCCGTGACGCATCGTTACCGGAAGAAAAAAAAGGTCGCTGCGCTGGACACGACAAGTCTTGCCCGCTGACCTCCCGACCGATCCGACCGCTCGATTGCTGTCCTCTTCCCACCTCGGGTTCAGACTCGGACCAGGCCTGCAGCGTCGACGACGAGACCCTGGCTGCTGTTCTCCGACGAAACACACGTCCCTCGATCATCGTCGAATCTGATCACCGAAACCCCCTCGACCTAGTACAACACTACCATCAAGCCTTGGCCCCACGGGCATCGCCGGTTCATCCACAGCGTGCCGCCATCGTCACGGACAGAAGTATCTTCATGCCATAGGTACCCGCGCACCGCTTACGGGCTCCCACACCTCCCATCCTGCAAGCGACGAACCTACAATCTCTCAGAAGCTCTGCCACGAGCTGCAGCTCTCTGCGCAACGGCCATTCCTGCTCGTCGCGCCGTCTCCCTACTGCTATAATTATTGGCTGCTCAGCTCTGCAGCTTGTTGTAGCTCTGCTGTGCTTCCCGCCTCGACGACCGGGGCCTGGAACCGTTCTGCTCGGTACAATCGAATCATTTTTCCTCTTCCTATTTATTAACACCGATCGAGAGCGCAATCTCCCCTGCGATCTCATAGGATCGACCTGGTAATTGATAATGTCGACTTCCCGGCCTGGAGATTTCCCGCTAGGGTATTCCGCGCATACTCCCAACCACCCACGCTCGGGCTCTCCATCTGCCAATAACTCCCCCATCGAGCCGTCGACCGCTGCTTCCAACAGCAGGCCGCCGTTTGGCCTCGTCGGAGGGCTCTCTTCTTCAAGCATGATGGGCGGTAATCCGCGATCGGGAGCTGGCTCTCCGTCGCATGATCTCGGCGGCTCCAGCCGGCTCTTTTCCAAGCGGTAAGCTGCACGCCACTCCAACGCCCGTGGCCTGAACCTTAGCACCAGCAAATCGATGTTGACCACAGCACATGCAGGGCACGAGAGATCCAAGCCCAGGAGGGCGTGCCTGGGTTGCCATTAAACCTTTGGGGCGGGCCACCCACCAGTGGAAATTCCACGCCGCTTCGCGAAAACATCCCCGAATCACCCACCGACGGCTTTCCCGACTTCGGGCATCTTCCCACACCCGAAACCATGGCCCAGCCCCGACGCGCACGCGCTGGAACTGTTCCTTCTCGATTCTCGCCCGGCGGCGTTGGCACAGGTCATCTCGCTGTCCCTGGAATCGGCGCCAAGTCTGCACGCAACACCCCTTCCCAGACTCCCTTCAACAAGACACCATCTCCAGGTCTCGAGCCCGCTGACAACACACCCGGCGGTTCAGCCCTCCTATCGCGCCTGCGTGCCGGGTCATTGCCGCAGCGCAGTCAGTTTGCTCCCCTGCCTGGCACGGGCTCGCCGTTTGGTCCATCCATCTTTAGCAGCTGGAACCCCACGAGCGTCGGTCGCGAGCGAGGCTCGACTCTCGCTAGCATCGCTAGTGTTCCATCCAACGGCCCCAGCTCGCCCTCCCAGTCCCATTTCTCTAGGGAAGGCGGCAACGAGTCTGACGTGCACATGAGGACACTCGACTATCTCGGTCTAGCAGAGACCCCCCAACCGGCGCTAGCCCAGATGGCGACTCCTTACATGCCCAGTTTGAATTTCCACAAGCAGCCGAGCCGTATACGGTCGTATTCCGTCAACAACAAGGATATCCACGCTGACGAGTATCCTGATGACGAGTACGACAACGATGGCGTCGCCATGGACGCCTACGCTGCCCTCCAGCAAGAGATGGAGAAGACGCAGGCTGCCATCCGCAGCCACAACCTTGCCGTCCAGGCATACTCAAGCCAGGCCTCATCCACGCGACGCCGTGCCCGGACAGCGGGTGTCTTGGATGCTCCTCACACGCACCTCATGAGCTCATACTTCGCCAACAGCATTCCTGCTGGTTCCGGCCCGCTAGGAATGGCAGATATGCCCCCCTTGGATGAGCAAAAGTACGACGACCTGTCCCAGTCAGTTGCCAGCATGAGTCTTGGCCGGTCCAACAGCCAGAACGCGGGCTTGCTGAGCGTCGACGACCAAGGATTGGAGGGTCCAACCAGCGCTCTATGGCTGGGGAACATCCCCACGTCGACAACGCGAAGTACCCTGGCCGAGATGTTCAAGGCCCACGGACCCATCAGCTCTGTGCGCGTGCTCACCCACAAGAATTGCGGCTTCGTTAATTACGAGCGAGTGGAGAGCGCCATCTCGGCCAAGGCGGCCCTGAACGGCAAGGAACTTTTCCCCGGCGCGAGTCCTATCCGCATCAACTTTGCGAAGCCCGTGTCTCCCAGCAACACTCCTGGCCATGATGACGGAGCGTTCCCATCCCCGAGCCCTGACCCCTTCGCGAAGGACCAGGACTCCGCCACCCAGACTAATTCCTCGACAACGCCGGCCGGGGACCCCAATGCTGCGTCTTCGGTCAGCAAGGCGGCGCCCACTCCTCCTGTCCTCCGAGACATCGTGGCAGATATCCTCGAGGTCATCGAGCACTTTGATATCTCGAAGGAGGACCGGGACGAAATGTCCCGCCGGCTCCAGACCGCGGCAGCCTATGATGGGTATTGCAAGGATATCCCCTCCATTCCTGAACCCCCGCATGGTCGTGTTTACGATGCGCCTAAGCTTAGGGAGCTTCGGAAGCGGATCGACCACAGCATGTCAGCCGGCGAGATTGATGCTGCCGCCATTGATATGCTTCCGGAGATCGCAGGGCTGGCGTCGGATTACCTTGGCAACACCGTCGTTCAGAAGCTGTGGGGCCGCTGCTCAGAAGAAGTGAAAGACCAGATGCTGGAAAAGATTGCACCTCACATGGCCAAGATTGGCACCCACAAGAACGGTACCTGGGCAGCCCAGATGATCATTAAGGAGATCCTCAAGGACAACTTTTCGGACAGTCGCAGGGCGATCATCGCCGAGCATATGCGACCATTCACGCCTGCGTCTCTCGTCGATCAATACGGCAACTACGTTGTCCAGTGCTGCCTGCCTTTCGGCCTCCCCCACAACAACTTCATCTTCGAGGCCCTGATGAGCCGCATGACACAGCTGTCGCAGGACCGGTTCGCCGCCAGGGCCATGCGAGGCTGCCTGGAGAGCCCAAACACCACGAAGCAGCAGCAGAAGCTGCTTCTCGCTCAGATCGTCATCCACAGCGTACATCTCGCGACGGACCAGAACGGTGCACTTCTCCTGACGTGGTACCTCGATACGTGGGACTTCCCTCACCGCCGGAGGGTCCTCGCCCCGCGCCTGGTTCCCCACCTCGTCTATCTCTGCACCCACAAGGTGGCCTACCTGACGGTCCTCAAGGTCATCAACCAGACATCGGAGCCCGAGGCTCAGAAGACTCTTCTGGACGCTCTCTTCTTCTCTCCCAGCGACCAGGTTCTCGAGGCGATCCTCCGCGACTCCAGCTACGGGGCAACACTTATCTTCAAGGTCCTTACCTCGCAGGAGGTCGATGAGTCTATCAGGGCGCAGATTGCGGAGAAGATCAAGGCCGTGCTCCTCAGGATCAAGCCCCAGAGCAACCAAGGATATAGGCGTCTGATGGATGAGGTTGGTCTGCCAACCAACCGCAACGGAAGTTCGGGCAGGGAAGCCGCCCGCCCAACGGAACCACGGCAGCGTCCCACCTCGCGCCATGCCAACGGGAATGGCCATCATGACCAGCAAGGCGCCCCCAGCAAGCCGCAGTTCCACAAGCCGTCAAACCAACAGGCTGGCTACGACATGGGCTACGGCCAGCAGAGGAACGAGATGGCCGACGCCAACGTGTCGGCCTTCCCGCCCTTCAACCAGGCAATGATGTACAATGGTGCGAACGGCGGTATGCCCGGCGTGAACATGCAGCAGGCGCCATATCAGCAGAACATGATGGGTCGTGGCGGGCCCCCGGCCAACTACAATTTCCCGCCCGTGCAGCCAGGCTACGGCGCATACGGCGGCGCTGGGCCGTCTGTTGAGCAGTACCGCCAGATGAACATGCCCAACGGCAGTCCCATCCAGCCGCCGGCCACACACATGCAGCCGCAATTCCCTGGGGGACAGGGCTCCTTTGCGCCGCCGCCGGGATTTGGTATGCCCATGGGTGGACAGGCAGGATACGGATACGGCAACATGGGCGGTGGAGGCATGCCGAACGTGAACTACGGGCCGCAAGGTCAGGGGAACCGCCGCAACCACGTACGTCGTGCTCAACGCTGAGTGCGAGTCATTGCTAACGGCCTACTAGAAATAAATTAGACAAATCTAGGGGGGCTCGATCTCTCCAAGGCTTGACCGTCATGAGATTCGGCAATGGAACTGTTTTTTACGATAATCCCTCTATACTATTCAGACCTCATCGGAACATGTAGCGACTCGCCAACAACGACATCGCTTGTCGAGCCGGGAATGGAGACTGTCCAGATTTTTTCTCTTTCCCGGTGGAACTTGCCCGTGTGCTTCCCGCCCTGGCACACGATGCCGGATCTAAAACCTTTGCTGCGTACGCCATCAACCACACATGCTTAGGCAGGGCCGACGGCATGGGTGATATTATCAGCTTACGCACAAAGTGTCAAGCTCCTGCTTTAAGCATCTTGTCTCGGGATCCTCTCTGGCCCGGCTTATTATGAACGTCACGACCAAAGACCAAAACAACTTATTTTTTTTTTTTTTTTTTGCATTTTCTGCTCGGCCATGTGTTCTGCGAGATCTCGTTCGAGTACTTATACTTTTCTTTTCCCATCTTCCCTCTTTTCCACATGGAGGGGTTGTGCGACCTACCTTTCCTTTTTTTTTTTTTCCCTCTTCTCCCTTTCCCTTGTTTGTTTCTGCTCTCGGCTGCTCTTCGTCAATGTGCAGACAAGCTCAGTCCAGTACTTACTACTGGCTAACTAGCTGCGGCTTCGGGCGGCTCGCCAGAAGTTTTTTTTCGAGAAGATTCAGTAACCTCTCTCTGGGGTTGGTGATGGCAATAGAAGAACATTGGAGCGAAAACAGGGATAGGTACGGGGGGATAGGGGACCCGATTGGATGAGAATATTGCTGAAAGGGATGGAGGGACTTGGGCTCAGGGTAGGTGTGTGATGCAAAGGAGAGGAAGGGCTGGCTTGCTGTTTTACTTTTTCATCCTTTCCTACTTTTTCCGGGTGGTGCAAGGCGGAGAGCTGGCCGAGATGCGTGCGTCCGGCCGGCCTGATACAAGGGCCGGGGGGGGGAGGAATGGATTTATGTATACTACTAGTATTAGTACAGGAGATACTCGACGATGTGGGGGAAAAAAAAGTTTCCGTTCTTCTTGTCGCCCTTTGGTGAAAGGCTTGTGTGTTTTTTTTTCTGATGCTACAGGTAGTGAAGTGTAGGTAGGTTACGTTCAGAGGTACCACCAGCCACGGCGTCGGTGGGTGTAGGTGGGCAGGGTTTGAGCGGCTACGCAGCAATTACTATATCATCCGGGACATGGCTGAAAGATTTATTAGAGTTTCCGAGAACTAGGAGAGAGAAGACACTAGGGCAGGTTTCAATGTGCGCCAGGATTGTGGTTCCTGGGCGATACCCCCCTCTCTGCTGATATACTGCAAAAAGCGTTTCTCTCTGGAGAGTAGAAATGACTACTATTAGTCGTCCCTAGTAGACAAGTAGATACATCATCCCATCCCCGCCTTTGTCATGCATTTCTATCTCGCTTCTATTCCCCGTCGCAGGGGGGGAATAGGGAGCTCAGGCCAGTATGGGAGCGCAAAGCGAAGCCCCCCTTTCGCGGCAAACCTGTCGCCTTTTCTGTCTCCCAACCGGTTGATGTAAGGCACTGAAAGCAAGGTGTTCCAACTCCTCCTTCCCTCCCTCAGTATGCATTCAAAAGAAGGAAAAAGAAAAAGAAAAAGAAGACAGGTGAAACCATCCTGCCTGACCATCCCTCCCAACCTTGAGGCTCCACTCCCGGGAGCTATGAAAGCAAAGTAGAGGTAACAGAGACAGTAAAACAAACAGTGAAAAGGTCATTCTCGCTGCGGAGCCTGAACAAGTGGCGCCGCCAAAGACGTAAAGCAGAGGGAATCGTGTCGCGGGAGAGGGTTGTCGATTAGGGGTAAGGCTCAGAGTGGTGGTATAATCGCGGGCGGCGCGCGGACCGCGAGCAGATGAGAGAGTGTACGAGAGGGTGGGCAGGTACCGGTCGGTTTCATCTATAGTAGGATCTCCAAATGCCAAAACGGAAGCGGCAGTTCAACTCCATCCAACGCCGGTGTTGTGCGGAAAGCAGGATACAAGAGAGAAGAAAAGAGAGAGGGCGGTGGGAATGCCCAATGTCGTAAAGGGACGAGACGTCCCGGGTGTCGGTAGTTGTGTAAAGAGCAGACACGGCTGGTGCCCTTCATGATCGGGTACGCATCAGTCATGATCTAGAAATGCAGGTTCTGTGATCGGCGGAAGTGGAATGAAACGGTCCTAGTCAAAGTCCATGGCTCCCTCGTGGTCAATGGTCGATGGCGGTGTCGGTTCGGTGACCGGGGGCTCTGGATCCATCTTATCGACAGTGTCCTTAGGATCCGCGATGGTAGATGGTGGACCCTGGCCCCCGAACGCTGATGGCAGCGAGGGCTCGGCTTCCTCGCCAAGGGTTTCTCGGATCTTGCCGCTCATAGCCTCCATCTGTGCGAGGAGGGCACGCAGGCTGACCTTGTCCCGTGTCGCCAGCTGATCTCGGGCAATGTTATCGGCATCTCCCTGGGCAATCAGCGAGATGACGTTGGGTTCCGCAGAGGCCTTGGTCGTGTTAGCTGGGGCATTAACCAGATAAAAACACCTGTGTTCACGGGGATCGCTTACCAAGAGGGCCGCCGTGAGCTGCTCCAAACCATCGGTCGGCGCTGACTTGAGGCTTGCCAGAATCAAAGAAGTCTGCATCTGCTCCACGTTCCGCTCGCCAAGGCTGGTGGCGGCGGTGGGAGCAGGAGTTTGCTGGACGATATCCTCGACGGGAGGAGTGAGATACGGCTCAACACTCCTGGGCTCGCGTCGGGGAGGAGCATAACCAGCGCCTTGGTTGCGGAGTCTAGTCAGACTGTGATTAGCATGCTGACCAAGGATAAATCCAAATCAGCGATCTGATGACATACTGCTCAATGAAATCCAGGCGGATGCCCTTGGCGGGCACCTTGTACGTTCGCCCAAACGAAGCAATGTCGCGCCATCCAGATTTGTCCTCCTCGTCCTCCTCGGGCTCCGAGCCCCAGTCAATCTCGATGTGGCCATTGTTCCTCAGGCCACGACTGAAGGCCGGCGTGATGACGGCGGCATTCTTGATCTTGCGATAACGATGCGCCGGCGCCAGCGGAGGAAGCTCCTGTAACAGGTCATCGGTATGCGCTGGGCACTTCCAGGTCTTGAGGACAGGAGGCACGGCCAGGGGCGGGTCAAGGCAGTCAATGTGCCAACGGAGAGGGCACGCGCTGCACGGGATGATGGGGCGGACATCAGTCGCGGCCTTGACGCATTCGTGGCAGAGGACCGCCTCCCCATCCTCCCGCTGTTTGAAGAAATCAGGCATCTCCTCGTAGCCATTAGTCCTTCTCCTGAGGTGCAGATGCGTTAGTAAGAGCTGAAATAGCGCAGTACGAAGCCGATCATGCGAGGGCATGCTTACCTGGTCGCGACCTTGGTCGTGCTGACCTCCTCGTAATCTCCGTCAGCTCCAGCCTTGACACCCTCGAAGCGATTCTGCACCCTCTTTGGCAGGCTGAATGCGCGAGGTATGCTCTTCTCCAGGAGATTTAAAGCGCCTCCAAAGACCCCCCTATGCACGGGGATTCGCGACGGATACCGCTTGACAAAACACTCGCTGCAGTACCATTCGTCGGGTAGATCCTCCGGCTGGATCGTGTCCACACACTCAAAGTGGAACGACCGGGGGCAGCCATCGCAGCAGACGACATCCCCGGCATTGCCGCATGCCGAACAATACTCATCGTTGTCGACACCCTGGTGGAAGTTCAAGTCAGTCGTGGTTCGTCTCTCTCTCTCTCTCCCGAGGCTCAAGGCTTCGCCATATCATCCCAACCAGTTCCAGTTGGGGGGCGGGGGTGAGCAGAGGGCGCACGCATGTGGCACATAAATGAGTGGTCGGGGATCCTTGTCAAGCTGATGCGCCAATTTCATCACGCGCCGAACCGTGCGTTGTGTGAGAGGATGGAGCGACACCAAACGCCAATGCCCTCGAGCGCGAGGCCTCATGCAGACGATTCCCATCTGCTCATCCCGCCCATCCATCCAGCCATCGATTCCCATCAGGGTTCCATCCCTCTCCAGGGAGATGCGATAGAAATAGATGGGAAGCTCGAGATAAATTTGATGAAAAGAGAAACATCGCAAGACAATGCACGTACCTGGTCCTTTGCAGCGCCGCTCGCGGCCGACGACTGAGCCTCGCCTACTGAACGGGGTACTCCGGCAGCCGTGCCGCCCTTCTTCTTAACCGGTCTGTGTCGGAGAGAGAGTTCGTCAGCATCATGTTTAACACGTTCGCGGAGAGACGGATGGAGAGTGCTTTGTAAGAAGGGCTGCCAAATCCTGCGAAGCTCGAGCTTGGGCGACACGACTGGTGGTGGTCGCCCCTCCGAGAGAAAAGTGCGATCGCCTCACATCAAGAGGCATAAAAGGCACATTCACCTCATGAGTCAAGACAGGGGCCACCCCATCAAAAACAGAGACGCAGAACAAAGGGAAAGAAACAGAAGGAAGAAAATAGGAATAAACTCACGATGATTTGACGCGGAGACCAGTCTTCTGCTTCTTGGCCGGCCTCAGATTTGTCGTGGTCGGTGTCGCAGCCCTGGACCCGAACACAGAGCTGCCGTCTCCTTGCGCTGAGAAGGTCCCCGGCGATGCATACCTCTCCTTTTCGTCGGTGAACCTCTTGTTGGCGGAGCGCGTGGCTCTTGTGTTCGCCGCGGGCCCGGCGGATTGCCGAGTCTGCCTCGTCGACCTCCGGGGGGTTGTCGCCTGGTCATCTTCCTCGAGGGGCCGGATTGCGCTCTCCTCGGCAAAGTAGCTGTTGGTCTTCATCCGAGCCTCCCTTCGCCTCTCCCAGGCGTCATCGCGGTCCTCGTCGGGCTCGGGAACAGGAGCTGCGGCCTTGGAGCCGCTCTTAGCAGCCGACGCGGCCCACCTGTCGCCCGCCATGGAAAATTCTTCTGGCGCTGACGAGGTGAGGCGTCCCGGCATGCTGGCATCATCGCCCGCGGACCTGCGACGCTTGCGACGATGAAGGTGGGAGTCGTGTGTGGGAGATACGGGGGCGGTGGGAGAGTTTGATGCAGATGGGTTGGACACGGCGTGTTGCTGCTGCTGCTGCTTGGTTGAGGTAAGTGATTTGCGGCGGGTGGTGATTGGCCCGGGTCCAGGTTGCAACGGGGACTGGGTCTCGGTGGCAACCGCCGCCCTCGCCCTCCCGCTCGACCTTGCCTTGGCTTTGGCCCTGGCCTTTGCTTTAGCCTCCCCTCGGAGGGACGGGCTCTCGGGCATCTCATTTGTCACCAGGTCGCTGTCGTCCGGCAGCTCAGGGGACGACAGGTTCTCGACGGACGACAGCGACGAGTCGCTCGCTGCCGACTCGCGCCGTGCCCGTCTGCGCGACCCAGGCGTCTTTCCGGCGCCTGCGCCATTCGCTGCTGACGCGGACGATGCCATTTTGCGCGGCGTGCTCTCGCTCTTCCGATGTGTAATCTTGATCTTCTTGGCCGCGCGCGTCTCACCCTCGTCCTTGCTGTCGCCGCCGTGGGCGCCGCGGTGAATGAGCTCAGCGTAGGGTGCCCGCTTTGGCTTGTGAGGCGTGATGTGGCCATCTTCGGGAGGGACAAAGTAGTACCAGCCCTGATTGTCCAACTTCCCTTCTCGTTTCCTGCTCTCGAAGCGCCTAGAAAATACTTTCATCGTCTCTGCGTCGGCGGTTTGACTGAAAACCTGCTCCAGGATGGAGACAAATTGGGGATCGATGCGCTGCTCGTCGTAGAGCGTCCTGAGGGCGTACGCCGTGGGGTAGCGGTGGTGGGAGAGCGCCTCGTCCACAGCCATCTCAACGACTCTGGCCACAAACTCGGCTCCGTGAGTCTCTGGCGGAGGCGGGCTTTTCGCCCGCTGCTTCACGGGAGACTTCATGGGAGACGCCGCCTTTGACGAGACCATGGAGCTCCGACGCACACTGGAAGGGGGCCTACCACGCTTCGGCAGTGACGGTCGGCCCATGGATTTCCGCGGCGCAGCCTGCTTAGGATCGTAGTCGTCGTCCTCGTCTGAGTCTCGGGGGGCCAAGGATCTCCGGGTGGGTTGGCGTGATGAGGAAGAGGCGGATGCGGACGCGGATGCGGCAGTTGGCTGTGCAGGAGCAGAGTGTGAGGAAGAGGTGGGCGGAGGGTCGTCCGGGGTGGAAGATGCAGCAACTGAATCAGCAGCAGCAAGCCCAGTCCCTGCTGCTGCTGCTGCTGCTGGCACTGCTGCGGCTGCAGCCGGAGTTTTCGGGGCGGGCGAGGAATCGTGGGCAGAGTTTGCGGCGCCCTTGATGGACTTCCTGAAGACGATCCTGCGCACCGTGTTCGACCCGGATCCATTCTGATGACCGGCGGCGGCGGTGGTCTTTTTTGCCTTGGGCATGGTGCCCAGCGGCGCCATGTTCTCCAATACGCCGTGCTTCAGCAGGCCATCCTCCTCGTAGCTCGTCTTGTTCTGCACCGTCGGCTCCAGCCACTGATCCATGAATGTCCGCCGTGTCCCGTTGGCGGAGCTCTTGGGGTTCTCCTGCGACCCAGCAGCCCCTTCGGTGGTCCCGTTCAGACCATTCTGCTGCTGTTGCGGCTGGGCAGGACTCGAGAAACGCGACCGGGTGGTCCTCGTGTGTGCAGAGGTCATGGTCGCAGGCGCTTTCGGTGCGGCGGTGCCAGATGGGTGCTTCTCCGTATATCGTAGGTTGGGTGGTGACCGTGGGAAGGTCGGCTTTCGCCCGTGGTTCCTGGGTTCTCTCTCCTCCCCCTTTGCTGGCCCGGGCAGCAAGGCACCACTTCAGATCTGGCGACAGCCGTGGTCAGCGGGTGGCCGGAAATGGTGCGAACGGGCGACTCACAAGTCTCTTGAGCTGCAGCATGAATTTCGCAGCCCGATCGCGTCCCTGGGATGTGGTTGACGCGGTTATATTTGTGGGAGAAGAAGAGGAAGGGGGGGGGTGGCGGCCGAAGGTCTGGGGTCTGTCCGTGGATTTTGGTTTCCTCCACAGCCAAGTTCAGTTACCTGAAGTTGGCTGCTGGTGCTGCTGCTAATGTACATGCACAGGCGGCCTGTCGCTTCTCAGACAAGGGGGGCGAACAGCCGGGTCGGGTCTTTCCATCCGCCACCAGTCCACCACCACAACACACCTCACAGTTTGTTTAATCTCGACAGACGGACACGCGCGAACTTGGCTGAACCTTCCCGAACCTCTTATGATTTCATTGGGGGTTTTTCGTATTTTACTGCCCTCCGCTCCGCTCTCTCTCCCCCCCCCCCCCCCCCCCCCCCCCCCCCCCTTCCTAAAACAACAACATCAACCAGACTTTCATGACTGACTCACCCCTGATCCGCCCCGGTCCCCGATCCTCCTCCACCCGCGTCGCCCCCTTTAGTCATGAGGCGAAGCAGCCAAGGCCGAAATCATCGCCATCATGTGGTCCATCAAACCATCTATTGGCCTGACATTGTTTCCCCGTTATCGTACCTGAGCTGCTGTCGGTTGCCCTATGCAAGTGCCTCGCATTGCTTGCCCCCTTCTCTCCGACCGCTTTCCTAAACCCCGGCAATCAACCCCCCCGGGAATGACATGAGCAGGTGCCATCCGCCAATCCAGACGGCCTCAGATGTTCTCCTGGCCCTCGTTTGGGACAACATATCCATCAACCTATGACAGCTCATACCTGTTCGTCGCCTTTGTTCAACCTCTCCCAGTGAATGACCGGATCTCCCCTCAGCACCCGATAAACTTGAGAGCAGCCTCTGGTGGGTTGGAACGCCTTGCCTACGCCATGGTGCCGTCAGCTTCCTTTCCCTGCTAGCATTCCTCTCCAACCTCCCATCGTTTCAGCCGCACACATAACAATTCGGGGCGTATCAGTGTTCGATTGCGTGGGGTATATATATATTATATATATACACATATACCGTACTTCGAGTCTCGTCAATGGGGAAAGGTTCACCCGTTTTCTCGGGAGCTCCTGACAGTGCCAGAACCGAGTACTCCGGCACCCACGCGAGCTCGCCATCAAGAGTCGCGCCTCCTAACCTGAACCACATGGACGATGGGTACGCGGCCATGCCCACGACTTTGTTCGCACGGAAGCCCCCCGCCTGGACAATCGACACTCTGCTGATCGAGTACGCCCTCCACCATGAGAGCCGAAGCCTTTACTCGCCGTCGCTCTCCTCGTCCTCGTCGGTCTCGCCCTTCTTGGCACCCTTCTTCTTGGGCTTCTTCTTCTTGTTCTTCTTGCCAACGTTGCGCGCCAGGGGCTGCTCAAGAATCTTGAGCACCTCCTCGTCCATGATCTTCTTGTCGGACTCGTACTTGCTGACGTCAAAAGCAGGGGGGCCACCAAGCTTGGAGATGCCGTTCTTGGTGATGGCTAAAAGCCCGCATTAGCTCGTTGACAAGTTTTCTCAGCATGGGGGTTCATTCTGGTGGCTCACCAATGGTCGTCAGGAACCTGGCCACGGGAGCATCCTCCTTGTCGCCGACGAGCTCGTACTGGCGGAGCACGTTGCCACGCACACACTCGACGACGCCAGTCTTGGCATCACGCTCATCCTCGAGCTGCCTCAAGCTGAACGGGAAGGTGCCAAACTTCTTCTGCACCTCTGAGAGCAGCTTGCGGGAGGTGGGACGCTTCAGGCCGTACGTCTGGAGAGTCCGGCGGTGCAGGGTCGGCCGCTGCTCGAGATGCTTGACCTTTCCGGAGCCCAAGCTGACGCCCATCTCGACGCCCCAGACCTCGGACGTCTCGGGGACACCGTCACCCTTGGTGCCCTCGGCCGGCGCCAGGACAATCTTCTTCGGGCCCTCGATCTCGTTGTGGTCAAACAGCCACGACGTGGTGCTCTCCACCAGGTTGCACTCATAGGTCGAGCAGACCTTCTCGAGTAGCTGGGTGATCTGGCTCTGGGTGGGCGGCTTCTGGGAGGCAGCCTTGGCCTTCTCCTGGTCAGTTCCCTGGGCAAGGAGACCGGGAGGCAGCATCAGACGCAGAAGAAGCTCGTTGGCATAGTGTGTGGCCAGCATCAAGTCAGCCTCGCGGCCGGTGATAGTGTCACCCGTCTTGCCGGCAATGATGGTGTCGCACACGATGGCGCCAAAGCCATCAATCTGGGCACCGAGCTGGATCTTGATGGGCTCGCCCTCCTTGATCTCCACGGCGGCCTCGGCCTCGTCCGAAGTGAGGGGAGTGTACGGGGTGACGAAGGACGAGGGGGAGACGGTGGTGGGGTGCGAGAAACCTGGGCTCCAGGGTCAGCCATGAGTCACCCGACCGGATGGCATCGATGGGCGGGGAGACACACCCTTATTGACCTTCTTTCCACGGTAGACCTTGTCAATCTCCTCCTCCATCAACTTGTCGCCCTTCTGGCAGACCTCGACGATCTTGGCACCCGGCACGCATAGCTTGGAGACAGCATCGAGCACCTTTTCCGAGATGGTCGCGGCGGTCCTGTACTTGGTGAGAGTATCGGGGTTGTTGAGCGAGTAATCTATTTTGCGCTCGTCAGCTTCATCAGCAATATCAGGGGTCAGGCGCCAGTTCCTCGCTCGGCACCCGAGCGCACTACCCCGTGAGGTGATCGTGTGCGGCAATGACGCATCAGGAACGCGAGCTCGAGGTGTTGGGTGTTTGGCGGGGTACCAAGGCCAGGAACGAACGGGGTGTGCGGCGGCGCGATGAGGGGGGAGGGGCCAGCAGAATGCGATGAGAAAGACGTGATGTAACATACCGACTTCCTTCTTTTCCTCGGCCATGGTGGGCAACTTGTGATTATACAGACAGAGGGTGCTACTGCTGAAATTCTTCGTTTGGGTTGTGTAGGAAGTTGTGTGGGGAGTGGGAGGGGCTCAGATGAAGAGGCAGCAGCCACCCATCGGGTGGCCCATACTACCTTAGGTACCTACCTACCTTACCTACTTATGGAGGGGCTCGTTTCAATTGCTCCAGCTAGAAAAGGCAGGGAGGGGTCAACCCAATTCTTGCCTCACCCTCGAGGGCTCGATCCACCTCTCGTCATGGGGCACAAATCGTCAACCAGCGCCGGCTCCGGCATCCTGTTGCCTTTCCACTAGACTAGTACCTGTGAAATGCCACCTGAAAGCTACTACGCCATGTAATTACTACTTACAACTATAGTGCACACTGTCGTCTGAGCGACAACCCGCCCAAATGCGTGACTATCGGGCACATTGGTCTGCGCATATTCAAAATCTACATACTAGGTTATTATTCCAGCACAGCGAGCCCAAGAATTACAACCGAAATGCAAGGTATATAGTAGAGGGATCCTGATACAAGGTAACACTAAGGTACGAGTTGTAATCTTATTGACAAGGATTTTGCCTCATACCAGCACTAATAATATGTATTTCGGAGTTCCACGACACTTGCACAGGCAGCGCCACTTCGGAAGCTGCGTCCCTACCCTATACCCCCGATGGGTGGATCGGTGTGCCGGATCCGACACGGAGAAAAATTGGCGCGCTGTCATTGGACCGAAAACCCCACCTTAACACGAAAATGCTCAAGTACTTAACCCCTGCAGCAGATGACACCTACGTCCAAGTACATCCGGCTCCCGACTGTTAAAAGGGCACCCGTCAGCCTTCTCCACCAAACAACTGCACTGCAATAGGAGGGCTGCAGAGAAGGCGCGAGGCGCAACACGGGAAACAGGTGCTGGCAACGAGAGAGAATCAATTCACCGTAACGAACCCCCCAGCCTCAACCTCGCACCACCTCGACGTCCTCCCACGAACCCATCCCAATTTACGACCCGCCCCTCCCGAAGCCGACCGCCGCGACACCTCCCATCCTTGCCTGCGTGGGCCGCCTGCTACGCATCAGGGCGCCGCAGCGTCGCGGCGACACGCGACTCGAGCCACCCATAAAAACTCGCCTCGCCTCGTCATCGCCTCACATCACGCTCTCGTCCTCGTCGGATTGATAACCTGTTCCGCAGCAAGACCTGAAGGCCGCCCCGCCATAATGGCTGCGCAGCCTAACTCGTCGGCCGGCGAGGCCGCCTCGGCCGCCGCGACGGCGCAGCCCCCCGACGACACTGCCAGCACCGGCAACAAGGACAAGAAGGACTCTGCCTCGCCGGAGCATGGCAGCAACGACGTCACAGACAGCAAGATCCCCGTGCGGACCAAGGAGTCCTTCAACAGGCTCATGGCCGAGCGGTACACCATGCATGACGCCATCGCCGCCGCCAACCTCGCCCAGCAGCAGCAGCAGACCGAGGAGCTCGCCGCCAGGATGCGTGACAAGGCCTCCGACTACCGGGCCGTGCGCAACGAGTTCCGCCAGTGGTTCACGCCCAGCAGGCTCTACGGCGAAGGCTACAACGGCTTCGCCAACGGATACACCGAGATCCACGCCCCCTCCAGGATCGTCTACCCATCACAGAAGCCCCGGCCGGGCCGCAGGGCCACCCCCGCCCTCAAGTACCGCCGCAAGGACATGCTCAAGCAGGCCGAGCAGCACGAGGAGCTCGTGCCCGTGCGGCTGGAGGTGGAGTGGGACAAGGTCCGGCTGCGCGACACCTTCACCTGGAACCTGCACGAGCGCATCGTCCACGTCGAGCTGTTCGCGTCCCAGCTCGTCGAGGACATGGGCCTGAAGCCGCCAGCCTGGCAGCCCGTCTACGACCAGGTCGTCCAGCAGATGCGCGAGCAGCTCAACGACTTCTACCCCCCCGTGTACTCGGAGGAGGACGCCCTCGACCCGGAGCTCCCCTACTCGGCCTACAAGAACGACGAGATGCGCATCCTCATCAAGCTCAACATCACCATCGGCCAGCACACCCTCGTCGACCAGTTCGAGTGGGAGATCAACAACCCGTCCAACTCCCCAGAGGAGTTCGCCGCCAACATGGCCCGCGACCTGTCCCTGTCCGGCGAGTTCACCACCGCCATCGCCCACTGCATCCGCGAGCAGTCGCAGCTCTTCATCCGGAGCCTTTACAGCGTCGGCCACCCCTTTGACGGACGGCCGGTCGAGGATCCCGATATTGTGGCCGCCTTCTTGCAGAGTCCGCTGCCTACAGTCTTCCGCCCGCAACAACAGGCGAAAGAGTACGCGCCGTACCTGTACGAGCTCACCGAGGCCGACCTGGAGAGGAACGAGACGATCCTCTCCCGGGAACAACGCCGCCAGAAACGTTCAATCAACAGGCGAGGCGGCCCTCAGCTGCCCGACCTCAAGGAGCGACAGCGGACCATCCGGACTCTCGTGGTATCGTCAACACTGCCGGGAGCCGCACAGAACATCGAGGAAAGCAGGCTCTACAAGGTCTCCAACCGTCCCGGGAAGAAGCGGCCCGGGACAATTCGCGACGGCGACGTCTCCGACTCAGACGAGAGCGACTTCTCGGGCCCCGACTCACCCGCGCCAACATCCTACCTTGCCCAAGGCACCGCCCGCACTAGAGGCATGCGCGGCGCCGCCTCGGCAGCCCAGCACCGGATGTCCAACCTCGGCCGCTCCGAGACGCCGGACACGGCCTCGCACCACCACCACGAAACGCGCACGTCGCGGCGCTTCAGGGAGGAGACCGAGGAGCCCGCGCACATGTGGGTCACCGTCAAGCTCAACAGAGAGAGGCTGCGGCGGGTCATGCGTGGCGATTATCGTGATATCAACAAGTCCTCGTCGGAGCCGCAGACACCGACTCCGCAGACGAGAGCACCGGGCGGCGCCCAGAGCTCCAAGATGCCGCCCCCCTCTACGCCGTCAGCTCCTCAGACCTCACAAGCCTCCTCGTCCTCCAACACAACGTCAACATACACATTCCCTCCGGGCCAGATCGGCCGTTTGCCTGCCCCGCCCATCGCACCCGGGCAGCCCCAACCCCCAGCTGTAAGTCCGCTATCCCCCAGCCCAGAGGTCCAACCGGGCCCCCTCCCAAAGCCCTCCTCGCTAATCTCGCCTCACAGCCGCCGCCACCAGACTGGCTCGTCCAGGCCCTTAAGGACCTCGAGAAGCAGTACCCCAACGACAAGTTCGAGGCCATGATGAAGTACTCGTACCTCGACCCCGTCACCGAGCTGCCCGTCCAGGTGCAGCCGCTTCCCCAGGGCGTGAAGCACGCCTGGCTTCCGCGCATCCGCTGCCTCGACTGTATGTCCAAGCTCTACACGCCGGGCCCGGATATGACAGCCCAGAAATTCGAGGCCCACCTCAAGTTCTCGAGTCACAAGGAGAAGGTCAAGGCGAGGCTCGCTGCAGAGGGTGGCGGTACCCCCGGCGCGTCATGAGAGCATGATCGAGTGGATGAGTGGCAAGGGGAGCGATTTCTGTGCGTATTCGTGTGGGCTCTCGACTGCACACATCCTCATGTAGACTGGCGGAGCCGCTCTTCCTTTTCATTGTTCTAACCCCCTTCTTCATTTATGGTATTGGAATCTCTGGGAGTGTGGAGTGTATAGTACACTTAAGGGTCAAAGGAGAAGAGGGGTTGGGTTCTCTCTTCTATTATTCGGGCGGAGTTGGCGCTTTCTGTTTGGTATTAGGTTTTCCCATCAACACACCGTCTGTTCATGTATACTCTTCCCATAGAGGGGGAGGGATATCTTCTTCTGGCATAGAGAACCGGAGCGGGAATGATAGGCGGCAGCAGGAGAATAAAGCACGGTATTCATGACAATCCATTTCTCTCTCCCTCCCCGCTGGCTTGGTTACCAAGCCGGGCAAGGGGACAAACAAAGCTAAACTACTATACTAGGGGGTGACGTGAGGTATAATGGCATGGAAACGAACAAAATCGCACAAACGGTAATCGACCCTTTTCCCCTCCGCCCAAGCAAGCAACGATCCCCGTATATACAAACAACACCCGCCGTCCCTTTCCCTTCGCAATCATGAACATCGTCAGCCCATTGCAACAACACCGCCAACCCTTAGTCATCGCCCTCGGAAGACGACCCCTCCGCATCAGACATGGGCGAATCCTCGTCCTCGTTGTCATCATCGCCGTACTCCCACTCAGCAACACCGTCCAGCATCTCCTCCTCGTCTTCCTCATCCTCACGCTCCTTGTAATTCGAGGACTTGTGTGCTCGGCCACTGCGGCGGCGCTCGGAGAGGGGAATGGGTGGTGGTGATGCAGCGGCCTTCTTTGGTCGTGATGCGCTCTTCTTCTTCTTCTTCTTGGTTGCTGACTTGCTGGGCTTGGTCTTACCCGCTGGCTTCTCGCGGATAACCGTCTTCAGCTGGTTTCTCGCCTTCTTGGCGGGTTGTTCAGATAGCTCGTGCGCCGACTTGCGCTTCTGTTAGGTGAATTTTTAGCAACAAAACTTCTCTCTCATCGTCCTACTCGCATCTCGGGTGCTCACCTTTTTGCGCTCCAGAGCCCGGATCAGGCCGTCCAACTTCTCGTCCAACTCCTCCGGAATATACTGTCTCTTCGCGATCTGCTGCGCCACCTCACTGGAGGGAAGCGCAGTGTAGAGACCAGTCGGCAGGCCAACCTTGTCGGGCCAGGCCTGGAAGCTCCAGTTGCGCCTCTCCTGGAACTTGCGGATGACAGACGTCGCCAGATCGCTCAGGACATACAGGTTGTCGCTCGAGTCTGGGTTCAACGCATCTCGCGTTTGCTTCACCCTCTCCGCATACTTATATATGTGTGAAATGTTGTCTTCGTTGGCGACGGTGGTCAGGTAGAAGAGGACGTACTTGGCGAAGTCCTCTAGATCCTCCAGATCTGAGCTGTAGTCAGGGTGATGCGCCAGCAGAGGGATCAGCCGCCCAATCATGGCCTCCATGATTGATTTCTTGTTCTCCGCATAGTACCGCGTCCGTGATCGCAGCCACGTCTCGACCCTAGCCTTCAGGTCCGCTACCGGCTCGAAGGCGACAAGGAACAGGATGGTATAGAATCTTGGCCTGAGCCTCCCTCGCGTCAGGTAGCTCTGAAGTTTCTCCATGAACCGTCGACGGACCTGGAGCTCGCTGTCCTGCACAAGCTCGGCAAGCTTGTTGAAGCTTGCCGGGTCCAGCCGGTCGTCGTACTCCTTCACAGTACATAGTTTCAGGGTATATTGGCCAGCCAGCAGCCGGAGACGCTTCTTGTGGTGTGCCGGCGTGTCCTTGGCCTTGCAGAACTCGCCCTCTTGGACAACCAATGTCTTGAGAAGCTTGAAGAGGGGCTTGACCCTCTCCTCGGCGCCTGCCTCTTCCGCAGTGGACAGGGCGCGGTTGACCAGGATCTTCAGGGCCAGGCATTTTGCTTGGAGCTCCTCGTCCATGTCCTGGTCGTTGACCCACGTCGGATCAGACTCCCTGGCATCTGTCCGGACTTCGCGCAAGATACCTGTGATGGTCAGGTCGCTGATAGCATCGTCCGCATCTGCCGTCACTGTCGGAACTAACCGCTCAAGCTGGGCAACCGTCTCGAGCTTGTTCAAGAAGTTGGGGGCTCCGTATTTCAAATCCTTCATGACTTTTTGCAGCAGATTTGTCGCCATTACCTTGCTCTTGTCATCCTTCTTAGCGAGGAGAAGATTGACGGCGTACTTGGCAGCCTTATGCGGTTGCCCGTAGAGTGCATAGTTTGTGAGCGTCTGGGTGAAGCTCTTGTCGGCCTTGATTTCCGCAGGGTACTTCTTGGAGTAGGACGAATATGCCTTGAGAATATCTACTACCCCGGGATCATTGCTCTTATTCGCCGTAGGCGCCTGGTCCACGATTGATTTGCGGAGCTCGTCTGAGTGGGCCTTGAACAGGTCGGGGTTACGTGTTGAGATGTCGTTGAGCACCGAGTGAGCCACACTGGCCAAACCATCCTTGTCGCTCTTCGAGTAATCCATGATGGTGGTGAGATGACTGCGGTTGAACATGAGGGAGCTTGATCGGTATAGGAGGGGGATCAGCGTATCCAGAGAGGCGGCGGCACTACCAGCCTGGAGCTTCTGGATCAGCTCGCTGATCGACCGGCGCACCTTTTGGAAGTCGCTCTCGGACTCGATGGCATACTTGATGAGCTGGTACACCCGACGATCGTTGAGCTTGGCGAGCTTCTGGAGATCCGTTCGGACCTTCAGGGGGTCGGGGAAATACTGGCCAAGCCATTGGAGCGCCTTATCCATGTTGGCCTTGATCTTTTGCGCATCCCCATCGACCACACCACCGTTGTATGTTTCACACTGCTTGATGAAAACACCAACTGCCACGGCAAACTGCGGCTGACGTGCCTGCATTGCGAAAAACGCCTTCTGAGCAGGGGCGTCGAGGGACTTGAGCATGAGGAGAATCCTCTCTGCGCGGACGGTGTCTTGCTCCGCCGGCGTCAATGTTCCCTTCTTCTCCGAGGATGAGGCCTTCGCCTTGGTGTCCTTGCCTTTAACATTGGGGTACTTGAGGGGTATCAAGCACTCGTACATGACCCGATCAAGGAGTATATTCAAGTCTGGGTCGTTGGCGTAGAATGCGTTGATGATCTTGGAAGGAACACCGCCCAAGCAAGCAGTGACGGCTTCTTGTCCATCGGCTATCTCCCCAGCACCGACAGCCCAGAGCTTAGCCAGGAGGATCATGGCATCGACACGAACGGCAGGCCGCTTATCTCGGCTTCGGTCTCCGAGGTTGGCGAATACTGAGCCCTCCTTGTCGATGCCTCCAGTAGCACCCAGCTTCAAAACGATGTCGCGGAAATCGAATAGCTCGATGGCCTTGACTGCTGCCAGGCGGACCTTCTCCTCACTATCGCTGAGTTTCTCCGCCAACGCCTTGACAAGCTCGTTCTCCTCGACCCTGCTGAGCCCAATGCCGCCAGCTGAAGTGGACAGGATGTGACCGGCAGCGGTAATCCAGGCCGCGCGAACGGAGCCTTCCTTGTCGTTCTTCCTGCCCACAAAGTTCCGATAGGCGGTGTGGTGCGTTTGGGCAAACGAGTGAGGCGAGTAGGGTGTGGTAAGAACGTTGGCTTCGACAGGGGCGCTCGGTGTTTCGTCCAGGAGTCGCAGCGGCGGATAGGAGGTCGGATCAAGCACAGGGAGTGGAGGTGGCCCTGCGGCCCCGATGCCGGAAACCATGTCGCCAATCGTTTCGGTTGCGATTTGTCGTAGAAAAACATTGTCGGCGGATAGCTCTGCCTCGACCTGGGGGACCACGTTCTGAAGAACTGTCGGGGCAACTCGCCACAGCTCCCTGATAAGAAGATGAGCTTGACGGAGGCTCTTCACATCAGCGTCCGAGGGTCCCGCGCCGGCGTCTTCGTCGTCCGAATCATCGGCCTGGCGGTGGCCATTGGACTTGGCCGCAAAACCGGACGCGTTGAGGATGACGTCGCCAAAGTACTGGCTCACATATCGCGCCATTTTATCGGCGCAGCCATTGCAGATGTTCCTGGCCATGATGTAGGCCGGGGGCTCGACCTTGTGCAGCAGCGTCGACTGATTATCATTCTGGTCTCTGCTACGGCTCCCACCCGGCGGAGCGGCTCGAAGAAACTGGCTGATAATAGCGTCAATAACACTAGCGGGAATGCTACCGGGAGACTCGTCGATGAGCTGGATGAGCATCTCGGTTAAGTGTAGCTCCACATCCTTGGCGACCTCTTCGCCTGATTTTGACTTGGAACTACTAGAAATGCCGTCAAAGGTGGAGTTGAAGAGACGGAGGAGCAAGTCGTCGGCGCCATGGATGTCGGAGAGGAGCAGGATGCTCTTAACCTCGGTCAGAGACACGAGGACATACTTGTGTTGGATGTTGTAGGGGTTCGTCGGGTCGTGTAGCGCCGGAAGGATGTCTTTAACGAAGAGTCCGAACATCATCTATCTTGCTTGTGAGTTGCGCTGGACACCAGACCCGGAGTAGCAATAGACATACCTTGAGCTGATCTGACGTAAACGGGGCGTCGGGGACGTAGAGGCGCAGGATATCGACGAGACAGCACGCTGTATAGGCCTTGACGCCCTTGTCCTTGTGCTGTAGCAGGTTGCGGTGGGCGAGCTTCTCGGCCACGCCCTTGATAGACTCGAGGTCGACTGCTCCCTGATCAAACTCGGCGAGCTCCTTGGACAGGCGCTCCAGGCGTGCGACCAGGGTGGCACTTCCGATGGGCTTTGCAGGTCGCCACGACAGTTCCTCGTCGAACTGCAGGGTCTGAAGCTCCTCAGCGTCGCCATCCTCGTCACCCTCCCCCTCCGACTCGTCCTCGACGTCTTGAGCCACCTCTGGCTCTGGTTCTTGGATTTCCTCCTCCTGCTCGGCCGCTGCCGCCTCGACAGGGCGAGATCTGAGGCGCCGGCGTGGCATACTGACTGGTGCTGCTGCTGACTAGTTTGCGCCGCCGATATAATTGATGTCGTCGGAGTTCCCCTTGTCTATGATTGCGCGGCGCCTCCCTGGTGGCGGAATCGTTGGGAGACGCGACGGGCGATCCGACAAGATGCGCCTGGGCTCGAGCTTGAGGAGGTGCTGATTGATGGGGGGTGGGAAATGAATTCTGTAGTAAACCACGCGGTGGCCAAATGCCAGGGATAGTGACAATAGTCGTTTGGCGGGAGGAATATGGAACGAACGGATGCCAGCGAGGAGGAGGAGGGGATGGGATCGTGGGATGGAGACGGAGCTCTGCCAATGGCGGCTGAAGCACGACACCCTCCGATTTGGGGAGCTGGCAATTAACTGCTGGTGGTGGTGGTGGTGGTGGCAGCAGCAGCGAGCAGGTGGGACGCGACGCGACATTGACCGTGTGGTGGCGCAATTGGCGTGTTCATGTTGTTATATCGACACCCCCAGTGGCAGTGAACATGGACAACCCCCCACCAAAAAGGTCCCATCATCCGTCTCCACCTTTTAACTCGAACCCTGAGTGCTGACGGTCTCCAAGGCCACCTCACGTACGGTAAGGATGTAAATCGTCGACCTAGCAGTTACTTCATTTTTCTTCTTTCTCCATCCTGACAGACCGTCGAGTATCGTTATTTGTATACAGTCCAGGTTGTTGTTCCCCGCTCGCTCTACTACCAGCAAGCTAAGGAGGATGACCAGTCGTCTGCCAAGTTGAGAGGCTAGATTGACGATTGTAACCGTTCAGGTCCTTAACGATCCCAGTCTGGTTCGTGACTAGTTTATTGCCAGCCGCTGCCGTTGTCCAGCCCAGTGATTCTACATCTCTTCTGTTTGCTGGCGTGGAGGCTACGTTGCACATGATGTGTTGAACCCATTGACGGGATGCGCTTGTAGCAGCCAAGTTCGCCTGACGATGTTGCCCCGGGTTTCACAACTCGCCTGTACGCGACAAACATCCGTGGTCTGTTAGAGTTCAAGAAGGAGATGATCTCACCTTTATAAGTCATATGGTTTCCGCTACAATGATGTTGGTTCTTCCCTTGGTGCCCGCGAATCACTGTGTCCTGAATTGCTTCGCTCCCCGCTCAGCTGGCCAGCTTCTCCAGCAGTCACTCGCTCATTGCTCTGTCCACGACTATCGAATCGCCTTTCGGCTCTCGTATTCAATAGTTGTAGGCCTGAGGAAAAGAATTATCTCATACGTTGACTGGACTTGGGCTCGACTACAAGGGTTATCATCGGCCTCTCTCCAAGCTGGCCTCCACCTCGAACTCTCCGGAACGGAGACGATATCTTGGCCTGATAAACAACCTTGGAAACCGAAAGTCATCATTAATTCTCAAGGTGAGAAGATTTTTAACCACTTCCCATGGCCACGCTCTTGTACCCGCCAGGCTTTCGAGTGCTGTCAACTCCCGTGAGCCCTCCCGATGTCCTTACTGCCCTGTAGTGGCCGACAGTGCCGGGCCCCTTTCTGGCCGCCAGCTGCCACCAGCTGTCAAGATGTGGATGAAATTATCGCACGAAGAAGATGCTGGAACTCGCACCTCAGGTACCAATTTAGGTAGTGCCTTAACTTATCGCACTTACCCCTCTCGCTCCTTCCTTCTCTTCCCTTCACCACACCCCTTTCGTTCGTTCCCGCATCACCATCGTTCCTCTTTCCGCTCTTTTTTCACCATCCACTGACTACCTATCCCAAGAATTTGAATCAAGCGTATCCGCTTTGAACAAGGTATGTTGTACACGGGATACGAAGTTGGCACTTCTCCGTGAAGTCCCTCAGCAAACGCGTCGCCGAGGAGACTTCATGTGTGGCCGCATCAACCACCCAAGCTGACCAGCATCATAGCCACTCATTCATCAGCCAAGCAGCTGCAACGATACGAGTAAGTCAAATACCTACATATTTGGAGGCTTTCCTAACTCTTTGAACTTGCTTCAGTGCAGTCGATGAAGGACCCCGAGTTTGCTCAGGCCATGCCTGGCTTCTCCCCCAGGAGCCAGGTCAGGAGCAATTTCGCAACCAAGAAGGTCCTCGCCATCATCTCCATCACCGCCGCCCTTGTTGGTGTCATGTTTGGCATCGGAATGCTCGCCTCCTGCTTCGGTAAATCCACCTTGAATTCACGCTGAGTAACTTGAGGTTGTCTAACCATCAGAGTAACCAGAACGCTCTGTCAACTCGAACGATCAGATGCACTACCCGAGCGGCACCCTCCACCAGGAGGTTGATCTCGGGCACTCGCTCGTTCCTCGCGAGGAAGATTACGACCAAGGCTTCATTGCCGTCGAGGGCCCTGGCTCATCTACCGAATCTGAGGAAGGCGTCAGAATTCCGATCTCGTAGGTGGCTCCAAATATGATCTTGGGATTTGTAGCTTACATTGAGGCACAGGACTGAGACTTCCTACGAGACCTTTTACAGCCTCAGCAAGGTCGAGGAGACTGTGACCCGGACTCTCACTCGAACCAGGACTGTGATTGCGACTCCTGCTTCCAGTTCCAAAGAGACCGAGTGCAGCCTTTCTGTTGTGACAGCGACCACGACGTCCGTCGAAACTGTCATCGTCATCCCTACTCCCACTTCTGCTGAATATGCCACCGTTACGGGCGAGCCTTCTACTGTCACAGACGCGGATACCTCCATCTCTTACGCCAGCGACCTCCCGGATGTCGCCGTGCCTGGTGGCCAATTGACCCGGACCGATGTACAGACAGACGTTTCCTACACGTCAGGTCTCCCTGATGCCACTGTCTCCGGCAACCCATCGACAGTGACTGAGGTCGATGCCAGCTACTCCCAGGCAAACCGTACCACGATGACCGTAACCATTACCGATCTCTGGGGTGTCGACTCGACGACGACGATTACCACTCCCATCGTCGTCACTATCACCAACCTCTACCCTCCTGTTCCTGTTGAGACCGAAATATCCACCGAGGTATCTGTCACCGTTACGAAGCCTCTTTACCCCACGAATGAGACTTACGCGGCCAACCCAACGGGCAGGGTCTCTGTCACACCTGTTCCTCCCACGCCGGTTGTTGTCTCTGGCTCGTCCAGAAAGTCGGAGCCCAATATCTGGGGTACAGGCCATAGCTCCGGCCACGTTGTCTCCGTCTTCACCGCCTTTCTCATCTTGATCATGATCTGAGTTCCTGGCTGCCAGCAGCTTTCACGCCGGGGACCGAAACGCAGAGACAGGCACGGAGGACATGGAAGAAAAAATGGTGAACTGCATGTGGAGAATTTTGTTTTTGGCAGGCAGATAGAGGAAGAGCTCTTTGCCTTTTCTTTCACAATTTGCTGTCGATGAGTTGAGTCAACAAAAAAAGGGGTACGATGGTTCCAAGATTGCTGTAATTTGGGAAGACGACACATCTTCCAGGCAAAAACGTGCAGTAAGGAACTTGGCAAATCAATGACACAAATTTTGTCTTGCAATAATTTTGTTTGAAATCATTGTTCATGTTACCCCTTATCTTGGGCGTATAAAAGAGACACGAGAGGCGCCCTATATTGTCTACCTGGACCGTTTAACGCCTTTTGACTCTCTGGGTAAATTCACAAATGATCCTCTCTGATGGCGCCGGCCGTCGCCACACCACTTGGCGCAGCAATTTGCAACGCTCTCTAGCCCATGAAACGCCAATAACTCCCCGGCCCCCGAAACTGCCCAGCGCAACCCAATTATGGTTTCATTCTGTGTATTTTCACTGCTGCCCTTCCTTCCCCTGCCTCTGGCGAGCCTGACGAGCCTTCCAGCTATCTCTGATCCGGCCAGCGGCATTGTACAGATCTTTCTCCGAGACACCGTCGCGGATGCTTTCCATGACGCTCATGACAGTGGTCTTGTGATTGGCCTCGTGCTTGTCGTCCCTGAAGCGGTTGATGTGCCACCGGCCCTGTTCGTCGAGGCGGCACTCGACGATGCGGTCGTTGAGGGGTTCCTCCAGGCCCTTGAGCGTCTCCCACTCCTCCTCGGAGATGTCCACGTCGGCAAAGTACTCGTACTGCTCGGGCCCGCTCCCCCCCTTGAAGATGATCAGCTCCGAGTGGGGCACCGAGTCGTAGTCGACGAACGGCTCGGTGATGCCCATGCTGCGCTCCTCCTCGGTGGGCTCGACGGTGGGGAAGACGAGCTTGAGCCGGCAGTCCACCGTGTTCTCCTCGGGCGGCTTCCACTTGAGGATGTGGGGGTCGGTGCCGTGCTTGTAGGGCGTGTTCCGGCATGTGAAGATGAGGCCGTCGTTGCCGTGCGTCAGCGACGGAAGGATCTGTTTAAACATCATCTCGATGCCGTAGGCCAGCTGGAACGGTTTCATCTCGAGGAAGAAGGGCTGGAATTTCCGCTCGTCCGGATACTCCTTGAACAGCTTCTTATACGGCGTGAAGAGTCGCTCCTTGACGTACGCCAGCCGCTTGTCAAGGGTGCGGTCCATGAGGATCTGGCCATCCATAACCAGGCAGTCGAATATGAGGAACCGTGGCTCCTTGGTCCCGTCGGGGAGTGTGTCCCACACTAGCTCGCCGTCGGTGATGGTCCGGACGTGGAACAGCTGTTGGTTGTTCTCGAGCGGGAAGTGCAGGTTCGGGTTGTTGATGTACCAGTAGTCATTTTTGCGATCGATCAGGTAGTGCGCCTCCTGTCCAGCCTCGTCCTCCGTCGAATAAAGGAGGTACCGGATACCGTCCGACTTTTCGCAAATGTAGTAGCTAGAGATTACGACTCTAGGTTAGCCTGGGGACTCTCTCGCTCCCACGCGCGCGCGCGAGCACACACACGAGCCGGGGGTTCCGTTGCTTGCCGACGGGCGCGACAGGCAAGGCGGAAGGGATCGAGGATCTTACTCTTGTCTAGTCAGCTCCTCAAGATGCTGTCTCGCAAAGCTGACAGGCTGTGCGCCAGGGAAGCCGGTCTGATTCCTGTCGAGGATGTTGGCGACCTCTCTGCGCATCGCCGCCAACAGCGGGCCCGACGCCTTCACCCCCGGCTCGGAGATGGAGGTGATGGGCCCGTCCATGATGATTTCGCTCGAGCGTTAGGTGCGGGATCGATTACACTGCCGTATTGATTTGTGTATTGCCTGAACATGTAATATTTGAATGATGCCGTTTGAGTGCTTGTTGCCGAGCAGGTTGTTGTCGAAATGGGTGCGAAAGGAGGATCCAAAGGATCCAAGGCCAGGTGCATGCATACCTTTCTTATCGATAAGTAATCACCTATCCCATCTATCCACCCCCAACCCCACTTTGTCACCCCGTCCCACTCTAAACTCTGGCCGTGTCGATGTAACCTGTATGGCCCGTTGCAGTGTATTGCGACAACCTCTTTCATACTACCAAGGTACGAGTATATCGCGGTCTTAGCCTGTGCCGTATCATCGTTACGGCTACCGTGGCCGGCCCTACAGGCGCGAGGCCGGAGTCGGATATTATAGGCACTCCCGTTAATCGATATCTACGCACTATTCGTTACCTGACTCCTTCCAACCTTGTCCTTGGTGGATATAAAGAAGCGTGTCGTCCGTGGCAATTCAGTCCCAGTAGCAACCTACTACAATTAAGTAAATACTCTCGTATAATGTGCTGGTTGGACAGCCAAGGCCGAGCGAATTATCTACCAAGTACAGACCACTAGTACCAGTATCTAGTAGTATCATTCATCTCATCGAGACTCCTGATCAATGCGTTTCTTATTGAAGCAGAGAACATCACCAGAGAATGGACATCGTATCATTCCCGTTATAAAAAAACCTCTAATTAATTCCGAGGAGACAACCGGTCCTGAGCCAGGTAATGCCTTTCATCAGGAGCACCCAAGCCCCAACGCAGGGGGTCCACGACGACGACGCGCTACGAGCAAGGAATTAATCGCCATACCATCAGTGCTCGTCTATCTTGTCCACTTCTGCCCGGGCTTCCTCCCACTGCTGCTTGCTCTTCTTCGCCCACTCAATCTGAGCCCGCGCATAGGCAAGCTGTGGCTGTTAGCGCTGTCTGGAATAATCGGGACTGATAAGGTTGGTTCGGGGGGCGCCGACTTACCATGTACTTGCGCAGATCCTCTTCCTTTTCATGCTGGAACCTCCTCAAGTCTTTCAAGACGCTCGCACTCGCATCCTTGACGTCCCGTTCCGAGGCCACCTGCGCCTGCTCTAGCTGCCCGATGGATTCCCTTGTCTTGCCAATCGTGTCTCGCCGGGTCCGCTCAGGATCGACATCTACCACGCCCTGCACTGCGTGACGGATGGGTCCGAAGATCTTATTCGTGATCGAGTTGCCGCTGGGCATCTTCCTATGTGTGCTGACACTTCTTTCAGGGAGGCCCTGGCTGGCCGATGGCGGCGGTCCACGCACGTCGCCGGTGGGGAAATCGGAGTCGATGGATTCGGTGTCCTCTCCCTCCCGCCGATGTTGCGATGCAGGCTCCTTAAGACTGGTGGACCGCTTGGGCGGTGGAGAGAGTTGCTGGCTGCTTGATAGGTATTGCTCGATCCGTTGTGCTTCTGCTTCGCTGCGTTCCAACTGTTCTAACAGAGCCCTCTTCTTGTTGAGCTCCTCCGTCGTCAGATCCTGCTGTATGCGCTTGAGGGCCCTGTATCGTAGAACGCTCCGGACGACTCCGGCGAATTGTGCGCTCTCCCTCATCGGCTCAGCAAAAGTTGCACCTAGTGACCCGGACAGCTCCTCGGTTGCTATGTAAGAAAGGTCGGCAGCCTGGCCAACGCGCTCGATCGCCGGCCCCAAGGACGGCGCTTGCTCCGATAGGGCGAATGCGTTGTAGCGAGAGCCCAGCTCGCATAGGTCGGCGGCCAGGGATGACAGGTGGCTGAGAGTGCGACGGTTGACTTTTTCCATGGGCCCAGTGAGGAGATTCTCGAGCTCTTTAATCGAAGCCTCGTAGGAGATAAAATACGTATCCAAGTCCTGTTCATTCAAGCTATTTGGCTCAGGAGGGTAGCGCCCTGTAATCGACGGGGTTCCATAAAAGGCAGAAGCTGCCATATCGTGGGATGCGCCACCACCGGCCCTGAGCTTAGCCGAGGCCGATGGGACAGGCAGATAGCTGTGGGCGGGGGACGGATTCGCTGTGTCCAGCGGAGGGGCTTTCAAGATGGATTTCGGAATCGACGCCACAGGGTGGGAGTGCAAAACCTCGCTCTGCCAATATGTCAACGACGGGCTCATGGTAGTATGTGCATGGTACTCACCCAGCTCGCGTTGGGGTCGAGAAACCTCCACCACACGCCATCTGTTCTCACTGCGTCCATCCGACGGCATCGGTTCAGAAACACGGCCAGCATGCGCTTCCGGAGGTCGATAATTTGCTGGTCCTGCTTCGCGCTCGTCGGTTTAGCGGCATAATCGGCCATAGTGTGTTTCTCCGGAATAGGCGGGATAATAAGCGTGGGGTGTAGTCTGGTGAGGGCATCACGGAGAGAGGCAAATTCGGAATAGCGGCGCCGTACTTCGAGGTCCTACATGAGCTATTAGAGATTGTCCAGGATAGGCGGAATCACGCAAACATACTCCCGTGCGAATAGTGTAGACAATGTATCTCCCACCGCTCTCAAGGCTCTTGCCGGCGTCGGTAATCAGGATAGGCAACTTCGGATTCTCGTAGAGTATCTGCTCGATGCGGCTGTCGTAACCCCCGGGCTTCCTCCTCGGAACAGATTCATCCTCGTTCGCCTCCTCCTCGTTGCCATTCTCGACACTCGCGTGCGGACCGAAATCTGGGCCCGGGCCTTCATCGTCGGTTCCCGAGGTTGGTGTATGCGGAGGCTCGACGGCTTGGACTGTGGCGAGAGATGCTTGTCAATGATCTGTCGAGCAGCACTAGATAGATGGGAGCCCGTCCCCAACTGGCGCGGGTGCTTCATTGGTTCAATGCGACTTACAATTACGGCTGGTTGGGGAGGTCGGGTTCGCGGATGATGAGGTTTGAGAGTCGCGGCGGTCAAAGCTCGTGCCATACGGATTGTTGTCCTCGTCGTTCCACATGACGCCGGCTTCTGTCGGGTCCGTAGGACCAGTTCTCTAGGATGGCCCGGGTGTTTTGAATCGGTACAGATCCTTGGTCGCAAGATGTTGAGGTTGATTGTCGATCCGCTCGAGATGGCTATTGGGTGTGGGGGAGGGGTGGTTTTGGTGGCACCCGTGGACTCGGCGGAGATGACAGGCGGTAGGTGAGTGTAGACGCGGGCTCATGGGAGGCTCGACCGGGAAGAAGGCTCGACAAGAACTCCCATTATCTGCAGCAGGCGCAGAGTGTTTGGTCCTGTCTGGGGTATGCGCGATGATGACGGATGAGGCTGGGGCGGAGAGGTGAGATGTGAGACCAGGTCGGTTGCGGTTGCCAGCTGGTGTGGCAGCGGAGCCCGTCAGTGGCTACCTACCAGGTTACAGTAGCCTGGGTGGCCTCGCAACTGTGGAGGCTGCCCGCCGGCCCGCGTAAGCTCCAGCAGCTCCAGCACTTCACCCGGCCTGTGGGGCGCCAGTCTTCGGCTCCCTCCAGGCAATGATGACGATTGTTAAAGGTGCACGGACCATGCGATAGTTCACACTTCAACAGGCTGGCTGCTGCACTCTTTCGCTGACTCATCATCATTCATTCTTCTTCACTTCTCAGGGTCTTGGCCGAACTGCGCCTCGCTTCGTCACATGGACCGCTGCAGATATTAAAGTTAGAATCCATTCTCCCGTGCCAGCCTAGTATATCTCGATCCTACAACGGTAGTTCCATGGCTTACTCATGACCTACCTCGCCACCGTCAACGCGAGCTATCCCAAGCCGCAGTAAAAAAATCCGAGCAGTTGTCACCGAGCAGTTGTCCGTCGGCCCAACCACGACCCCACGGCTCATGCCACATAGGCCTTCTCTCATAACCAGAGGCGCTTCCGGAAACCCATCATTCGCGTCACCTGTGGGTGGGGTGGTTTGCCTTGAAAACCGCCCTGGGTACTTTCCCGACTATGTCCAGGTCCAGGCCCCTACCTGCTCTCCCAGTACCTGCGCGCAGCCTCACGACTGAGAAGGCTTCTCCCCGCCGAGATGCTGCTTCGAGACCCCAAATCGCTTTGCTTCGGCCTTTGGTCGCCCTGGACGCCTTGAATACCACGCGGAGCGCGGCTTCTGGTTCGTTGGGGCAATACGTCCCTTCCGGAAGATGATTCTTCTAGCGAGAGAGAAGATACCGAGGGCACGATATCCAGCTCTCCGTGAACTCCTGTGGCATTGCTCTTGACACCGCACTGGTCGGGTTTGACCACCTGGGAGCCATGAGCAGGTGTCTGTGCCTCTCGCCTCTCGGTCGGCGTCCCCACTGCTGACGCCTTGGTACTCTGGCGTACTGGCAAGTCATAGTCGTCGCTGTGGACCGTTGCAACGTTCGAGTCCATAGACTGGTCGTCATCATTGTCCGCATCTGCCCCTTTTCCGCGCGGCTTTACTGGCTGTGGTGATCTGGGCCTTATTGGAGATACGGCGCGTATGATGGGATCGAGGTGCGCTTTTGCGTCGTGTTGCCTGGTCGCAGTCCGTCTTCCACTGGAGCTCTCGCGCGTTGAACGTGAGGTGCTGCGGCTGGGCGTTCGAGAGCTAGCAATTGTCGAGGCCCTCCCGACTGGTAGCCCGAATATGCGATCCATGCGCTGCCTCCAGGTCAAGGGTTGGCTGTGGGCTTCTTGATAATGGCGCGAACGTGTCTCTTCATCTCGAGGCCCATCAGGATGCCCCGCTTGCGCCATCGGCGAACGAGGAGAACCAGTCGGAATGGCATTGCGATGTGCCGGCAGAGTGAACGGTGGGGAAGTTGGCTGGACTTGGACAGGCGGGCTCGCTGCCTGACCCTGGGCAATTGTTCCCGCTGCTGTCACTGCTTGATGATAGGGGCCCCCAATGAGGTATGGGTAGGCCCTAGGAGGCTGCTGGGGGTCGACGTTGTAAATAACAGGCTGATAACAGACCTGGGGCGGATGACCTGGCCGATGCTGTCCGAGGGGGAGCTGGCCCAGAGCCACATTACTGGTTGTCTGGCTTGGGTTCCGAGGTACTCGCCTGCCTCCAGGAAGGGACCGTGAGTAACGACCACGATGAGCCTCGGCGGCTCTGCCCAGGTAGTACATCCACGCGATGAGGAGCACGGTGGTGACGACAGCGGCGCTGAAGATGATGCCGAACTTCTCGGGGGTTGTCAAGCAGTGCCACCCGAGACACATGTCGGCGCGACGGTGCAGGTAATGTACGCGATACGCGGGGTGGAATGCGTGAGGTCGGAGGTACACGGCAGAGCACAGCGAAGAAGAAGAATCAGAGATGCAGGTGAGTGTGAGTGTGGGTGAGTTGAGAGATGGGCAGGAGCAAAGGCAACTGTCAACAGCTGCCCGGATGAACCTACCTTAGCGGTACTCTGGGGCTGTGAATCTCAGCTTTTACTATCACCACTACAGATACTACTCATACTACGGAGACAGTAGGAAAACTAGCTAGAGTACTTATTGTTTGGATCCATTATTATTACCTTGGAATAGGTACTTTTAACTGCAGTACAGATACTGAGCAAGTGCTCATTATCCCTGTTCACGTACCTTACGTAGGTAGTAGTTGGGTATCGTCGTGTTGCTCGGCCAGTCTGGCTTTTTCGTTGACCGGCGTAGTTGAGATGGATTGGCTCGCTGAGTCGTTCTGAAGTTTCAGAGAAGCATCAGAAGACTCGAATCTGTTTCCCGGCTATTTTTCCTTTCTCCCCCTTTGGCGAAGAATGGGTTGTATACCATGGGAGTGAGTGGTCAAGATGAGGTCGGTGTCGGATGTAAAGTTGGAGACGTACTGCTACTACTACTGTAGTACTACTTACAGTAAATAAGTAGTAGTACTTACCTCATGAACTACAGGTACTACTAGTAATTACGTACGTACTACTCAGGTAGATAGTATTTATGTACCTCTGCTATAGGAGATCTCCACCAGCGATGGCGGACGATAGAGCGAACTGTCAGGTGTTAAAACTTCGATTCCAAGTAGGCGCACCCCAACCGTGAGCAACCACACAAGTCGAGCCTTTATACCAAACTCAACTATAGCATTTGGATGGTAACTATAAAATGTCAATGTCAATCCCCTCGGACAGCTTCTTCCTTGTCTTATCGCTAACCTAGAGGTCTGTAAGGTAGTTTAGTAGCGAAATTCATGTACAAATAGGAGCGTAATTTGTATGTAGAAGGTTACGCAATTCGTGTATAAAAGGCAACACAATTTAGTAGCGCAATTTATGTCTAAATAGCAAGCAGCGTAATGATCGTTATATCAGCCACGAAACCTACCAGTAGCCACCTCAATACAATAAGGTGCTGTGGCGTAACGATACTAGATAAAAGGCTACCTGTAGTAATTTACAGTACCTGACACATGGGACGTATGCCCCGTGGAGGGGTTGCCTAATGAAGCCTCGAAATTTTGGTGGAAAATGAGTTTCGACAGTCCACTGCAGCCAGCCACACCTGGGAAATTTTGGCCCTTTTGGGGAACGCCGAGCACGAGCCACCCTCGATCTTGAACGCGGCTCCTTGCACTTACTATTGAGCCTCCTCCAACCTTGGCTCTGAATCCCACTCGCATCATCGCCGCAGCGCGTCCACGGCATCCAAGCACTCGCCCTTTGAATCGATACCTGATCATGCTGTCCGAAGGTCGACCTAGCCGATGATCTGCTCCACCTAACATTGGTCGGCTTGAAGCTCAGCGCGCATCGGTGCAACGCGTCCATCCCCGTCAAACCATCGAATCTAGTCGCCGCCGACCGTTGACCACCCTCGAATTGAGCCGAATCGAGTCCCACTCCGCGACTCCGCGACTCCGCGATCCATCCTCTGCGCAGCATACCACCGTCATGGCCACTGGCCAGAATAGGCCCGCCAATGGCACCGCCAACGGTGACCTCGCCGCCGCTCCCGCCAGCCTCAGATTCTCCGATATCCCCTCGGCCATCGAAGTTCCCGTCCAGGGCGATCAGGACGATGAGGCCGTCGAAATCGATCTCATGGAGCTGGGCGACGACCCCACCGAGCTGTGTACCCTCTTCGAGAATGAGCGCGCCGCGAAGCCGTATTGGATGACTGTTGCCCTGGCGTACGCAAAGCAGGGCAAAGTTGACCACGCCATCGAGATGCTTCTCCGCGGCAGCAGTGCCATTCAGGCCGGTGGTGCTGTCCAGGGCGGCAGCGCGAGCCAGCGCGACAAGGTCAGCATGATCTGCTGCTTGTGCTGGATGTACCTTTTCAAGACGCGCGAGGCTCCCCGGGTGGCCCCCGAGGGCACCCGGGTCTCTGAGGCCAAGACCAAAGATTACTACCTGCAGCTCGCAACATCGTCTCTCAACGATGCGGCGCGCCTGAACCCTTCCTTCTCACCCATGTACCTGGCTCGAGGAGTCCTGCTCCTGCTGAGGGCCTCATTACAGGCGCCGCCCAAGACTGCTGGTGGCGCTGGGTCCGAGAAGTACGAGCTGCTCAAAACCGCTGTCAAGGCCTTTGATGATGCCCTGCGCGTCTCTCAAGGCAAGAACATGCTGGCGCTCATGGGGAAAGCGCGCGCTCTGTTCTCTATGCAAAAGTATGGGGAGGCTCTGACCATGTACCAAGACGTCGTGCTCAAGATGCCCGACTTGGTCGACCCTGACCCTCGCATTGGTATCGGATGCTGTCTATGGCAGCTTGGCTTCAAGGAGGATGCCAAGGCCGCGTGGGAGAGAAGTCTGGAACTCAACCCGAAATCCAAGATCGCCAACATCCTCCTCGGACAGTTCTATCTCGACGCTAGTGGCCATGTTCCAGTCAATAGCGATGAGTTCTTGTCGCTGTACAAGAAAGCCATGACCGAGTACACGCAAAAGTCGTTCAAGCTCGACAAGGACGTGCCGCTGACTTGCTCGACCTTTGCTGGCTATTTTTTGTCTCGCAAGGCCTGGGACAACGCTGACAAGCTTGCCCACAAGGCTATCCAATACACCGATGTCAACGCCATTGCCAGCGATGGCTGGTATCTCCTTGCAAGGAAAGAACACTACCAGGGTAACGCAGACCGTGCGAGTGACTACTACAGGCGCGCAGACGACGCTCGTGGAGGCACCGACAGCGGCTATCTTCCTGCCAAGTTCGGCGTGGCCCAGCTCTCCGTGATGAAGAACGATCTCGGTGAAGCAAAGCTTCGCCTGGAGAAGATGATTCAGCAGTCTCGCAATTACGAAGCCATGATCCTCTTGGGCACCCTGTATGCTGAAGAAATCTTCGCCAGCCAGGACAGCGACACCAAGGAGGACAAGTCCGCCGAGATGAAGAAAGCCTTATCGCTCCTGGAGGGCGTCAGGAGTGCTTGGAAAGACCCAAAGAAGAACCTGTCCCCGGATGCTTCTGTTCTCCTGAACCTGGCCCGCCTCTACGAGGCCGAGAGTCCGGAGAAGGCGCTGCAGTGTCTTCAGCAGGTCGAGCAACTGGAGCTTGACCAAGTCCCGGAGTCGGAGTACCCCAAGGACATTACCGATGAGGCCGAGATCAAGGCGGCTCTCCGCAAATTCCTACCCCCGCAGTTGCTCAACAACATTGGGTGCTTCCACTTTCAGGCAGAGAAGCACGACCTGGCCAGCGAGCTGTTCGAGGCCGCCCTAGGTGCTTGCATGTATATCGGTGAGAAGGATCCGGCTGCGGATACAGATGCGCTGGTGTCAACCATCAGCTTCAACCTTGGCCGCAGCTACGAGGCCCAGGGGATGACGGATAAGGCTGTTGAGGTGTACGATGGGTTGCTCGGGCGCCATGACGACTACACCGATGCTCGCACAAGGCTTGCGTACATCAAGCTCCGCAAACACCCCAATAAAGAAGGACCTGATGCTGTGGCCAAGCTTTACCAGGACAGCACAAGCGACCTCGAGGTTCGCGCGCTGTACGGCTGGTACCTGGGCAAGGTTCACTCCAGGAAGCGTCCCACTAATGTCACGGAGGATCACGAATTTCGGCATTACAAGCACACCCTGCAGAACTACGACAAGCACGATAGGTACGCCTTGGTAGGCATGGGCAACTTGTACTTGATGCAGGCTAGGGAGATGCGCCGCGAGACCGAGAATGACAGGCTGAAACGGAGCGCTGTGTACGGGAAAGCCGTCGAGTTCTTCGAGAAAGCCTTGTCCCTTGACCCCAAGAACGCATATGCCGCCCATGGGGTTGGTATTGCCCTGATCGAGGATAAGAAGGACTATAAGAACGCTCTGCCAGTCTTCCACAAGATCCGCGACACCATCAAAGATTCCCACATCTACGTCAACCTTGGACATATCTACGCGGAGCTGCGGCAGTACACAAAGGCTATCGAACACTACGAGATTGCTCTTTCCCGAGATGGCAAGGCAAACGACCCCCACATTCTTGCTTGCCTCGGTCGTGTTTGGCTCAACCGAGGCCGTAAGGAGGAGAACCTGGATGCCTACGACAAGGCTTTGGAGTGCGCCAAGAAGGTAATCAACACCGCCCCCTTCTTCTAGATGCCTGGCTTGGATAGATGACTGACTGTATTCTAGGCCTTGGAAGCTGCTCCGGACCAAGTCCACTACAAGTTCAACGTGGCGTTCGTGCAGATCCAACTAGTCACCACAATCCAGGGCCTGCGTGGGAACCAGCGGACATCCGAGCAGCTGGAGAAGGCGAAGGAGGGTCTCGAGGCAGCGATCGAGTCCCTCGAAGAAATTGCGGCTCATCCCCAGCCTCCCTACCCCAAGCATGACATCGAGCAGCGCGCCAGCATGGCTCGAAACACGCAGCGGAAGCAGCTGGAGAGAGCAATCGCCACCCAAAAGGAATGGGAAGAGGCGAACAAGGAGAAGATCGAGGAAGCCCGCAGGCAGAGGCAGGCCGAGCAGAAGAGGCGCGAAGAGGAGCGCGAAAAGGCCCTTGCCAAGGAGCGGGAAAGACAGGAGCAGATCCGCAGGGAGCGTGAGATCATCCTGGCCCGTGACAGGGAACTCGCTGCCCAGCGAGAGCGGGAGAGGGAGGAGGAAGAGAAGCGCAAGCTGGCCGACCTCACGACCGATGAGGAGACGGGTGAGAAGGTCAAGCGGAAGCGCAAGGCGGCTCCTCGCTCCGGGGAGGGCAAGCCGAGACGCTCCCGGAAGAAGAAGGCCGCCGAGGACGACGGGGAGGAGGAGGAGGCGAGCCCGGCCAAGAAGAAGCGCCGCCTCACCAAGAAGCAGCAGACCAAGTACAAGTCGGCCGAGATTGTCGTTGATAGCGACGAGGATGAGGATGCTGATGATGCACTCGAGAGGGCTGAGAAGGATATGGACCGGGAGGAGACTCCCTTGTCTGAAGTCAGGGAGGAGGATGGCGACGCTGCTGGTGGTGCTGAGAAGATGGACGTCGACGACGATGCCGAGAAGCCCAATGATGCCGACGAGGATGAGGACGAGGACGATGCTGCTCCGCGTCAAGCGCCTAAACGTGCCCGGAGGGGTCGTGTGCTGGATAGCGATGAGGAGGAAGAAGAAGATGATGAAGAGCCTGCCAAGAAGAGCGGCGGGCCAGGAGACGAAGCCTCCTCTCCAGCTGCCGCCGCCGCCGATACTAGCATGGCGGAAGCGGACGACGATGACGAGTGAGGGCACCGCGAGTTGTAGAACATCGAAGGCCTCCCGGAAATGCTTTTGTGACCTTCGTCGTTTTGGCTGATTTACGAGGGCGTCTATCTGTACAACATGGCTACTAATACTATTAACTAGTATTCAAGACTGGAATATAATGGGTATGACGGCGGCGTAATTTGCGATATCATTGGTAACCCCTAGCCATATTCTAAAATACAACAATTGCCAGCCGCTCCCTAGGAACGATGCAATGTCTGCACTATCACGGTTGAAGCAGTGAGAAGGTGGATTGATCATCGTTTTCCTCGTTATGTCAGGTAGCTACATACTATTCCCCCCCACTACTCCCTTCGTCTCACATTATATATTTCCATGTACATATGTGGTGTATATCTTCTCAGAAACGCCCCATGCTCTTAGAAAAAGAATGCTGATCATGACGAGCCAAAACCTGCCCTGGGGGTCCCCACTCTAGGATTTCTGGGAAGTTCCTTGTCTTACAGTTAGAAAAATAAAAAATAAAAAAAAAATAAAAAGAAGTTTTATTTTCTTTTGTCTAGCCTGGCCGTGAGGAGTTGGGATGGACAGAAAAGCTTAGAAGGCGAAGACCTGGTCCTCCAGCTTGCTGACGGGGCGGGCCTTCTTGTATCCGATGCTCTCGGTGGCCTTCTTGAGGCCGCTGACCATGGGAGGAGGACCGCAGAGGAGGATCTTGACGTCGTCGGCAGGCTTAGGGAGCCAGTTCTAAGGGGAGGGGGAGCAAAGTAAGAGTCAGCGGGACATATTCCTGTCACTGGAAATTGGGTGGGAGAGTTAGCAGCGGTGTGGTACGTACGGTAATCATCTCGGCGGTGACGTATCCGACGCCGCCGGTCCAGTTCTCCGGGGGCTTGTCAAGGACGTAGTGGACGCGGATACCAGCATCCTCCTTGGTGAGGGCGTCGAGGTCTTCCTGGAGGAGGATATCCTGGGGGGTGACATTGGCAAAGATGAGGTCGACCTCGGTCCTATCACCAGCAGCGCGGCCGCGGACAATAGCACGAATGATCTGGAGCATGGGCGTGATGCCCGTGCCGCCGGCAATCATACCAAAGTGGCGGACCATGTTGGGGGTGTAGACGAAGGCGCCCTTGGGGCCGCGGACGCGGATGGTCTGGCCGACGGTCAGGGATGCCATGTGCTTCGAGATGTTGCCCTGGGGGTAGGACTTGATGAGGAGGTCGAAGTAGCCGGGCTGGTGGTCACCGGAGATGGGGGTGTAGGAGCGGACGATCTCCTTGGTGGTGCCGTCGGGCTGGGGGAGGGGCGCGCCGATGGAGATGTGCTGGCCGATGGGGAGACCGAGGACGGAGTTGGACGAGGGGAGCTTGAAGCGGTAGCTGTACAGGCATTGGCAGTCAGATGGGGAAGGGGTTTCTTTCGTTTGTTCGGGCGCGCGGTGGTTGGGCGTAAACGTACATGGCTACATTGTGGGAGATGATAGTCTTCTCCTGGAGCTCAAACTCCTGGAACGCATCGGGCTTGAGGACCTTCTTGATCTCTTCAGGAGACGACGCGATTGGCGGTCAGCGGTCTGGCACGGCGCACATGGGGAGGAGGAGTGCCAGATCTACTCACGGAAATTCCAGAGGTTGTAGGCGCCAAGGGCAATCGAGACGACGGCGGCGTAGATGGTCCACTCGCGCTTGACGATGAAGGTTCCAGTGACGAGGAGCACCGCCGGGATGTAGATGTAGTCCCTCTTGAGGTTGAAGGCGTCGCCGTCCATGAGAGACATGATTGCCAAAAATAAAATAAAAAGAATATAAGAAACAAAAATAAACTTCCTAATTTTTCTTTTGCCGGTCCGAGTTTCGTCCGTAGGGTATACCGAGGGCGCCTCCTCCCTTGCTGAATTTCTTTATCGGGCTCGCACGAGGTCGGAGGTGGGAAGGTTCACAAGGGTCTCTCTCATTAGGAGAGGAGAGGGCCGGGATCAGGAATGCGAATTTCCCCACCGGAAGTACAAACTCGTGCTAAAGGGCAGGAGGGGGTTTACTCGGCCCGCGGGGGAAGTTCGGAAGAGTGTGGGAGAGGCGTACACGGTACCGGCGCCAAAGTCAGTTCAGGAGCGCAGGTTTCTAGAAGGATTCGGTGCAAAGAAGGGGTTGATGGTACTTGACTCCTAGTTGGAACATTTTGATTGCGGTCGTCGTTGTTTCCGGCTCGGAGTCAAGTTACGGCAATACCTGGTAAGGTACTATACCAGGTATCTACAGTATTCAGGTACATGGTAGTAATGATGTACTTACCTTAGGAATCGCGAACTGTCGGGTAGGAGGCGGCCAATTGGAGATCGGAGGTCGGAGTTGGTTGTGGGAGGAAGGTCCGCTGGACGGAGTGAATTGCGCACTTACTTTGCCTGTACGAAATGTTTTTCCTGCAAGTATTTGCGGTATGGATTGACTCAATTTCGTGTTCTGATGTCCGTGAAGTCGGTGACGGAAGGAATTGACTTCGGAGAGCCTCATCTCTCGCCTCTACTGAGTCACCGTCTACCTAAGTATACATGCCGTAAGGATCAAACGTAAAGACCGTACCTTATAGATGGACAAAAGTCTGCCCCCACTAGCACATCCCTCAGCACCAGCTAGTGGGGGACGACTTTTGTCACCTTTCTGTACCACGGTGGAGGTCGGGCCAGGACGAAATATTCAGCGCCATCTACGTCGGTAAAGTACCAACCAGTAAGCATAAAGTGAGGTATGTGCAATGCACTGCTAGAACTGTATAGAGAATATGTATGTTCCTCGGTGCTCTGAGGCGTCCTCCATCCTGGGGTGAGTCAGGTGTTACGAACACGAGGAGGATGCTGTCCAGACCAGCACAGCTGAGAGGCGAGCACGTCAAAATCTCGCCATTTTCATGGCTGGATGTCGGCTATGCATCTTGGCTCGGATGCTTGGCATCTCCGGGCGGCGTCCATCAGCCAAGCCCAGCGAGTCTCCAGCTCCGGGTCTGGAGGAGTCCGGCACCTCGGACAGTGAGATGATGGGATAGAGAGAGATGGTGGTGGTGGGATCGGCCAATGCTCGATATCCCATCGATAGCGTCATGATTAGAGCGCCCAGCCTACCCGCAGCCCACCTCGGCCACCTGGAAGCCAGCCCAGGTAGGTAGGTAATAATACCTTGCTGTAATACCTTGCTGTACGAGGACGTGGGCTGATGCTGCCTCTGCGTGCACTTATTGGTCCCAGCCTTCCACGTCTGTCGCTGGAAACTCCCCGCACTGCAGCACAGTGGTGAAACTGCTCGCCGCGCTGAATGATGAGCTGGCTTCGCTTCGTCCCAATTGCCCGGGGATCGGCGGACCATCGCATCATCGAGATCGAATGTCCATTAACTGGCCCACCCGGGATCCAGCCCGAAGCAAGCAAGCCGGCTCCTCCACACCGAGACGACTTTGCAGAGCGCAGAGCTCTGAAGCTCGTGAGCTCCGCAACTTGGGTGAGGTTGACGACGGGCTGACAACGAGCCTCGTTCCTCCGGACCTACCCGCAAGGCATGGCGGTCGACGTGAGAGGGAGTGAAGGACCCTGCTTGCGGCTTCATGCCGCTTGTCCCGGCCCGTGTCGTCTGTCTCGTATCCAGCGGACGAGTGAGTGGCCTTAGAGCCTTCTTCAGGCGCCCTTCGACGCTTTGAGAGGCTAAGGCACAAGGGCCAGGGCCAGGGCCCAGGCCGAGCCACGAGTCTGGAGGTTGGACCCCTGTCGCAATGGGGCTTGGGCCAAGAAATTCAAACGCCCAACGGGCAACGAGTGTCCGCAGGCCGCAGCATGCAAAATCAACAAGGACGAGCGGACCCAGCATTGTTCGCATGGTACAGTAATGCCCGGTCGTATCATGCCTGATACATATGTACACGTTCTACGGACTACTAGTACGTATGGAGGGGTCTGGGATTTGATGGGTCGTTTCTCGGCCTTGGCTTTTATCCTGAGAAGGAAGGCTTGACTGACGTCAAAGATATGGGTACTTTACTATACTTTACTCGTACGGAATATCAGACAACGGTCAGTTAATGCATGATAGGTACTTAATTAGGTATTGATAGCCTGGAACTCGGGTACCTGATCCCTATCGATATCTCCCATCTTCCCCATCTCGCATCATCGCACCTGTTGCATCATCCCGCCTACCCCCATACCTTGACTTCTCGTCTCAAACCCCCCTGTACATAAGGTACGGATAACCTACTGCGGGCACTCTCTTACATACAACCACAGTACGGACGTACAGGTTACCTACATGGTACCGCGTGGCCTCTCCTTTGCCTTGCTACAGCACCGCCTCTCTTCTCCCTCTTTCCGCTCAGGTTGAGTTGCACACGAAAAAAGTCGGGCACGCCGTCGCCTTCGAGCTCAGCTCTGTACTCTCACCCAACACCACTCGTCACATCGTCACTCGAACGCCCGTCGCCCAATGGGTTCTGGGTTCTGACGACGCCCAATTGTCTTTGGCGTCAGACTCGTCTCGACCGTCCGCGGTCGGTCTCATATCTCATAACCCATCTCCTCACCAGTTCCTCCGCATAACGCCGCTTTGGGCTTCCTACATTCCAGCTTCCCGCCCGTCCCCAGCATACCAGCGCTCGAACCTTGGCCCCCGCAGCAAACCTTCTCAGTTTGCGAGTTTCCCCGATCGTCAGGCGACGGCTCTTGTGCGCCTGTGCTCGGCAATCATCGACTTCCTTGATTGTTGCAAAGGAGGAAAGGTAGTTGCGCTGCTTCTCAGCAGTCAGCTGCCTCACTCTCGTCGACTGTCCGTCGGGTTGCTGCATGCGCCTCGAACGCCTCGTCTTTGATCGTCTATTGCCCCCGGCCCCCCCACAAACGAAAATCTCCGAAGACGGCCATTCCATGATCGAGCTACCGAGATCGTTACCCAAGCGACGGATGCGGAGAGACAGTGCATCGGTCCGGGGATACAGGCGTTGAGACACCGAACTGTGTCTAAGACACCTGACGAAGCATCCCATTTTTCCACTTAGCAACAGCGGATTTATTATATCCCACTCTGCCCAACGACTTTTTTTTCGTCGTCCTGTACCGGGCCGTACTACATAGCGTGGAGTACGTGCGTCACAGGTCGACTTCCAGCAATCACTTCCCCAGCCCCGTTCGGGGACCGCCACCTGAATCATACAGCAGCAACGCAAAAACGCTATACATCATGAGCCAAGATTCGTGGAAACGGAGGACCTTGACGTCCCTCAAGCCGGCTCCCTCCGTCTCCAGTGGCACCTACAGCACCTACGAGCCTCTGATAGACCAGCCAGACCCTTACGAGTCCAAGACACCTCGAGTCCTGACACGCGCCCTACGCTCGTTGAGCAACTCATCGATAGACTCGATCAACGCCAGTTCCCCCAGGCGGTCAGGCTCCATGCGGAGGCTGCAAAAGACACAGTCGGGCTCCTCCTCTATGATTGAACGATTTCATCGCCGCGTTTCGCGAGATATACCTAGCACCATGTCGCTCCCGGACATGGATTCACCAGCGGCTCCGTTGGATCAACCTTTCTCCTCCATGGACCTAGTCCACTGGGGCCATCTCAAGACCGACGCCTCGATTCTCAAACCCAGGTCAGAGTACCTGGTGCTCACAGATCAGTGTCTGGTCAAGTTTGGTAGCGCAGAGGCCGCCAGGAGCGTCTTCCCGCAACTGAGCCAGCCAGACGGTCAACCTCGCCGGACGACATCGCAGGTGGCCTCGAGTGCCAAGTCAGCAGTGGGAGAAATTCGCTTCGAGATCCCTCTCAGGTCTGTTGTGGCCGTCTTCAACGAGGAAGGGGCCAGCCCCCGCTTTGGTATCGAGATCTGGTGGTTTTCTCAGCTGCCGAGGCTTGCATACCGTCGTGCCCACCTTTTCTTCTCTCTGCCAAAGGAAAGGGACGACTGGCTGGCATCCATCTACAGGACCTGCCGGGCGAAGCTTCGCCGGGCGCCTGTGAGCTCAGCTGTTCCCGAGAACCTTCGGATCCGCATCGACCACATCGTTGCGAACAACGAGTCTCAGTTCTCCAACGAAACGCCCCAGACTTTGATATTTCCGGTCGCTAAGCGTGTCGTGGGAACGTCTCATAAACCCAATGCTGCCGAGGAGGCACAGCATACTGCCGATGGATCGAGCTTTTACTTCGTCGTGGGCCCATGCATGTGTTACCTCGTGGAGGTCCTCAAAGCCGAATACGGAACGCCCGCAGGCGACCTGCGTGTCAAGTATAGTCACTTTGGCACTGTTACCTTGACACGATTTCGGGCCTCGGTGGCATCGTGCGAGCAGAGATTCGTCATGAGTTTTCGGTAGGACCCCAGCTACCCTTTCCCCATTTCCCAAACTGGCACCAGCAAGCTAACACCTCACCAAGCTCTCCTTTCGGACGCGAGACGCGCCTCGACCTCGCCAGCATTCATTATCGACGGGTAATCGAGGCCATGACCCGAGTAGATCGAATCCTCAAGCCCATGTGGCCGCAGCATTTCCAGCAAATCGTCTTCGATATCAAGGGTCTCCCACCCCCACTGCAGTTGACCTCGGGCAATGACCTGGGAGGTGTCGAGCGGAGCCTCGAGGCCTACTGTGCCGCCTTCCATGTCGATATGCCTCGTTGGACAGTCGATTGGCACGCCTCAAGCCAGCCCGCGTTTCGTCTCCTGCCCCTCGAAGATGCCCAGTACTCTCCACTCCAACTCATGGCCGTCTTCCGTGCGCTGCGATATAACAGCTTCTTCAAAGCCATCTCATTCCGCGACGTTGACTTGTCGCCATTGGCTGGCAGGAAAGACTACTCTCCCTTCGGCGAGGGTGTAGTATGCGCTTCGCTCAACGGTACGGATGCCCGCCAAATCCTATCCCCGCCCTCCCCCACTCCAGTTCTATATCTGTGAACAATGTAGCTGGATCACCTTTGCTGACATGAGGCAGGATGCGAGATATCCGAAGACCATTGCGACGACCTGCTCCAGTCTCCCGTCCTGACGCAAGAGTTCCATGCTCTCGCATTTGCCTCTGAATCCATCCGCAGTATCGACTTGGCAAACTGTTTGGGTCTCGTGAACAAGCGCCCCTCGCAGATGCGAATGTCTACCGATATATCCCATTTGCGACGAACGAGTTCCGAGATTTTGCGTTCTATCTTGATGCTTGCTAGAGCGGGACTCTGCATGTGCCACAGCATCAACATGTCGGGCAACCCATTGTCTCCGGCCGACATAGACGACTTAGGTATGCCGGCTGCCCCGAGCCATTGGCGTTTTTGCATCTTCTGACAACGGGTGCTTAGCAAATATCCTGGTTCTCGACCACGTCTCCTTTAGGAAACTCGAGCTGTCCGGCTGCAGCCTTGGGGATGCTGATTTGTCCAAACTCTGGGCTGGAATCCCTGGGCAAGCTCACTCCCTGCAGACGATCGATACCTCTGGTAATCATGGGATTGTCAAGTGTGATTTACTGCGGCGCGGACTGGACCAACTACGGGACATCAGGAAGCTGAATATCTCGGGGAACACCCGTCTCGACACCGGTAATCCTCTCGTGGACGAGGCGACGATCAACGGCTGGACACTCACGGAGCTTGATCTCTCCGGTATAGCGGTACGTAACCTTACGACCCTTGCTAAGGGACATCTGGAATTGACATTTACCACAGCTCAATGATGCCACTGTGGACGTCTTGGCCAGTTATCTGCAAACTGCCAAGTCGCAGCATCTGCGACTCATTCGCCTCAACAAGTGCGGCCTCACCAGCAGGCAGATAGCCAAGCTGTTCCGAACCATGGGCCAATCAAGGAGGATGACGGTCCATATCAACGCCAACCCACTAGATGAGGGTATCGACGACCTGTGCGGGGCCCTTGCCTGTGGTTATGGGCCTTGGAGCCTGTTCATCCAGATGGTGGAGTTTGCTCACGAGTCTAGCTATATCAAGCTTTGGAAGGCTTTGACTGTGAACAAGACCATTGAGTGCTTGAGCTTGGCCGGGTCATCGACGCCAGACGAGGCGAGCTCAACGGCGTGTCAAGCAGTGGCGGATTTCTTCGTCAACAACGACACGGTACGCTTTTTGGATATTTCCGGATACGACGCCAAGCTTGATGAAGGCAGGCTAGGGAAGGAGTTTTCCAAGGCTCTGAGAGGCATGCGTTGCAACTCGAAGATCGAGCACCTCCGTGTGCGAAGCCAGATGCTCAACATCAACGTTGGGGATCTTGCCGAGGCAATCTCAGGGAACAAGAAACTTCACACGTTGGATTGCGAGGACAACGACTTTAACCTCTCCAACTATCGTCACCTGATCAAGCACCTCGGTGACAACTCCACCATCCGGTACTTTTCGATATTCTCGCCGCAAGAGCTTGAGCGCTCCGTCCGGAGGTCCGTCACGACACTGGGGTCAGCAACCCCAACCCGGCGGGCATCCATAGTTTCCCGTTTCCGATACCACGATAAGCTACTGAACGGTAATGAGAAGGCTCTTGCTCAGCAGCTGCAGCACGAGTGGGACGCCGCAGCGGCGGAGCTGGAGCTCATTCTGGAGCGGAATAGGAGACTATACGAGGAGGCAAGGACTCCAGATGACGACATTGGGTCCCAGTCGTCGGGCCCGGGCTCGGCCCCGGGCGAAGACGAGGGGACATTTTCGGAATCGTTCGGCGGGCTTGCGTATAGGGAGTACGAATCCCGCCGCAAGAGCCCTTCTACTCCAAGCACCCCCAGACGCAACCGCAGCGTGGCTGGCTCCTCGGCGAGCGCGACCGACCTGCAGAGTCTGACGGTCAGGCTGAGGTTGGATGGGAAACTCATGCGATCCGGCTCGGTTATCTCGAGCGAGGCGTCCACCAGCCCGACCAGCGCGTGCGCCAGCGGAAGCGTCAGCCCGGCGGTGCATACTCCTAGTGATGGGCTGAGCCCCAAGGAGAGGATGGTGCCTCCCATCCCCGAGGCCCCCGTCGACTACTCGAACGACGACGGCTACTATACATGCACCGAAGATCCACATGGCGAATCCGGACTGCAGATCAAGACGACTCGCGGGCAAATTTACGACGCTGTGAGCCGCATTGAGGAGGAAGACGATACCGTCTGTGCGACGTAGAGAAACTGATGGGATGGGTGCTAGACATGGCGCCCGCAGAGTATGAGAGGGAGGTCACAGATCTTTGGGGTTATTCTTTTTTTCTCTCACTTCTGTAAAAAAGCGGGGTCTCCAGGAGGGATTCTGATTTTGATTCATTCATGTACGATATTTCAGTTGGGTTTGGTGGAATCGGCGCTACAAGGTCAAGAGTGAGACTCGGGGTCGGGAGGCGTTATACGGAAATCAGGTGGAACGGTAGAAGGATTGATACCCTTAATAGCGTGCTATTGAAATTCATTCGTTTTTGAGAGGAAAAAGGAACTAGTAAGATACGGGGCTTGATAAATGCATTGTTGGTGATGTGTTAATTATGTAGAACGCCTGTGATGCTTGGTCGCTTCGACCATTGTCCATGAGCTCTTGTCGAGTACTAATGCTGCGCCACACCACAAGCCTCAGTCTGGTGGGGCCAAATGGGCCTTAGCCTGAAATGGCCGGGGGGCCTTCTGGAAGCCAGTTTTGGGGGGGTGGAGCTGGAGCCTGCTGGATGGCCCCGTAACCCGTAACCAGCTGCAATGGACCGCGCCTGCTCCTCCTGAATGCTGGCGAGAGCTTCGTCATCTCCCAACCGCCAACCTCGTCCAACTTCCCAACCCAGCACCACACCTGCCCGTGTGTGCCTCTCCTCCCGCACATCAGGACATCGCATCTCCCGTCCTTGCAAGCGTCCGATCCGTATCGAGCGAACTTGCTCCGGCCCTCCCACGACTGCGGAGCGCCCACGCTCCCCCAATCGACGCGGATCAGGCCCGAACCTCCCTCCCCGATTCTGACAAGCCCACTCGGGGGGGCAGCAGTTCGCCATGTACTCCAACTCCAATGCCTTCCTAGGCGCCAACAATCAGCAGCGTCCAGGTAGCCAGCCGCAGCAGCAGTATGGCGGCTCCTTCAACAACATGGGGCCAGGAGGCCAGCAGCCGAGCCCATTTGCACCGCAGCCCACTGGCTTCGGGCAACCACAGCCGCTCCAGCAGCAGTACACCGGCTACCCGATGCAAGGTCAACCTACCGGCCTTCCGCCGCCGCCGCCGCAGCAGCAGCAGCAGCAGCAGCCCCAATCGCAGCCGCTGCAGCAACAGTATACCGGTTTCCCCGGCCAGAGCCAGCCGCAGCAGGGCTTCCAGACTGGCCCACCCCCAGTACCGTCTATCCCGGCCCAGTACCAGCAACAGCAGCAGCAGCAGCAGCCTCAGGCACCTCAGCCTTCCTTCCAAAGTGGAATGCAGCCTCCCCAGCCCACGGGCTTCTCGAGCTCCCCCCAGCCGCCCGCCGCTGGACCCTCGCAGCCTCCCGCGCCGATGAAGCCGCAGCCGACCGGTTTCAACGAGATGGCAGCGTCCTTTCAGACGGGAGGCACGCCCAAGCCGCAGGGGCGGAGGGGTGAGCAGAAGGCGGTCAATAAGATCCCCGGCATCAGGCTGTCGTTCATCACGGCGCAGGACCAGTCCAAGTTTGAGACCCTCTTCAAGTCCGCAGTGGGGGAGTCCTCGACGACAATGTCTGGTGATAAGGCCAGGGACTTGTTGCTTCGATCGCGATTGGATGGCGATTCGCTATCTCATATCTGGTAGGCCCTCTGGACAGATGCAGTTGATTGTATGAGACTAACTCTTGGCGCCTAGGACCTTGGCCGATACCACGAGAGCTGGACAGCTCTACTTCCCCGAATTCGCGCTCGCTATGTACCTGTGCAATCTGAAACTCAAGGGCAAGTCTCTGCCGCCGACTCTCCCGGAGAGTATCAAGAACGAGGTGTCGAGCATGGTGGACATCATCAGCTTTAGCGTCGCCGACGATACTCCTGCTTCGGGCTCCGCTCCTGCCGCTCAGGACTCATCGAGCACCCAGCAGGCTCCGCCGCAGCCGTCCAACTCCCAGCTCCTCTCGGCGCAGATGACGGGCTTCCCTGGGCAGCAGCCCGGTCAGGGACTCCAGTCACAGCAGACTGGCTTCCCAGGAGGCCAGCAGATGGGCCAGGGGCTGCAGCCCCAGCAGACCGCGTTCCCGGGGCAGCAACTTGGTCAAGGATTGCAGCCTCAGCAGACTGGCTTCCCAGGGGCGCAGAACCCACAGCCTACTGGATACTCTGGACCTCGACCGCCCATGCCGCCCATGCCTACCGGGTTTAACCAGCCTACAGCTCCTCTGAATGCTCAGCCGACGGGACGGCCGGGCCAATGGGGCCTTGTAAATGCTCCCTCTAGCGGCCTTCCCAATATCGACGCCCTGCAGGCGCGCATGATGCCCCAGCAGGGTCGCGAGGCCGGTTCTTTCACTACCCAAGGTCTCCAGGGCAATGCCGTCATCCCCTGGGCCATCACCAAGGAGGAGAAGACGCGCTACGACTCGCTGTTCCGTGCCTGGGACGGACTTGGCAAGGGCTACATAGGTGGTGATCAAGCCATTGAAATCTTAGGGCAGAGTGGCCTCGAGAAACCGGACTTGGAGCGAGTGTGGACACTCGCGGACAATGGCAACAAAGGCCGCCTAGATCTGGACGAGTTTGCTGTTGCCATGCACTTGATCTACCGGAAGCTCAATGGCTACCCGCTGCCAAACTCGCTGCCCCCTGAGCTTGTTCCACCTTCCACCCGCAACTTTAGCCAGTCTATCGGCACTGTCAAGTCCATGCTGAGCCGGGAGTCGAATGACCGCAAGAACTCGGGCGCCGCCCTTCTCCCCCAGAAGACTGGGGTGAGCTACATGAAGAGCCGCTCGTTTCGTGGCGGTCCTGGTGCAGCCGCCGCCAACCGCAAGGATGCCACCGTCTTCCGGAACGATGACGAAGAGTTTGGATACAAGTCAAGCGCCCGTCGCCGGGTTGGGAACAATTCTCCTCGCGCAAGCTCCCCGGCGTCGACCGTCTCGAACGACGACATGTCCCTGGATCAACTGCGTAAGAAGATCCGCGAGAAGCAGGTCTTGCTCGATGCTATGGATTTCAAGGATGAGAAGAATGCCGAGGAGGATGAGATCCTCGATCGTCGCGACCGCATGGAAGCCGACGAGCTGTACCGCCGCATTCGCCGCATCCAGGAGGATATTGATAGCCATCCCGATGCGGCCCTGTCCACCGGGGACTCTGATGCTGAGAGACGCGCACTGAAGCGTCAGCTCCAGAACCTCACTGACAAGATCCCCGAGCTCGCCTCCCAAGTCCGCAAGACTGAGAAGGCCATCCAGGAGGCTAGACTCGAGTTGTTCCGCATCCGAGATGCCAAAGCGCACCCTGGCAGTGCCAGTACTATTGTGGGTACTGGGCCCGGCGGCGCTGTTACGGAATCGGATCGCCTCAAGGCCAGGGCCAAGGCTATGATGCAACAGCGCACAGCCGCACTGACGGGCAAGAAGATCGACAACCCCATTGACAACGATGATGCCGCCTCCAAGCGCCTTGAGGAAGAGACTATCAAGGTCAAGAATGAACGTGAGAGCAATGAGCGCATGGTCCGTGACGTCGAGGAGAGTGTTCGTGATTTTGCTCGCGGCCTCGAGGACAGCCTCAAGCAAGGCACGCAGGACGAATCCAGCCAGCACGAGAAGCGTCGCTGGGAGGATGCGCTGGGCGTCGAGGATGAGGTTCGTGACTTTATCTTTGATCTCCAGCGCGAAAGTCGGGCGGCACGTGTGCGAGCCCAGGACAAGCGCAATGCTCGGCCCCCAGCTCCAGTGGAGGATCTCCGTCGCGAGCGTGTTGCCAGCCCACGGCTCGACAGTCCCTCCTCGACATCTCGCACGTCCACTCCACCAGCTGCGGGAGGATCGTACTCGGCGTACAGGACGCCCGAGGAGCGTGCCGCATTCATCAGACAGCAGGCCGAACAACGTATGGCTGAACGCTTGGCTGCATTGGGTATCAAGGCGCCATCCAAGCCTGGGGAGACGGCTGCTGAACGGGCTGAACGCGAGAAAGCCGAGCGGGAGGCCAAGCGGCGTGCGGCCGAAGAGGAGGATGCTCGCAGAGAAGCCGAGCGCAAGGCTCGCCTCGCCGAGGAGCAGGGTGTGCCACCGCCTGCGCCTGAGCCCGAAGTACCCAAGGCTGCGGGCAAGAAGCCTCCGCCTCCACCGACCAGGAAGGGTGGCCGAAATGAGGCCAGCGAGAAGGAGGCGTCGAAGAGGGCCGAGGAGGAACAGGCCAAGGCATCTGAGGAGCAGCGGCTTGCTGAGCAGCACCAGGAGCAACAACGAGAGACGCGAGAACTAGAGTGAGTACCCCAAAACAACATTGCCACGGATGACTATAGACGCTAATTCATTTTTCAGGGAAAACGCCAAGGATGAGGAGGACGAATGGTCCCGAGAGCAGAAGGAAGCCGAGGCTCGCTTGAAGGCTCTCGAAGAGCAAGTGAGGCAGGGCAAGCTGAGAAAGGAGGAGGAGAAGAAGAGGAAGAAGGCTGCGATGGCAGAGGCCAAAGAGAAGGAGGCCAAGCTCGCGGCTCGCCGCGCGGAGATTGAAGCAGCCAGGCAGCGTGAGCTGGAGCTCCAGCGACAGCTTGAGGCCATGAACGACGAGGACAGCTCCTCCTCCTCTGACGAGGAGGGACCCGCGCAGATCACGCCGCAGGCGTCTACCCCGACTTTGGGCGACAGCCAGGCCAGCCAGGAACTCGAGTGCAAGGCCGCATCTCCGCCTGCCGCTCCCTCCGCCCCGCCGACGGCTGATGCCATGTCGCCGCCACCTGTTCCTGCTGTTATAACGTCGCCTCCCGCTGAATCGGAGAGTAAGAACCCCTACTTCAAGATGATGTCTCAAGCATCGGAGCCCTCTTCCCCTGCGGCGTCGAGCACGATGGGCCCGGAGCCTTCCGCTCCGGCTCTCCCGCCACCTCAGTTCGGGATGTCGACCAACCCGTTCCATCGCATCAAGCAGGAGGCCCAGGCTGCGCCACCGCCGCCGCCGCCGTCGGGTCCGGTGTCTCGGAAGCGCGCCGACTCAGACGACTGGGGGTCTGATAAGGACGACGTTGAGGACTCTGACGACGACGATCGCCCGGGCGGCGGCAACGCTGCCCAGCTGGCGTCTATTCTGTTTGGTACTATGGCGCCCCCACGGCCGCTCTCGGCTGCTGGAAAGGAGTCGTCGCCGTCCAGCCCTGCCCCCGCAAACGATACCCCTATAGCGTCTCCCCCACCTCCGCCCGCGATGCCCGGTGGTGATGCTCCTGCCGCGCCGCCGCCGCCGCCGCCGCCTCCTATGCCGGCCTCCGATGCGCCTGCTGCTCCGCCGCCACCTCCTCCCATGCCCGAGTCCGGTGTTCCCAGCGCTCCTCCTCCTCCTCCGCCGCCTATGCCTGGCGCCGGTGCCCCGTCTGCTCCGCCGCCGCCGCCTCCCGGAGGCGCGCCAGCTCCCCCTCCGCCGCCACCACCGGGTGGTGCCCCGGCTCCTCCATCAGGCGGTGGACGTCCAGCGGGTTTCCTGAGCGAGATCCAGCAGGGCAAGGCTCTCAAGAAGGCAACGACTAAGGATACCAGCGGCGCCGCCGTCGCTGGACGTGTTCTTGACTAGGGGTAGTTAGCGACTGGGCAGCATCCTGGTTGTGCGCGAGAATAGTGTCAGTGTAATGTATTGCAGTGTTTACCAGTGCTAGTAGTTTCTATACATCCTCATCAGAGATATTGTCCACGTCCTCTTGACAGTGTGGGCGCCTACAGTATGCCCGGCGGCTACGCCATGTCTACTTCCCAATTATGGACACAGGCGTGTACGTATGTCCCACGAACGATTGCACTGCATGCCCCCTACCGCCGTACACATTAGGCGAACATTACGCAAAGTCCGGTACGATGCGCACAGTAGCTTGCACCGGGGAGCTGCACAGCTCGCAACCGGAGGAAAGAGGGGAGGAGGAGGGGGGAGGCTGCCGTGTCCAAAGGAACGAACACCTGCGGTGGCCTGTTCGGGCCCAGAGCCTGGCCTCGACGCAGGCCTTTCTACATACTACATGGGTTGTTGGGCAGCACCGCCACTGGCACGGGGCTTGGGTGGGAAGTTATTGTGTCCAACTTGGCTCTTAGCGTCGAAGCAGGATGAGTTGTCCAATTTTCTTGGACCGACATATTAGCTGTGAGTTTCATGCGGTTGGGTGTTGAGAACGACAGACCAGCGGTGGGATGCCAGACCCAGATGGTTCGATGTTCACGGGTGGATTTATACGGATCTGGATCTGGTATTCGATAGTCACGTCGAAATCGGTTGGTTATCATTTGCGAAAATCAATTGAATCGATAAATCAGTTGCATATCTGGCTCTGCGCTTGGGTTTGCCGAGGTCTCGCACATTGGGGGATTCTTGTCGGGAGGGGAAAGTGTGAAGGCGCCGCTGGCATGAGATCCAGGCGGGCAGGCGCCAGGCGGCTGGGCTTTTGGCGGGCGGGACCAATTCAGATCCCTACGAGTACAGGTACACGATGATGTCAAGACTACCGTACTATACCGTACCAGGTATCTCTGCAAAGATCCTTGACAGTTAAGAGCCTTGGTAAGGACCAAGGCCGATGACAAAAAAAAAAAAACAATAAAAACAACGAGAAAGACGCTAATAATCCTAAGTACGTACTGAAAGATATGAGCTGATGGGCCCGGCCGGGATCAAATGCCAGGCTCCGCCTCTTTTTGTTCCCACAGTCGATTCTTGATCGTGATGGATCGATCTCCCCCGGCCCGGCTGTACGAGTAGCTGATCGGAACGAACTGGAGAACTCAAAGTTTGCTTTCCCATTCTTCTGCGGCCGTCGGCAGGCCGAGGCAAACATGAACTTCATTCCTTGTTGCCGACGGTCGTCGCAACTCTGTTGGCCGGGCAGGTACTATACTAGGCACTCGGTAGGGTGTCAAGTCGTTGGGGCCCATGAGACCAAATTTCTGCATCAAGATCGGTTCGCCTACAGCACGCGGCACCCGGATCAGAGAGGATCGGAATTCCCATCCCCATCTACTGTGGACGCTCACCCGGAGGTGCCGTCCAGTTCCCGGTTGAGGAACTCGGGAAGACTGGCTGCATAAAGACGGCCTGGGGGGGGGGGGCGTGTGCGGGCCAAGCACGGATGCGTCAGAGTGGTGTCGGTGGGGGCCATCTGATTGGTTAAGGACGCGTCAAGATCAAAACAATCCAAGCGCGTCGCGAGACGCGTCTTGGCCTGACTTCAGGCGACCTCATTCACACAATCGGACCAGTGAAATAGCCGTCCGCTACTTTCTCTCGTATTGCTCGACCCCTCCTTCTCTGTTGGCATATGCCTCTGTGAATTCTGGATGAAGAGCGACTATTGTCATTATGTAGCAGTCTTTTCAGCTCTTTTCTTGTTTTCCTTCAAAGGTGATAAGGTGGAGAACTGGAGAATCAGTCGAGGCGAGACGCAGCGTGCTAGGTGGTAGGTGTTACTCAGTATTGCATGCGTGCTGGTGGTGACATCAATGGTCGACCCTCTTGGAGCAAGAGGCCGCGAAACACGCCGGCGCTAGTGACAGAGGAGAGAAGAAAGGCTGGACGTCTTCACTGGACGCGTAAAGCGTCGCGTCGATCACTCTTCGCTCCATTCATTCCTCATTGCTGTCACGCTCTCACCATCCGTTGGTTTCCTAGCGAGCCGCCACCTTTCTGAACCTTAATTCAATGGAAAAGTAAATAATCCTCGAGCATACTGGTACTGAATCTATACAACTCTTACAACAACCCAAGGCAATACCTCTCACAACCTCCCAAAGTTATACGAAACAGAGCACCGATCGGCGTCGAGCTGCCGCCTGTGCATCCACGCATGCAGTTGCATTCCGAGACCATCTTGATCTTGAATTCTTTTGCTGTCTGAGTAAGGTCTCTGAGGTCTCTGAGGTCTTTGAGAGGAGCGGAGCATCCACACCACATCCACCCGGGCCACTCCCTCCCTTTGCACGAGTCGCATCCTATTCCTGGTTAAACCCCTGCCGCTCTGTGTCAGCGCAGACTCTCGCCATCCAATCCCAGGCGGCCAACGCCCATCCCTTGCGCCTCCGAAGGGCTCCATTCGCGGCCAGCTTTGACGGCCGTGTGTGCTGCTGACTTGGCCAGCTCTGGGCCTGTCCTGGCTTCTGTGGTGCTGGAAGGTGGGACACCTGCCTGATCCGCCCTGCACGTCCCTGCCCCTTCACGTCGCTTGGCTCGCGCGCCACGGTACTGGACGAGCGGATACAGAGTACCTAACGGACGTACAGGTGGTACTCGTATTCTCAGCGGTGGCTGCCGTGTACAACTGATCTCACCGTCCCGACTCTGCCCCCAACCTTGACCTCTCCCCCCCAAACACCCCTCAACTTCGACAACTTCCGTCTACGCCTCCGCCTCAACCGACTTTGCTACCCTTCGCTATCCAGCCCATAACCTCGCTCGCATTTCGACTCTCGACGAGTTCACGACGAACCTCGCTCCGCTTAGAAACGCCCCCGGCATACGCACCATCACTTTACGCGTCTCGCTCGCTCGACCCGTGCAACCACCAAACCACCGTTGTCCCCAAACACCTGCTCGACACTGTCTCGGTCTTTTTTTTTTTTTTCCCACCACGCACGCGTCGCTTCCGAGGCGTCTCGAGCAGACATCAGCACTCTTTTCAGCGCCGGCCAGATTTGAGCGCGCTGGTCGACCAAACCCGATTCTACTTCCCACCGCCACCTGATACCGCCGAGGTCTTTTGGCCTTGGCTCCGCTGGCCACGATGGCCGACACCTCGTTTTTCGGCTCAGACGAGCTGAATTTGGGGCCTGGATCAGATGACTCGTTCGAGGTTTACCAAGACAGCTTTGAGCCCATCGACTACACGTCGACAATGACCAATACGGCCCCGATGCCAGACTTCAGCTCCATCCAGAACCCGAGGCGGCCTCTGGGCGCCGCCAACTCCAACACGATCCTCAAGCCCCATCCCGTATCGCAATGGTCCGCATCGCCAAGCAAGGCGAAGAGCGCTTCTCACCCACAAGCTCCTCTCGGGGTGAGCAAGGGCAACAAACTCAACAAGATGTCTATGCCACCACCAGGGCAGGCCCCTCAGACAGACTCGCTCAAGAAGAAGCCTGTCCTATCCAACTTCAACACACGCCCCAAGAAGACGAGCATGGATGCCACGACACAGTTCATCTCACAGAACCCCATATTTTCGACCGGATCCACCGGAGCTCACCAGTCTACCGCGAAGCGTCCGCTCAACTCCAACGGAAAGAGGGAGCGAGAGCTTATGGAGGCACCGCTCCTACTCTCCGACGCCGACGCCTCTGACCAGGCAAAGAACCAATCCGATCAACAGACAACAGTTCCACGCTGGGATTCCTTCCCTCCCATCATCGATGACGGCTTGAAACCCAACCACAGCTACGCCCAGATGATTGCCATGGCCATCCTTCGGTCCCCCACCGGGAAGCTGACCCTCTCTCAAATTTACAAGTGGATCAGCGACACCTTCTCACATTACAACCCCAACGATCCTGGCTGGCAGAACAGCATCCGGCACAATCTCAGCCTCCACAAAGCTTTCCGGAAAGTCTTGCGGCCCAAGTCGGATCCAGGCAAAGGAAATTACTGGGCAATTGAGCCAGGTGCCGAAGGTCAATTCCTGAAGGAGAAGCCCAAGGGTAGGTCTGCCCCGAGCGCCGAGAACCTGCCCGTCATGTCGACACGGCTTGAGCCCTCGGTGCCCATCCCGATAATGCCTACCTCGGAGCCGGTCTTGCCGCCACCAGGCCCCTCCCATCATAACTCCCACATGCCGCCTCCAACCCAGCTCATGCCGTCATCTGACGCAACCATCCCTGAACTCGACAGTTGCGCGCCGGAGGAACCCACCGAACCACCAACAAATACAGACCCCCTATTCGATGCCGTTCCCTTCTCACCATGCCCCCCTGGGGTCAGCTCCTCTCCCCCCATCTCCAAGAAGCACGGCCGCACTCTGAGCGGGACCCCTGGAACCGGTGGCCACATCGCGCGGCCTCGCAGGAAGACTGCTGAGTCTGTGATTGGTGATAGCGGGTACATTTCTTCACTCGATTCGTCTGTGGTACGGGCCAACCACGCCTCGAGGCCTCGGAAGAAGCGCAAGAGCGGTGGGAGCGGGCGGGCCGAGGTGGAGATTGCCAGACTGCGTAATTCGTCCCCCTTCAGCCCTACTAAGAGCCGCTCCAAATCTGCCTTCCAACCCGTCTCTTCGTCCCCGCTCCGCCACTCCCCGCTCCGTCAGACGACGGCTCTTCTGAACCCCCTCACGCCCCCGGTGAAGATGAAGCCGCCAGTCCTTCCTCCTCCTTCGGTGTCACCGAACACAAACCTGCGGAATCACCGCAACAAGGTCCAGAGCATGCTCAGAGACCCCGCCTCACGAATCTCTGATGAGGAAACCTACTCGTGGAGCCCGAAGTTCAATATCGATGACGCCGCTTTCCTGAGAGGTACCGACGACTACGACGACGACGACGACTGGCTAGGGCCCAGCGACAAGGCAAGGGCAGCCGTCTACGACGAGAATGACCCAGCGAACACCGAAGCGTGGGTCGATGATTTTCCATTCTAAATGGCTGGCTCCAGACAGCGGGCTGCCCGTTATCATATTTACGACCTTGAACGAAATTGAATGACTAGAATGCAATTACGGCTCGCGCCACCCTTGAACGCCGCCCTCCGGACGCCTCTAAAATTCCCCAACCCAAGTCCTATTACCACTTTGCAACGTCCAACCGGACCCTCAGACACCCCAGACAGACAACCCCGGTTAGCGAACCAGAAATATCGCAACGAGAAGACCGGACCCAGCGCTGGGACTACTAGTATATGCGCATACGGGAGGCCCAGCTTGTCTCCCTCTGCTCTATATTGATCTTGTAGGGGAATGGGTTCGCGGCTTGAGTCGTGATGGGAGGAATGTGGTCCTTGTGGTTGTTGGCGAAGCTGACGATCTTCATGGCGGTGGCAAGGAGGGTCTGCTCCATCGCCCGCCGGACCTTCGCTCTCTCTACGTCCATGTTAGCAAGGGCAGGCAACCAGAAGCCCTTTGGATACCATTCCAGGATATATATTTCGATATTATTTCTTTTGCGGGGCGTTTGGGGTGTTGGGACGCACCGCTCTCTGTCCTGGGCTCTGCTACGGTAACCTTGACGGTCCAGCATTCCCAGCAGACCTCGTCGTCGCCGCGAGAGAGCCACGCCTTGCGGCGGCGTTTCTCGAAGAACTGCACAGCCACCTGGCCGCGGCCACCACCGCTGGTGCCGGAGCCAGCGGTGTCGGAGGAGCGTTCGGCGTCGAGCTGGCGTTCGAGGGCCGCTGCCCGCTGCTCGATCATGGTCTCGAGCTCATTGTCGTCGACGTAGGGGAGGGTCAGGTCGAGCACGTCGCGGGTGTGCGGACTTAGGGCGGGGAAGAAGCGGTGGAAGAAGATTGTATGGAGGATCCCTATAGCGTTTCGGTTGGTTTATCAGTTCTAGGTATCTCCGGATGGTATGGTTTTGCAGCGGACTTGGGCTCGGGAACGGGTATGAATAGCTATGATTAATGTGGTTTTCGGTATAACACAATTATACGATGCGACTCTTGCGACTTTGCAGTGTGCGCATGGTGATAAGAGGACCCCCCAACGTAGTATGTGAGAGAGAGAGAGAGAGAGAGAGAGAGAGAGAGAGTGTGTGTGTGTGTGTGTGTGTGTGTGTGTGTGTGCGTGGGCGCGCGTGTTGTTTGGCTCACCTTTGACGACGTCGCGGACGGATCTAGGGTCAGCAAAGACGTCGAGGATGAACTCGGGAGCTGACTGCTGCTCCATGTCCGGGGAGGCCGCTGGTCGAGGCCAGCAGCAGTGGCGGCGGCGGCGGGCCCCTCGTTGTTGTCGTCGTCGTCGACAGTCCAATTTAGGATGAAGTCCCTCGGATTCGTCTTCGTCTATAGGTGGATGGGTGGGTTACGTAGGTAACTTGGGAAAGGTACGAAGGGAGAGATGAGGTCGAGTCGGGAGAGCCTTGCGGGGAGATGGGATCAACGTCACGCGGCTGATGGAGGGGCAGAAGCTGGGCGGATGGAAGTGGAGCCGATGATGGAACCGGGGGGGGGGGGGGGGGGGGGGGNGGGGGGGGTTGGGGTTTTCTTGGTGCCACAGTGGAACAGCCATCAAGCCACAGATCCATACACCAGCCACCCAAGCCCAGCGTGGCGGCGGGTGCAGCGGTTTCCAGAGCGGCTGCTTGTCTCGGGGCCGAGGTAGAATGAATTGGGGTCAAGAGCGATGAGCTCACAGCCGCGAAATGGGAATTACCGATTGATACCTGAACTGGTACCGGTACTACGTACAGTACTCTTACCACCGCGAACCCGGCTACCGGGCACTTTACACAACCATCGACTTCTCCTCCTCTCACATGCCCCTCGGCTCAACCTACCTCGTTCATCAGGATTTCCGTGTCGTCTTTTCCTTCATGGGAACACCGGCCATCGTCTCATGACCCTCGCCCAACACCTGCAGGGCCGCCATCCAGCAGCATGTTCTCGTCGGCACGGCGCTGGTTGCGCCAGAACCGCACCCCGATTGCCGTTGGCGTCGGCGTCGTGGGCGCCGGCTACGTCGTCACGCAGTATGTGCTGTCCAAGATCAATGATGCGCGCGAGCGCATGAGCAGCGACCGCATCGCCAAGGAGAAGTAAGTTCACCATCCACTCCTATGTCTGGGGGAGGGGGAGGTTCTGACAGACAACCACCCGCTTCCAGCCTCCGCCGTCGCTTCGAGCAGAACCAGGAAGACTGCACCTTCACCGTCCTCGCCCTGCTTCCCACCGCGACGACCAACGTCCTCGAGGCCATGAACACGGAGAGCATCACCTACGAGATCCAGCAGATGAAGAGCGCCAAGAACATCAAGAGCGGCAGCGGCACGTCGACCAGCCCCCCAAGCATCGCCGATACGAGCCTGACCGAGGAGGAGGCCAAGAGCATGGCCAGCATGTACAGCGAGAGCGGCGTCCATGCCAGCCAGATTGTCACGCCGTCGCCGTTTGCCGTGGCGGGGGAGAATGGTGGTCAGCAGGATGGAGGGGCCGCGCAGAAGCCTAAGAAGTCCAAGAGGCAGCTCTGGGACGACCTCACAATCAGCGGTACGTGGGGGGTTTTCCCCCGGGGATGACGCGGAGAATGTGAGACTGTATACTGACGATTCCGCAGCGGTTACGAGGTCATTCACACTCATCTACACCCTCGCCCTGCTGACGATGCTGACGCGGGTCCAACTCAACCTCCTCGGCCGCCGGAGCTACCTCTCCAGCGTGGTATCCCTGGCGACGAGCGCCCAGCAGGCGACCATCAGCCTCGAGAACCACGACGACGACAACGCCGAGCAGACATACGGCAGCGACTTTGACACGAACCGCAAGTACCTCACCTTCAGCTGGTGGCTGCTCAACAAGGGCTGGGTCGACGTCATGAACCGCGTCGAGAGCGCCGTGCGTACCGTCTTTGGAAGCCTCAGCCCGCGTGACCTGGTCAGCTTCGAGAGATTCTCAGAGCTGACTATGGAGGTCCGCAAGTTGGTGGAGGGGGCTACGCCTGAGGAGCGTAGGGCGTCTGACTGGTTGACGTTTTTGCTGCCGCCGACAGATAAAGAGGAGGAGGTGATCCGGGAGTCGGGAGTCCTCGAAGGCAATGCCGAGGCGCAGGGCTCGTCCCCCCAGCCGTCGCCCGCCGCCCTCAGGCGCCTGCTCGACGAGACGGCAGACCTCATCGAGTCCCCTGCCTTCTCACACGTACTCACCCTCCTCCTCGACGCCGGCTTCTCATCACTGGTAGACAAGAAGCTGGCCAGCGAGGCCTTTGAGTTCCCCTCCCAACAGCAGCCGCAGGGGTCCGAGTCGGGCATCCTGGTATCGCGCGACGACACCGAGGACCTCAAGCACACCAAGCTCGTCCTCCTACCCAAAATCCTGTCCGTGCTCACCCGCCAGGCGCACGTCATTGGCAATGGTGTGCCGAACGAGTACCTCCAGGATATGGAGACGGTGCGGGATCTCGAGGCTTTTGCCGCTGTCGTGTACTCGAGCAACTGGGAGAACGAGGCTAGGGAGGATGGTTTGATGGACAGTGCTATCTACGTTGAGAAGCCCGTTCAGGAGGAGAAGGGGCCGCCGGCACCGGGTGAATCGAACGCTGTGGATGATAACCGGAGTGGGCTGCAGAGCGCCTGGGAGCGCGCCATGGGGAAGACAGCATAAACCCATGAAAAGAGGGAGTGATGTCGCTCCTTGTACTTGTATGAAATTTTTTCATCTTTTGATTTTGCTTCGTCGTCTGTCTTAAGAGCCGTCTTGGCCAAAGTTTTTCTTTTTAATATTTTTTACGGGACAACGAGAGAAACGCACTCAGGGGAGAGAAACGGAGCATGGGTTAGAGATAGGGGTTCGAGGGACTGGAAAATGTCCCGGCGTGGGTATCTATTAATTAAAAAAAAAAAAAAAAAAAAAAAAAAAAAAAAAAAGAAAAAAAAAGAAAACAGCAGCGTCGTGACGTTTGGTATAGCCTGTCCCTTTTTCAAGTTGCCCTGTGCTCTTGTGTGATCCTAAGCTCCATGGTGGTGTCGTCATCTGCTTTGCTCCTTCGCTCTGGGTCTAGCGAGGTAGAACATACTCTATTGTAAGAAGTAGTAGTTCTAATAGCATCCGCTTGCTCCGGAAGATTGCCTGGCGCCAACGCAGCCTGAATGTGGCTCTCCGCCGTGGCACGATCTGTACGACCGGTCTCATTTGCGGCTTCGAACGTCTCTTCCTCGTTTCGCCCCCACTCACAATGTGGTAGGGATTGTTGGTCTGAAAGCGGGTGCCGGCAACGCCTCCAACCTCGTCTTCGATCTGCGCGCAACGGGGAGGGAGGTTACGATAACCGGGAGGGCTGTATTCGTATCCGCAGGGCACCATCACATCAAGCCGCGTATAAACTGGTCCAGACCGAGCTCGAACAGCTCATTCTTGACACCCACGCCGCCCTTGTGCTCCACGGGCGCGAGTGGATTCTTGACAACTGGCAGGGAACACACACACACACAAGTCAGCAAAATAACGTGTCTCTCCCACGTAACCACGAAAGGGAGGGTTTCGCCGCCAGGTATCGCACCGTATTCCACCCAGAGGTTGATATAGATCTGGTGCAGGACATTTCGCATTCCCATGGTGGCCGTATCAGTGAGCAGGACGAAGCGCAGGTTGGCGGGCGTCTCGTAGAAGTGCAGCTTGTATCCGGCGGTGCGGTAGCTGATGAAGGCGTCGTCGTCGCCGCCGAGCTTGCGGACCATGTTGCGCAGGGAGAAGACGGTGCCAAAGATGAGCTTGGCGTCGTCGTCGGAGGCTGATATCGATAAGGGCTGCTTCTGTTGCTGGGGGGGAGGGGACTGGATGCCGGGGGCGGTGGGCGGGTTGCTGCTGTTGCGGTCGTTGGGGAGCCAGGATTTGGCGTAGACACACTCGGCTGGAGGGAGAGGTCGGCTGTATTAGCATGGCAGGGGGAAAGAAGTAGGGTCGGTGTATCTGGGGTACTATAGGTGGTAGCGTGCGTACTGTGCCGGTCGAAGATGTAGAACGAGTAGACGGTCATGATGGCGGTTTCGGGACGCGAACGGGTCGGATTAGGGGAGGAGGTCGGCGGTGCTCAGGCTCGGGAGCTGAGTGTGCCGTGTCGTCACGGCCTCATGGGAATTTCTGACTCAATCAGGGGAACTGCCTTCCAGCTGGTATGGGTGTGGAAGCTGTCGTGGGAATGGTGGATGAAGTATGAAGTTGAGGGTCGATCTGGCATTGGCCTGTGGACGGTGGAGGGTGCCATACCACCTGATATTAACGTGTACTTACCTTAGTACCTGGAGCCAAGTACCTAGGCAGGTACAGAGAGGTAGCACCTTCCAGGTACCTGAGCCACTGGTCTGGTACGGGGTAGGTAGGCCGGACCCAAGTTGGGCCCTGGGCCCGCTGGTGGTGGGGGCCCTGCGGGGTGCTGAGCTTTGGTGGGGTCTAACCGCCCCGGGCTGGACAGGTACAGGCGAGGGAGGGGGGGGTAATCTTTTGAGTCCTTGACCCTGTTGGAGCGACGTCCCCCATTCACATCAGCTTGTAGACTACCACAGTGCTACAGTACTATTTTAGCCGTCATCCTACTAACTATCCATCCCCTGCATATTCCAGCCCTACAATATCTCGCTCACCTGCTCGTCCATACCGCTGCCGCCCGTCCTACAACTCTCGTCAGCGTCCAGCTGAGACCTGTCAGCTTCCCCTGCGCGTCTTCCGTTTCCATCCACCGACGACCAGCAAGCTGGATAACTCTTCTTCACCCCGCCAACGAGAAGAGCTCACCCGCGCCTGTCTGGAGTCCGGCTGATGAGCAATGGCTGCGTCCGTCGACTCCTCCTCTCTTCCAGCCGACGCGAGCTCCCCGGGAGTGCCCCAACCCTTCACCTCCCCGAAAGTCACCGTCGATCACCATGACGGACCTATCTCTGGCCAACGCCCGATGCCTCTGCCCCATGCGTAGGTGGAGAGAATATACCCTACGATATACGTCCCGATCCCACTGACAGCTGTCCAGGTCTGACCCTCCTGGCCTGCAAACCTTCGCCAGCCCCATGAGACAGCACCGGAGGACCCCAAGTGCGCATCGGGAAGTCAAGGTAAGACCAGCCCACGAGGGAGTGCGTGACCCATGCCGTACCCGATCACCTTGGCTAATGGAGGTCTTTGGCAAGGAAACACTAGACGCACGAGTCGAGTTCCTGAGCGACGAGAACGATGGCAGGACGCACCACCGGATAAACCAATACATCATACAGGACGAGATAGGTCGAGGATCGTACGGTGCCGTCCACTTGGGAACAGACCAGTTTGGCAACGAATATGTGGGTGTCCCCGATGTCCCAGATATACCGTGTATATGCCACATAAGCCCATGCCCCTCCGCTTACACAAGACATTGCTCAGGCCATCAAGGAGTTTTCCAAGGTCCGTCTGCGCAAGCGCGCCCAGTCCAATATCCTCAGGCAAGGTCCTCACCGGCCGAGACGCCTCGGGCTAGATGCCCCCCTGGTGCCGCACTCGAGCGGCCGCAGCGCGCGGGCCGGCGAGAAGGATGACGCGCTCTACCTCATCCGGGAGGAGGTTGCCATCATGAAGAAGCTGCACCACCAGAATCTCGTCCAGCTCGTCGAGGTCCTGGATGATCCCGAGGAGGATTCGCTCTACATGGTCATGGAGATGTGCCAAAAGGGGGTTGTGATGAAGGTGGGCCTCGACGAGGATGCAACTCCGTACAGCGAAGAGCAGTGTCGGCACTGGTTCCGAGATCTCATCCTGGCCATTGAGTACCGTGAGTCTGCTGGGACGGAGGCCGCATCTCTGCATAATCTTGGGCTGACGATGCGTAGTACACGGGCAGGGCATCATCCACCGAGACATCAAGCCCGACAACCTACTGATCTCGGAGGACGACGTGCTGAAGGTCGTCGACTTTGGCGTCTCCCAAATGTTCGAGAAGCCGAGTGAAATGAAGACGGCCAAATCCGCTGGCTCCCCCGCATTCTTGCCCCCCGAGCTGTGCGGCAGGCACGGGGACGTCTCCGGCAAGGCGGCGGACATTTGGTCCATGGGCGTGTCCCTGTACTGCCTCAAGTACGGGCGCATACCTTTCAACAGGGAGGGCATGATTGAGATGTACGAGGCCATCAAGTCGGACGAGCCAACGATACCAGAGGATGAGAACCCCACTCTCGTCGACTTGTTCCGGCGATTACTAGAGAAGGATCCCGAGAAGCGGATTCAAATGTCGGAACTCCGTGTAAGAACGCACCGGTCCTACAACCCAGGCCGATGCCAAAAAAGACTGACATGAAATAGGAACACCCTTGGGTGACAAGAGGCGGGACTGACCCTCTCCTTTCGGCCGAGGAGAACTGCGACCATCATATCGAACCACCTAATGAGCTGGAACTGAACCGTGCTTTTACACGCAAGATGAACCATCTGCTCTACGTCATGAAGGTTCTTCAGCGCTTCAAGAGCTTGATAGCAGAAAGGAGGGCAGCTCAAGGTCGGACCGTGAGCGCGCCACAGGTCCTCACGAGAGGCAATGCGGAGACCGCCACGGCCGACTTCGACCCAGCGGCGGAGAAAGCAAAGGCGGAAGAAATTGAGGCCCTCCTCGCCCAACGTCGCCGCGTCCGCAGCCAGACCGGGGACAACAGCGCAGAGACAGATGAAACGGTACATGCCCCCGATGCGAGCGACCAGGAGCCGCTCTTCCTGGGCATCGGCACCGGCGCCAGGGACGACTTTGCTATGGACGAGGCCACCCCGAACGTCGTGGCGGACTCGCCGACGGCCGTCGACTTCAACGTGTACGACCGAGCCTACGAGGACGCCGTCGAGGAGAGGCTCCGGTCGAAATCGACGGGCAAACCCACCCTATACCTAACGCGCTTTGTCAAGGACAAGGATCGCCTAAAGCACCTTGAGGCCCTCATCGACGAGTCGGGGCTGTCACCTGCGTCGGCGGGCGGGAAGCTAGCGGAGCTGGCATCGAAGATGGGTCTGGCTGATACCCCTGAGCCTGCAGAGCCAAGCCCTGGCGCGGGTGGACCATGATTCTTATTCTGTTATCATGTTATTTTTGGGAGGATTGCACGGGGCGACCTCGTCTTCCGGTGCCGGAACTTCTTGACATGGGAGACGGAGCAGCGGTGTGTTTGGCATTGGCGTCACACGAAGATACCACGGAAGCGCATTCAGAAGAGAGACAAGGAAGGAGATGAGGCCTCGCAGCAAGGTACGTAGGCCTGGCGGTAGAGTAAAGATAATGCAACTTCCACGATGGGGAGCCTCCGCTGCCGCCGCCGCCCGGCCCGCCGCACATGCAGCCCTCGTTACCCGACATGACGGCCGCAGCGGCACGGCACCGGGGGTGCCCCCCCTGGATCAACAAGCCCTACGGCCCCTACCGATGCCAATGCAGACCACACATGTCATTATCTGGGCTCTCCTACTGGTCGCGCCTTTCCAGGCAGCACAGGAAGAGGTTTTTTTGCGGCCGTTGATATGCTCTATGTAAGCATCATGTCGGTGAGCTCTTTTTATCCCCTTCACCGCTCCGGATGGACGGTGAGCAAATAGCAAAGGACCCCTGAATCTTGTCTTGTCTCTCTCTGTGTCTCTTGAAGACGGCGGTCAGCTAGTTAGCTCTTGGCGCTCCGCTGATGGGGCTAACGGGGAGGAGGAGATATGTGCTAAGAAGGGGGTATCGGGACATGGCGTAGCATGATATGTAGGAGATACATGGCCACCATGGTGTCACTCTGTACATACTACATGATAGATCTGAAGCTTTATTAGCTTGCAGCCCCGGTTCGACTCGGAGCTAAGGGGAAGGTCCGAAGCGGTGCGCGGCTGTGCGCCGTCCTCTTGTGCATGGGTTTATATGTATGCTCGGGAGTCTAACCCTGTATCGATATGGATTGTCTCATATTTAAAGATGACTGGCTGCCCTTTTTTGATAACCCAAGCGAACAAGTACGAGTACTCGGGGCAAAGGGGTGATTGCGGTGCTCTACAGGGTAGGCTGTTGGTCGACGTGTACATTGCTACCTAGGTACGAGCAGAGCCCAGATACGGACCATTAGATCTTGATAAGGCCTTTGCTTTGGACAGCGGACCCCCCCGCATCGCAGATTTATTAGAGTACTGATACCATGGCAGGTCAAAATTACGTTTGTTCTTCTGGTGGAAAGCGGCGAACTGAGTGGCTGATGCCGCCGTTGTCGCCGTCGGAGGTTGTACATTGCACGCTGCACTCGAGAATACCACACTCGTCACCTATACGTCGCAGGGAGGGAGAGCAGTGGTGGAGAATTGACGCGCCTACTTTTTTTTTTTTTTTTTTTTTCGCGGTGCGCGTGGTATCTGTATATTGGGCGATCAGCAACAGTTTGCTGCCGGTAGTGGATTCTGAGTCGGCGTTGCATGACAACACGTAAGGTCTGCTGCATCGGGGGGCTGCATCTGCGCCGCTGTGCTGTACTCGCACTCGTAGGGATGTTGCAATGGAGTCCGTGCCAAGGGCCGGCCATCGGGCACACGGTACACCACAGCCGACTTCCAGAGCCGGAGGCATAGGGGTTGTTGAGAGGGCAGAGAGCCCGGCTAGTCCCGGCGCTTCTGGCGGCGCACATGGCACATGATGCTGGTGACGGGCGGGTGTGCTTCTGGTGCGTATCGGCGATGCAGGAGGGTGACGTAGGAAATGGGAGGTAGTCGATACCTTAGTACTAGTAGGTCAGTACTAGCGGCCCACGGGAGAAAATAACAATCCCGGCCTACCAGCGGTCGGACGAGTAATACCAGAGAGGTCACTCACTCTCTGCCTTATCGACTTGCAGGGCGTCGTTTCATTACTACCCGAGTACCTAAGGTACGGAAGGAAGTACTGCCAGTATTACTAACCACTGCGACTTGGGTTGTATCCACATGCTGTCACATGACAACTGACAACTGATGCCCCTGCGGCTTGGGCGGCATGCCAGAGTCGGAAGGGCGCTGCATTCACAAGTCTACGAGTACCAAGTACCTCAGGCGCCACGAACCGAGGCTGGTTCACCAAACAAAGTAGAGGGTCAAATCAACCAGCACAACTACCTACTGTCTACTACTGATATTTACTAACATAGTACCTTGGTTAAGAATACTTTACCTACCCTACCTATGTACTAGTAGTATCCGTACGTGCCTTGGAGTGTACCTAGGTACTTAGTACCTGAGGTAAGGAGCTTGAAGTCAGGTACCTACAATTGCAGGCAGCAAAAGGCGGAAGGAACGACGGCCTGTTGCTGTTGCTCGTCGAGCCTTTGTGGCTTCGTGCGTCATTGTTCCGCATTCTACCAACGGTAACCTCTCGCTCCCCTCCACCAACTCCCACCAAGGAGCTCCAAGGAGCTCCCCCTCCCCCCACCACCCAAACAAACAGCGCGGCAGAAACTCGTACTCAGATCGAAGCCCCGCGCCCGAAAGGACCGCGAGTTAAGCCCTGCGACGTACCGGAATCCGCCAGGCCGGTTGACCACTGATTACTGTAGTAGCCCTCAGGGACCGTTGGACTACTCCTCGTCGCCCTCTCTCTCCAGGTACGATACCCATCAATGATCATGGCACTTTGGACGGGCCAGAGACACCGCAGGCAGGTCCTGTCCGAGTAGCGAAACCACCCCTCTCCGACGACGTCGACAAGCATCCTGCCCGCCCTGCGTCTGCGTCTGCACCTGCACCCTGTGCTAGCATATTGCCCGTACGGGTATCCGGAACGGGAGAAAGAGCCCCGGCAGGGTCCGGCCCAGGGCAGGACCAAGCAAAGTGAGTTCCTTCTCCCAAAAATGATGCGGAACACATCCAAGTGTCTGGCGGCCATGCAACCCGCTGCAGCGCTAATGCCCACGAAGAAAGAGTTCGACAGGTGGAGATGGCGGGTCCTCTGGCTGGACGCCACCATCCACCTCTCTTCTTTGCCGGCTGCTACCAGGTAATAACCTGTAAACAGTAGTACCCAGTCCAGTACCTCCGCCAGCCATCTCAGCCAGCGACCGCCCCGCCAGTCCAGTTGGTGCACCTAAACCCTCCCTAGAAGCAAGGGCTCGACTCGCTCGGCCCTTCGTCGCTCTCCTCGGGCTCCGGTTCACGTCTGTACAAGGTTGGTTACGGCACCACTGCCAGAAAACCTCTGGCCAAACAAACAAGCCCGCCGCGTCAGCTGCGTAGCAACGACCGGTCCCGTCTCCGCCACCCAGGCCATTCCTGCACCGCACAAGAGGCCCCGCACACAAAACTACCCTGTACATCACAGACCCTATCTGCTAGGTTTTCGCCTCCCGAGGTCATCCTACCGTACTGTACGAGTACTTGGCAGACACCAGCACGAGACGGCAACATCCCTGATTGATGGGAGTGGATGCTCCCAGTCCAGGAGGCCTCGCAAGTACATTCTCGTGCTGCTGGTGCGCGCTGGAGGCCTGCGACGCTGCGAGCAGCCTGTACGGATACCGCTAACTATTACGAGAACGTCTTGGGACCCCGCTGCTGCATATCGGAGTCCTGTCTTGGGCGGGTTGCCTCCCGAGTCTTCAGCCCCACTGCGCCGATACACATACATACTTGTACTTCACGTTGTGTTGGTTGTCTCTTGCGTCTCAATTTCAACCACCTTGCCACGGACCGGCCTGTCATTTTGCGGGCGTTTCTTTATTAATAAGTACCATAGGTAAGTGCCAAAATCACTTTATTACCTAGGCATACGCTACGGGAAGCAAGTGCCTGCTCGCCCAGCCGTACCTCTTTCACTCTAGCCCTCACCCTATTCGTCTCTTATTTGTCCCCATCAAAGTTTTCCTGGCACTACACCCAATACTTACCTAACCTATTACCTGCCATTTATTCCCTACTAAAGCCAAGGTGCTCCGTGTACCCTGCCTTCTCTGACCTACCTTGACGACCCTACAGACCATAACTATTCCTCCCGCCCCGTGCTTTATAAACCCACCTGCTACCTGCCAAATTACCAACTCCCTCACCTCACAGCACTCCCTTACAAACCAGTAGTAGGCAGCCCTCGCCCGCCCGGGGTGTGCAGCCCACAGGTGCGAACCGAACAGTCGTTCGTCGCCCTCCACGTACGCGAACCGAACGCACCACCCCTCCGTCCAGTTCACCCTCTTCGCCCCACGACCCGCACCCCTCCGCTCTCCTGCAGGGGTTCGAGCGCGCGCACCGCATCCTACGGCTGGCTGCAACAAGAGAGTATTAGCTCTTGAACAAGATACCTCGCGCTTTTTGGTACCCTTCAGAGGTCGCAACCTCCGCCCGCGCCCCCGTCTGCGCGGGGCCTTGTCCTGCGAAACCCTTCAAAAAAAAAAAAAAAAAAAAAAAAAAAAGAAAAAAGAGAGACGACAACAGCGTTTTGCGACGCTGTTCGGCGCGCCGCGTCGACCTGTCGTTCCGTCATCGTCAACTTGCGTGCGCTTCTCGCCGCCCTTCTGGGGCTGGTGTATAGGGCCCAACAGCTTCTAGCTGCTGCCCCCACGATCTAGCGAAACATGTCGACGACCGAGTCCGTTAGCTCCAGGCAGCCGTCATCCACGCCGAGTTCAAAGCCGTCGTCCGTCAAATCGCATGATGCCCAGTCCAAGCCACCTGCCGCTGCTGCCGTGACACCTGACCGGGCTGCGGCCCCGGCTGCTGGTACCACCACCAATGGCGCCTCTCCCGCCAAAGAAAAGGCCTCGATGAGGGACCGCATCACGCGCATGCTGTCGGGGAAGGAGATTCCAAGAGCCAGCAGCGCCGCAAGCAGTGCCGACGCGGAGGCCGGCACCCGCCCCGGGGGGGTGACCTCGAATGGCACTTCGGCCCCCATGTCCCGCAAGGAGTCTACATCCGACCAAGGGAAGCCGGCCAAACCTCAAGCCAACAAGCAGCCTAACAAGCAGCCTGCCCAGCGCTTCGCCGTCAACCCCGATGTGCAGGGCGGCCATGAGCACCATCTCAAGTCGAGCCGGAGACAGGAGAAGCTGACAGACATGTTTCGCGCCTTCATCGGCAGGAAACACGATGCTCCCGACCATGATCTGTCCCTTGTCTCTAACTGGGTAGACGCCCTTCGCCAGGAGAAGGACGTGGCCAAGGACAGGAAAGGTGGCGGTGGTCCAAGCACCTTGCCTACTCTCGTCGAGAAATATGGAAAGTGCCAGGAGGTGGTCGGTCGAGGCGCTTTCGGCGTTGTGAGGATATCTCACAAGAAGTCGGAGCATGGTGAGATGCTGTACGCTGTAAAGGAGTTCCGCCGCCGCCCAGACGAGACGGAGAGGAAGTACAGCAAGCGCCTCAACTCCGAGTTCTGCATCTCCTCCGCTCTCCGCCACCCCAATGTCATCCACACCCTAGATCTCGTCCAGGATGGCAAGGGCGACTATTGCGAGGTCATGGAGTATTGTGCGGGCGGCGACTTGTACACGCTTGTGCTGTCAAGTGGCAAACTTGAAGTGCAGGAGGCCGACTGCTTCTTCAAGCAGATGATGAGGGGAGTCCAGTATCTGCACGAGATGGGCGTCGCTCACCGTGATCTCAAACCGGAGAACCTCCTCCTCACGACACACGGTGCCCTGAAGATTACCGATTTCGGCAATGGGGAATGCTTCCGGACCGCGTGGGAGGTCAACGCCCACATGGTATCAGGCCTCTGCGGCTCGGCACCCTACATATCGCCGGAGGAGTACACGGAAAAGGAGTTTGATGCACGCGCTGTCGACGTCTGGGCATGCGGCGTCATCTACATGGCCATGCGCACCGGCAGGCACCTGTGGCGTGTGGCCAGGAAGGACGAGGATGAGTTTTATGCCAGGTACTTGGAGGGCCGTCGGGATGAGGAAGGCTACGGCCCGATCGAGTCATTGACAAGAGTAAGCGAGATACAGGGTGCCCATATTTCAACACAAGTAGTGCTAACTGCGGAAAAGGCTCGTTGTCGCAACGTCATCTACTCGATCCTGGATCCTCATCCGACAAGACGTCTCACGGCGGGGCAGGTTCTCAAGTCCGAGTGGGTTCGCGAGATCGCCCTCTGCAAAGCCGGCGAGGAGGGCCTCTAACCGCTCCGCCAACCAACCAATCATGCATACCGGCGTCTCCGGTGTTGCTTCTTCCCCTGGTCAACAAATATGATCGAACCCCCCGCTTCTTTTCTTGACGAACACGACTCTACCTGCATGGGCTCACAAGCACTGGAGTTTGGCGCCCCTTCCCATGAATGGTTCCGCTGGAAAAGGCTCGCATCTCGCTGCTACGCTATACGAGGAAATGAATGTATACGGTGGCTCTTCCTGTTTTCATCTTCACTGTTGGTCCTGTTCTCTTTTTCTCTCATGACTGGTTTCGGGTATCGGTGTACTGGCGCTGTGAGAAATGGGGCGGCCATTGTAACTTGAATACCTCATCATATGCGCAATCACAAAAGACATACGTTTATCAACCAAGTTGGCTTCCTTGATCAGCCCCGCTTAACCAGCAGAAGAACGTCTTGGACGTTTATAATTATACGAGAGGTCTCGTATGAGAAATGTGCGCTAGAGTATGTCTCGCCAGATAGGATTTAGTATGGATCCGGGGTTGATGGCAGATAATCCCGAATGATGCGAGAACCACTGCAACTACGAAGTATGAGGATAAGGATATACAGACGGATTCGCATTCGTATCTTAAGAGAGGCGACTTTGCAACGCTGGAACCTCGCTTCTGCCGACGATTCCCTCCATAGTGGGACATATATACTGAACCCCACCTGCCTCCTCCAACTCTCCCATCTCCCAATTTTTGCTCCCAGCGGATGCCCCATCTTCCTTCGTCGTCGTCGTTGTCACCCTGCTGTGACATCTCGTCCCCAAACATCCATCTGCCCCGTCATAATATTGGAACAAAGAAAAAGAAAAGAAATATCCCATTTCGCTCCGATGATCAGGCCCGCAAGGCGATCGGAAAGCAGAACTGAGTGGCCTAGGATGCGTCCTTCCCACCGCGTACAGCAATACCCCAATGCAGAAGCCCGTCGAGGCGCGAAACCAAACAGGCGCCGTAGCCACCCACACCCATGGTATTATTTCCCGCGAGACAAATCTCCGCCCATGGCCCGTAACGCATCACAAACCGTAGCAAAAAAGCTGAAAAATAAAACAACCCACTCCATTTGAAACCGATTCATAATAGCTGCAGCGTAAACTGCAGTGGGAACGGAAGTGGAAAAACGAGGCCACTGTGGAAGCCACGAGTTGCGCTCAACCATTTGCGTTGTCATATACGTAGAGATAAAAGGTTTGCCCAGCTCAGAAAAGAGCCTGTATCAGAAAGACCCGGTATAGTGAGAATCATGAGTGAAAAAGATCCCATGCGCGCTCGCATAGTTTGAGGAACTCCTCTCTCTTTTGACGCTGGATCTCGGGGCTGTCCCGACCGGCTCCAAACGGTCCGCGCCTCGATGTAGCAGGGCCGTGGCCCAGAGGTGGGCTGGCGCCATCCTCATATTCGGCTCGTGTGCGCCTCTTGCTGGCGCTCCGGCTCCCATCGGAAGGTCGGTGTCCAGGGGCAGGCGAGGGAGGTGTCGGCGGCTGATGCCCGCCATAATGAACCAGCTTGGGGAGAAGTTCGGGACGGCCGCCGGCTAGTTCCTGCTGTGCCTCCTCGGCGGACTTGTATTCCCTAGGACGGCCAGATGTGGGCCCGGGAGGAGGAGGCGGTGGCGGGTGTCCAGGGGAGGCTGGTATGGTGCGCCCAGCCGTGGGGTACGCAGACTGTGGGGCGTTGTCTGGATGCCCAGAGAGGCCCTGGCCGAAGACGTCACTGATCGGAGGTAGGCGATTGTCTGTCTGGTTTGCTGGGACATGGTGGATGTGTGATGTGCTCGAGAGATTCGAGGTCTGGTGGTTGAAGTGCCGGCTGACGGGCGCGGGGTTCTGTCGACCGGTGAAGCTATGGCCCAGAGGAGCAGACTGGATGACCCTCTCGTTGGCAAACTGCTTATGTGAAGGCGCGACAATAGACAGGCCCGGGGGCGCTTTGTTTCTGCGCGACATGCCCGGGGTCTTAGCCGCGAAGCCCGCGGCTGCATCCCTATCCCTTTCAGACGGGCCATCTCCCTTGGCAGATTGTTGATGAAGTCTCGCCTCGATGATGTGGCGCTGCTGCTCCCGGACAGACATGCTGCGCTGGATATGGTCCTTCATATGCGGGTCATCGGTGACAAAACCTGGTGAGAGGCAGTGGATGCCCATCTCCTGGATCCTCACGGGGTCGCGCGCCGTCAGTGGCCGCGCCGAGGCGGGATTGTTGGAATTATTGGTGGAAAGAGTGTTCTTGGAGAGGTCGAGTCGAGATGGCCTGGGGCGCGAGTTAGGCATGTCTGGGGAGCCGGGCTCCTTCTTCACGACGATTTTGGGGGTTCCATTCGCAATCCGAGGGCTGGATGGGAAGCAGGTTAGTATACGACGGGGGAAAGCGAAAGAATCGACGTACGCCGAAGGGGAGGATTGCGAAAGGCCGGAAGCATTGGGACTCTTGCTCTTGGGTTGTCGTGCAGAGCTGTTGGCGCTTGTGTTGGCGCCAGAAGGCCTCTGGGCAGCGGAGGGCGAAGCACCGGTGGAGGGTGCAGCGGTGGGTGCGATCGACTTTGGCGTCCTCGCGGGTGCAGCAGGGGCGGGCATGTCGGAGGATGCAGCGGACGGAGGTGGCCTTTCGTGCGGTGCCGGGGAGGGTGCCATTGCGATTGCGGCACTCATAATTTGGATGGAGGGTGGTTTCGGCGGGCGGGATGATTATCGTTCGGGAGCGAGCAAGCGCCCGCTGGCGAAGGAGCCAAGCACCGGATTCTTTTGGCTCGCGGGAGTTGATCTGGCGAGGCTGGGGGCCCGGTGGTCGTCTTGGCGCAAGCGCTGGGCCGATTGGGCTCGACGGGGTAATAGGCCGGCCCAAGAGACCGAGAGGAATGCGACAATGTGCCCTACGGGGGTCGGGGTTCTGTGCGGGTCGGGGTGTCTTGCGCTGGTGGCGCAATCCTGATAAAAGGTAGGTATGCACTGGCAGGTAGGTACCCAACGGCGGCTAAAGGTTCGAGGGTCTCGATCGAGTCGATTCGTTTCTTTCCCAATGTCTTTTGTCTGTGTGATCGATGGTCTTCCTCGAGGCAGCAGCGGATCTAGCGGTGATAGCTGACAGTCGCTGCGGTGGCGGCGGCCTGGCTGGAGCGCAGGGCTAAGACTGGACAGGGATTGTGCAATGAATGAATGTGTGATGTGATGGGTTGCTTCGCGGTGCAGTGCGGCTGATCACCAACCACCATGAGAGTCGATGAAGGAGGGTCGGTGGATAACAGCGGCTAGACAAGCCAAGCCGGCAGCAAGAGAGGGAGCAAAACGAAATCCAAGATGGTTGATTAACGATGAGATTAAAAAAAAGAGAGGCACCAGGTAGCGTGGTAGGGAGAGGAGAAGGGTAAGGTAGGGAAAGGGAAGAAGAGGAAGAGCTGAAGCAATTGAACTGCGGCCAACAGATTAAAGGCAGGTGCCGGTGGTGGCGCCTGTGACAACCGCAGCTCCAGAAAGACCTGGGGGGAACGGAGACAGGAAGGAGGGATCGATCAGCTTAGCACTTGTCGGGGGCAACTGCAACAGGCAGTACTTACGGACACTAGGTCACGTAGGTAGTACTACGGTAGGTAGGTAATAAGTAAGGCAGTAAGTACTGCTTAGTACTCAAGTGTAGTACGAGATACTCGTACATGTAGGGGAGGCAGGAGCGACCACAAGCAGCAGACGTGAGGGGCCAGAACCTGCCAAAAGACGCGGAAGGGCCGACCGCGTGAGGGGCAGCTTGTTTTAAGACCATGACCTGCCGCCGTCACGTTTCGTCCTGGACCCCCATCAGTCCCCGAAACTCCCTCCTATCATATCTGCCGACATCCCCTGTGCCTCAGCCGGTGTTTCGTTCGTTGCAGCCACCAGGCACAAGTGGAGGAGTACGGTAAGTGGTATTGCCATAGTAATATACACGGATCCCGCCTTTTCATGGGACGATGGATGGGCATTGATTTGTACAGTCCGGACGAGTAGTCCGTACCATGACTGTGCTTTCCTGAGTACCTAGGTACTCGCTGTCACCAGCAGGGTACCTTGCGATCTACCGGTAGTCGCTGGGGTCCTCGCCCACAAGCGTTTCAGGTGTCTGTACCTCGCCAACCTCGAGAGGTTCTGCGTACACCAGACGATGAAAAGGAGACCCGCGCCCCATAATGCGCCAATACGGGGGACGTGACACAACTCCTGCTTACGACGGAGGCATCACCACCCCGCTGAAGCCATGGTCTTCCTCAGATCGCTCCTCCACAGCGAACCAGAGGCTCAGATGGGGAGTAGGGCAATCACTGTACTCTTGAGTCGTAGGCCGGGGGCTCACGGTCCTGTTCAGGAGGGGGGGCGGGGCGTGGATGTAACAATGCTGGTCAGCATGGTTCCCCCGCCCCGCCGTTTCACCCATGATCCATCCCTCGTTCAAGAACCTCCAGGTCCCCCAGTTCAAATCATGTGCAGCGAAACCCTGCAGTAGGTACCTTATTATCGCACTCATATTAACTGCACTCAGTGCACTGTGAACAGATGTTAGTATATATCGAATTACGTACGCCGCTGGGAGTCTCGACTCGACCATTTCGACCAGCCTTCCCTGCCACTTGCGCGTCGCTCCGTTCACCTATTTCGAACAATCGAGCTCTATGGGTACGAGTAGGCAATATCGCGAAAGCCCAGAATAACTCATAAGATACGGACAGGCCTACGAGTACTCGTACTACCGCTCTGTACATACGTAGCACCGTCGAGGAATGCTGTCTAGCGATGCCACGAGTAGACAACAACCTGCTACTGTTTCAAGATCCAAACATACAAATGTCGCCCAATGCGCCCGAGGCTAGGGTCCGTACCAGTCCATACTCCGCAGCTACTAGCATGCGGCACTCGTTCCGAGGAATTACGGGTGGAGAAAAAGAAGAAGGAAAGAAAGAAGAAAAAAAACGACCGAGAATGTAAAGCGCAAGGCAAGGACGCTGGTAATGTCAAATGATGGCCAATGGCCGCCATACTGCTGCTGATGTGAGCCTCTTAAGCCCCCTGCTCAGCCGTTCGCCTGTTCCACGTTTTCCTACACATGGCATGGGGACTTGGAGAGCAGGCAGAGCCTCATAGGCTCAGAGCACCTTGCTGCGGGCAATGAGGCCGGGATCAACGGTGCAGCTTGTGTAGAAATTAGCCGCGACTACATATGCTTGTCCTTGTCGCCACGAGGCTCGAGCCTGGCTCACCGCTGACTTTCGAAAGGGCATTTCAGGTGACATACGGAGTACGTATTACAGACAGACTACTTACTGTCAATGCTTCGCCTACTGTACAAGTACGTCCGGCTTACTAAAGCAGGGTGTGGACCAAAAGTGAGGCATACGAGATTCAAATCAGAGTCAGAGTAGAGTACCACAAAACTAGCGGTGGCCCTGCGCATCCCATCCTAGATGCGGCTTCTTTGGCTGCCTTGTGCGACCGATCCTTCCCGGCCGGGAGCTCTTTTGGGCTGAGTAGGGTGTCCCAGGCGGTGGTAGTCTGATTCTGATGGGCTCTTTAATTTACAACTATTGATAGATATATTACGGACATGGACATGATGACGGATAGCGGTGCGGCTACCTACCGGTACTTACTTACACAACTGAGGGGTACCTGTCAATACCTAGGTAGCTTCTTGACAGTCGCATTGTCAATGCGCGCCCAATAATCTTTGCCATTCTGAGTTGTGTTGCATCTTGCTGACAGCGCTGAATAAACCCACCAACAGCGCCGGGAAGCATTCAACCGCTCGACAAGGACCATCTCGTCAGCTTGTTTGTACGAGTATCCAACCAAGTATATGTAAAATGCGGTTCCACCAAATTTTTTTTTGTCGAGAACGGTGCCCAATCACCGTGGGCCTCTGGCTTGAGTCCTCCCGGCGACAGCATGCAGCTCCTTGCGTTGACCACAGCGACTTGAAAATCGAAAATAAGGTCGCCGACCTCGAAAAGTGCTTGCAGGGCGGGCGGGGATCGTCACGCACGGGTGCACACAGAGGATCGTTGATGTGGGGGTTTTCTCATCTTGCTCTTTTTGCCTCCCCCCCCCCCCCCCCCTTTTGGTCCCCCCGGGGCTCGGCGGACGACGAGGGCAAACCAGCGTCTGAACCTGAGACATCGTCTCAGGTCTAAGGTGCCGCAGGGGTGAGGAGGGTGAGACGCTACGGGTTGTGATTGGGTGCAGACCATCTCGACTCCCAGATCCTTGCTCGAGACACACCCCCCCGGACACCTCTAAGCCTTTTTGCAACGTTCACGGGCCCGCGGCTCTGCTGACGGATCGATGGATGGGAGAGCATCTTGGCAGCCTTCGAACGCCAACCAATCCCGTTGCCCAACAGTCCTATCGATGGTTCCGAAGGCGAACATGGGATGAATAAATATTTATCCGTAACTGTAGGAAAAACTTGGAAGGGAAAAAAACCACCATTTCCTGAAGGGCTTCCGGGTTGTTGCCCAGAGCAGAAAGTGACCCGAACGCGGGATCCTGTCCGGCCGTTGTTGGGCCTTTTTATATGTAACTCTTAGTTAGTTTCAAGACCATCTTGGCTGCGTCTTTCCTCTTCTTGGGGGGAGGTGGGTGACGTTCAGACGGAGCTTCCGGATTCCTTAAGCCAGAGTGGCAAGAAAGATACGGATACAATACTCCTCTGCATTCTTGGCCGGTAAGGCCAAGACTCGGAGCTGGGAGTTGAACCTGCTGCTTACTCATTAGTAGAGATATCTAAGATTCTTCGGCTGAAGTTTTTGGAGAGTGTGAGTTTTGTTGTTCCGGTTATGATACCAGCATTCAATAGACTAGGCTTACCGAGAAAATAGCTGCTGCCTTTATTTGGTAAGTATTAATGCCATCCGGACGAGGGAAGCTACTAGCATGGATGCGATGCCATACATTCGGATGACACTCGCGCACTCGCGGGTGGGGAGTTGGGTAAGTCTTTTTCCACCAGGGCGTTCTTATTTTCATCAACCGTCAATGTCTCCAACTTCCCAAACCCAAAGACCTCACGTCGCCTTACATATTCACTATCCCATTGGAGATAGCGGGTAATTAAGTAAGAGAGGCGTGCAGTATTTACGCACGAACATTGATGGGTCATTGACGGGCGAAGGTGCCCTGCCTCGTATAGTGAGATCACTGGGGTGATGAAGCGATGATTGAAGCTCAAAGCTGTTGTCATGAGCGTGGTGGGGCAAATTTTTGAGCAGTTCACTGCAGAAGTGCACCCTCAGTGACGATTGGTGCCGTGCCGCCTCGCCGGCGCAGGCAAAAATAGCGGGCTCAAAATTTCAAAGCCGTCCATTCATTCTACTACACCTATTGTGGTCCAAATTCATATCAAAAAGCCGGCCATCAGCACCTCTCACAAACACAAGCGAGATTAATTTCTTCTCGCCTCGGCCTCCATCTAGACGAAACATCAGTCTTCGCGACAACCATAGATTCACAGCATCATGCCGGGACGGACTACAAAGCCTGAACCTGAGGCGCAAGACGCCGCCATGGAGGATGCCCCGCCGTCCGCTCAGCCTGAGGATGCCCCTATGGATGACGGCGAGGAGGGACATCAGCAAGAGGAGGAAGAGGAGGAGGAGGAGCCCGAGCCGCAGCGAGTGAGGATTGTGAGTCTTGGGAAGAAGAAGCCTCTGCTGGGAGATGAGCGGGTCATTCTGACTGATGATTGCTGTGCAGCTTCCTGGATCTACCGACACTGCCGCCTCGTTTGAGTTCACCAACGAGGGCCACACAGTGGGGAATGCCCTGCGGTATATAATCATGAAGAAGTAGGACTCCCGTGCCTTCTGCCGACTCCATATCCTCCGTGCTGACCTGTGGACAGCCCGGACGTCGAGTTCTGTGCGTACTCTATCCCGCATCCTTCAGAACCAAAGATGAACATCCGGATTCAGACCTATGGTACGTCTTCTTACCTTTTCCCGTACTCCATGAGCTCTAGCATTCTCACACGCCATCGTTCACAGAGGGAAATGCCGTGGATGCTTTGAAGAAGGGTCTGGTCGATCTGCAGGATGTGTGCGACGCGATTGCCGAGGAGTTCTGGACAAAGAGGCAACACTTCAGCACCCAGCAGGCCTTGAGCCAATAGGGTCGGGCCAGGCCAAGGGGCGCAGGACCATGAGGAAGGCTTCACATGGACGACAATAGAGGTATCAATGGGGAACTTTACGGGAAGGCGTTTTTAGGAAATTGTTCATTTGCGAGGGTCTAGATGATATATGTGTACAAAGGGGAGCATTGCTGCCGCTCTTAGTTACGGCCCTACACTCGAAATGTTAGCCGACTTTGCTTTCCTTGTCCCTCACCTCACACCCTAGAAGCAGCCTTCTTGTCGAAACTCACCTCGAGGAATCCAGACATGAAGCTCGATGGCAACCTCTTGTCGCCCCGGAAGTTCTCCTCCTTGAAGTATGACATGACGTGCGTGGTCTGCTTCCAGAAGTTCATTGTCTCCTACAAACGAAACCCCTTGCGTTAGCATTATTCCAATTCCCTCGACTCGTGGAGCCGTAGTAGTGCGTCGTGTCGTTCGTACCTGGTACTCGGCGTGCGACTTGAAGAGGAGAACGTCCGCGACGGGAAGCTTGTTGACGTATCGATGGCGCTCGAACTCCTGGCGTATCCGGGTGCGGATCGTGGAGATGGGCATGGGCAGATTGTACATCGTCTGCATCTCGGGTGCCTGGTAGCGCCGTCTGTTAGCCTCGGGCCATCCCAATGGCAGGTGCCGAATCAATCGAGACGGCTGTCTGAGCATCAAGCCGGTCGGTTCGGCTCGTATGGGACCTCCTCTCGTGGACGTACTGCTCGGATCCATTCGCGGTAGGATGAGATAACTCGGCGCTTCGCATCCGCCCAGCTGGCGGCTGTCAACAGAAGTCAGCATGCATGCAACAACAAAAAGATGGGCGAGATCTTCTCTCACATTGCGCCGTCTTCTTCGCGAACTGGGTCGGCGTGATGGCCATGGTGGGCGGGCGATCAGTGTTTCGTGACTTTTGAGGAACCGCTGCTCACTCGGCAACCTTCCCTGACGTTGGGAGGTCAATTGGCGAAACCCGGGATGGAGCTGGGGGTAGCAGGTCACGTGTATGATCGACGCCACAATATCCTTCCATGCGTTGCGCCACATAAAAGTTGCCCCTCCTACGCCGAGGCTGAGTACTACTAACCTAAAAGGCTGCCAAGCCGTGTTGACGACTTCTTTCGCGTTCTCAAGACATTATTACCCTCCCAACGCAACGACCCAGCACCTGCATAATACCACCGCCGGAACCACAGACGCCTATCTGATATTAGACTCCGCGACTTGATCGACGAAACCAGATTTCCCACAATGCCCGCAATCCGCCACGCATCGAAGCGGAAAGCCCCACCGGAGGGCTTTAGCGACATCGAGGACGACCTGCTCATCTTCGCCAACAAGATGAAAGACGCGCAGAACAAGACGGCGCCGTCGGGGCCGAAGCACCAGGCGCAGTGGGAGGTCTTCCAAATATCGCACCAGCGGAGTCGATACGTGTACGACTTGTACTACGAGAAGGAGGCCATCAGCAAGCAGCTGTACGACTGGCTGCTGAAGAATAAGTATGCGGATGCCATGCTGATTGCGAAGTGGAAGAAGCAGGGCTATGAAAAGGTACGTCCTTGATGTCCCAGGGATGAACCCCCCCCCCCCCCCCCCCCCCCCCCCCCAAGGGAAAGACTGCCGTATGCTAACGCTGATTGTCTAGTTGTGCTGCCTGCGGTGTATCCAGACGAAAGAGACCAACTTCAACAGCACCTGCATCTGCCGAATCCCTCGAGCCCAAATCAAAGACAAGCAGGACATCCAGTGCGTCAGCTGCGGCTGCCGAGGCTGCGCTTCGACCGATTGAGCGGCATCGTTTTTTTTTTCTGGTCTTTTTTTTTTTCCTTTGGCGCACGGCTATTATCAGGAGTAGAGCCTGTGCTTATTCACGTCCCCGGCGGGAGAGCAACGGCGTTTGGTGTATCGGAAAAAAAGCTTGGTCCTTTCGGCGACAGGAGGCGCAAGGGGGATGTATTAGTGTGGGCTCATGAGGTAGAGAATCCTTTCATCTAAGCATGGCGGAAATGTATTCAATAATGAGCTAACCGTCCCATGGCAGCCTTGTCCCAACCTTCCCACAATTCCCCCCCCCCCCCCCCCCCCCCCCCCCCNCCCCCCCCCAACGTTTGATCATCTCACCTCCTTGAGAACCCCGCACGTTGCCTGCCAAACCGCACGCTTGGTGGCACAAACTGCAGGGACGACATGGCTCCCGTCAGATCCTCCATCTCAGTGTCGGGCTTTTCGTGACTGTCTGTTGTTGCTGTCTCGCCCTTGTTGGAATCTTCTGCCCCGTCTGCATTTGAGTCCTTCTTCTGTTGTTGTTGCTGCTGGTCTCCGGCCCCTTGCAGACTCTCGCGACGCCGTGACTCCTTCGCCTGCGCCGAGGTGGACGACCGGCGGCGGCGGTGCCCACCCTCTACTAAAAGTGACCTCCTCCCGTCGATGCCCTCCTTGGTGATTGCAAAGAAGTAGTTCTTCGGATACATGTGCTTGTCAATCATGTGCATGCGGCGCTTCTGGTGTGTCAAACACTTGCGCTCACATCCTTCCACAAAGCAAGAGAACTGGGGGCCTTGTCAGTCCATGACACTGTCCAGGCGGGGAACAAGCCGTAGTTTTGCTGAGGGGGTAACCAAGACTCACCGTATGCTCCCCCCTGTCTCTCCTAACTACAATTAAAGGATCGTGGCACTCTTCTATGTGGATGCCGAGGAGGTGCTCGGAGGGGAAGTTCTTGCGGCACTCGAGACAGCGGTTCGTGTGGAACTTGTTGTAGTGAGCCTCGTACTCGCTGTACGTCCTGAAGGTGACTGGGTCCCTGTGAGGGGGCAGGGAGCATTTCATGACGGTTGCCGCTGTTACGCCTGCTGCGCTCGCGTCGTCGTCGTCGTCGTTGCGGCTGGTGGCTGCCACCTCCGAGTCTAACTCGGTATATTTGGCGGCGGGCCTCAGATAGACGTGGGGATTGTCCGCGTGTGAATCGAAGTCTAGATCTTCATCGAGCTCTCGTGAGCGCTTCATTCTCTTTTTTTCCCTTTCTTTCCTTTGGTGTGCTTTGCTTTGTGCGGTGAGAGACGGGGAAGAGAGAGAGAGAGAGAGAGAGAGAGAGCTTGGTGGGGCACTAGCTATTACTCTTTTACGGTTTCTGGGCCTCGGATGACTGCCGCAGTGAATGATGTCTGACGGTTCGACGGTCCTGGATGATGCAGGACTGGTGAGACTGAGTGATGCTGGCAGGGCTTTTCGTGTTGCTCAGAGAGGGAGAGCAGGCCGTACCGGATGGAAGTCGATGAGGTGTCGGGGAGTGGACCTGGACCCTGAGGTGGGCAGCAAGTACGAGTACCGGGTAGGTACTTACCTTACTTACCTACTGTACCTACCTGGTTGGCGGGGAGGGCGGGAGGCATGAACTCCGCCTATTTATTCACCGACAAGCAGCATGTCGTTTGTTGGCGGGTGAGTGCAGGTAAGATTGCACCGAGTATAAATATTGTTATGTACAATACCATTATTAATTGCACTAGTCCTCAAGTACTGCATCTACAGAAGTTGTGTTATTATAAGGTACTACTTGAGTACTACTAATTGGTGGCATTGTGTCGCGGTGGTTTGGTACTACTCGTACGAACGTTAGTACTATCTTAGTATGTAGCAAGGTGTACGGATAATGACAAGGTTGATGGACTCCGCTGGGACTAGGTAGCTACCAGTAAGTAAGATAGGTACGAGTATTAGACATATCAAATTGATTCCGATAAAAGTCAAACACTCGGCGGTGAGCCGCTCCCAAAATTAAAACAATTACTGTGACTTTCGCACTGAACCCAAGTTATTCCTGCACTGGGGCTAAGGCTAAAGTAAGGTACGTACCAGGTAGTAGCAGTGGCGGGGTGTGGTAGACCGATTCGAGGTTCGTCGGGGGCCCGGGGGGGGGGGGGGGGGTTTNGGGGGGGGGGGAGGGGGTTTTGGTTTCCACTCGCACCCGCAACGCATCTTGAGGGGTTCCCGCCGTCCGGATTTACCATCTTTTTGCTTGCGGTCCCTTGCTGCCGCCAACAACCTCGAAACTCAGAACCGCCTCACGTCCTGCTCACCAAAACTTTATCGCGTCTTCCCCCCCTGGAACCCAGGCTTCCCCTTCCCTCTCACCCAACAGCGCACATATGATTCCCGCTGCTGTTTTGTTTTCCTCCATCCCTCCCCGCGACGCCAATGTGTCCGATATATTCGCCCCGTGCCCGCCAGACCACCTCCCGATACCACGACTGCGAAGCGAGTGATGGGCTGCCTCAGCCCATTTGACTTGGTCCATCCGTTGCCTCAGTTATGATCCCGCCGCTCCGTTGACGATAACGCCG